>JACEIK010000622.1:42423-65602 GCA_018107945.1 Datura stramonium
TTCTTCTTGAGGAAATTTTACTCGCTATATATCGTATCTTTTTGGATTTTATATTTCTTCTTTTTCAAGGTCTTTTTGCTCTCATTCAAATTTCTTCTTCTTTAAGGGCATCACCATGAATGTACATTTTTGTTACCGTTAAGATGTTAATAACACCAACAAATTCTGAAAATAAGATTTTGGGGCTCTTAAAGATATGCGACTGGTAATGGATGTGGCTTTTTTTGATGGGTTGATCCAGTTAATCCAATATGTCAACAACAATACTACAAGGCACTAATGACAACTGTTGGTCGGAGAAGGTGGGGAAAGTTAAGCTTTTGTATTGTTGTCACTGTTGTTGTAGTTCTTATGATTTGGTTTTTTATTTTTTGTATTTACGACGCCTTTGAGATTTGTAGTTTATATGTTTAGGCTTGGTAATTTCAGTTGCCATGTAATATTTTGTTCATGAAATGTAATGACATTGAACACATCAAGTTTTAAAACGTAAGCCTTAGAAATTAAGCATTACAATGACTGCCACTAGCCCCCAAATTCCAGAACAAAAAAATTATCTAGCATAGTTAGTTAACAGAACAATTAAGGATTAAGATATGCTAATTATGTCTTGAAACTTTTTTCTTGTATTTTTAGGAAATTCATAATCTCTATTAGTTTAGGAAACCCATTGTCCTAATAGATTTGGAAAATGACAATATATTGTCCTTGAAGGATTGGGAGAATCTCTCTCTTATAGGTTCGGAACTAATTAGGATCTACGCATAGGAGCTGTAGTTGGGGATTCATAAGTATTTTACACTTCTTCTCTTTTATAGTGAAAAACTCTCTCTACTTTTGTTTGGAGGATTAGGCTTAAGCCGAACCTCGTTAAATCCTTGTATTGTTTTTTCGTCTATATTTACTTTATATGTGATTGTGTACTAATTAACCCACGATCTTTTCTCAATAATTGGTATCAGAGCAAGGCTAGAGTTTCTGCACATAATCTAGGGTTAAGATGTTTTCATCATCTTCAACAAAGTATGAAGTAGAGAAATTCAATGGAGGAATTAATTTCAATCTATGGAAGATTAGAGTGAGATCATTTCTGGTGTTACAAAGGTTATGGAAGGTGATTGATGAGATTTTTCCTAAAAAGATGAAAGAGTCTGAGAAGGTAGATCTGAAGGAGAGGATTTTGAGTGTGATGTTCATGAGAATTACAGATAGCGTTCTTGGGGAAATGTCACGACCCGAGAGTAGACCCGGATCGTAAACACGGGACAAGAAACCCCGAAAGGCTCTAAGTCGACCCATGACATAATCCTAGCATAACAATTAGCATAAGGAACAACCCACAACGTGAATAAGCAGAAGCTAACTACAATAATCTAACATAAATCATAAGGACAATCATAGCTACACTTATACAATATTGAGTCTATCTTGACAAGTCTGAAAGCCTTCTAATAAGCTGATGAGTTGCTGGTACAAGCCCCCAGCTAACTCCTAAAGTCTGAAACTGAACATAAAGAAAATATGTACATAAATCACGTCCTCGGGAGATGAGGACTGACCACTAGCAGCTGAAAAGGGATGGAGCGTATCTAACCACGAGACTGAGTCTAGAAACCTAAATTTATATCATGAGACGATATAACACGAAAGGCGTGCGGTTAGTACTTGGAATGTACTAAGCATGCGGGATATCATAGATCAATAATTACACAAATATATGATAAAGAAATAACAAAGTACATTAACATAACTGATTTAACATGCAACAATCCTCTTGAGAGCTATTTATACATATATATATATATATATATATATATATATATATATATATATATATACATGAAAATTCCCTTTGGGTCTCATTTTATGGAAACATCATCGAACTCATTCATGACTGGACATCTGGATAACTGAAACTGCTCCTATATACATGAAAATTCCCTTTGGGTCTCATTTTATGGAAACATCATCGAACTCATGCATACTGGACATCTACCGATAACTGAAACTGCTCCTTACTACAACTGATCTAAATCGATAACATGAGCTAAGGGAGTCATTCTCTACTATGGAGAGTCCCTGGCTCGCTAAGGGACACATTCTCTACTATGGAGTGTCCCTGACTGACTAAGAAAAACGTTCTCGACTAAGGAAGTTCCCTGCCTGACTAAGGGAAACGTTCTCGACTAAGGAAGTTCCCTACCTGACTAAGGGAGACGTTCTCAACTAAGGAAGTTCCCTGACTGACTAAGGGAAACATTCTCGACTAAGAAAGTTCCCTGTCTGGACTTGAACATGAGGGCTATTGATATAACATCTGATCATATATGCTAAACTACTGCAGCTAACCAGAGACATGAGCATTTACTGATTTTCGTCATACAACATTCATTTCGAAATGGGTACGGCTACTTTCTACTAACAACAAGCCTAACATTCTGAAATTTTCATTCTCATGCTTTATCATCATAATTCATATCATCATAGAGTCATGTCAGTTTTTCTTCAAACATCTTACACTCGTGGCATCTATCGATTCATATCATGCTTTATCCTTACACAACATTTTAAATTCCGGATTCAAATCGTTCAACATGTAACATAGAGTCATCCATGGCCCATAGGTATAGTTCGTACTTTACATGCATACATTGATTCATGTATTCTATATTTATCGGAAGCCATATACTTAACTCATAACTCATATACATTTATAACAAGATCACGGGAGAAGCATACATTTTCATTTCATAAGACCCCTTTTCAATAATTACTCCCATTCATGAGAAGGATGCTTGAATTAGGACATTATCTTGGATTCACCTCATACCGAATTAGTTCCATAAAAAGCATAAGGAAAAACTCATATTTTATTTTCAATCGCTCAAGCCCATAAACTCTAATTTCTTCTCAACATGCCTATCAATGGCATACTCAAGTTCTTATGGATAATCATACGATCTTCACATATTTAAACATAAACACAAGCAATTACTATGATTAAGTGAACAATAATAAAACCTCATTCAAAGTTCAAGTCATTTTATGAAGACACTCTATAATCTCACACTTTTCATCCTCCAACACATAATTTCAAGATAACCCGGTTCTCATACATCATATCAATCTCATAATAAGTAATGGATCTTGGAATCTTAAAAAGAAAATATCCGAAATCACCCATTACACAAAACCTTAAGTCATGCTTTTCTAGAATAGTTGAAAGTGGGATTTTAGTAAAACTCTTTGGGGCACAAGAATGGGAGATTATTCTTGTTAGAAAGACCCACATAACTGCTTCAAAGAATCCCCACACTTGGAGCTTGGTCTAAAAGCTTTGAGGAACACCTTGAACGAGGTCAGCGAATCTTGAGAAGAGAGGAGGAAGAAGGGTTTTGAGAGGTGTCTTGAGAGAATGGAAGTTTAGGCTAAAGAACCCTTAAAAGCATCCCAAATAGCACTCAAAACGTGGGGTTTAGAAGTTGGAACCCAAGATTTTATGAAAACACCCACTGGAAAAACGCGGGAAAAGTCATCTGCCGGGCCCCATGAGGCACCCCGCGAGTTGTGGGGTCAGGTAACATTCGTGGGGACCGAGCTGTTAAGTTTACTGCCCTAGTTCACAAAATTTCCAACTCCACCGACGACTCACTTCACGAGTCGTGCTCCCCCATGATGACTCGTGACGCACCGATCACCTCCAGCACTGAGACCTTGTCCAAACACCTATCCCACCCAGCGACCATCCTAGCAGTGCATTGGCCTGTCCGGACAACTCGTCAAGTCGCCCGTCGCCATCTTCTCATCCTGTAAAACTTCCATTTTCTTCTTGATTTCTCCCTTTAAGCCTGGAATCTGATCTTAGAAACATTCGAGGTGTTACAATATCTCTCCCTTGGGAACATTCGTCCTTAAATGTAGAAAAATGTATGGAGAAATACAATTCACCATACCCCATCAACTGATTATGCAAGCTAGAAACTAACGAAATGACTGCCTCCGAATGGATTGCATGCCTGAACTGAACATCCTAATCGTACATGCATGCTACAACATAAGAGGGTGAGGACATGAAACTAACATGGGCCAGATAGAACACTAAGAAGGATTCTCTCCTAATCCTAATTAGCCTTTGAGCACTGCGTACGAGCCTTCATTCTCGAATCACTTCTTGATACCAAGCTAGTATTCCCGATATATGGCCTAACCGAGGGAAAAGGACTTATTGAGCACGAATCTCACAAACAACCAAAACTGAACACGTAAAGGAGATATCTTCACCTCTTGGGCTATTAAGCATTTCTAAAGGTAGAAATTCCTCACTAACAACTCAAGATCCTCTCGACTCATAAACTTATCATCTCCCCCTTAGCTTCAAGCCATCCTACTAAGGCTCCCTTAAGGTTAGATTGCACACTACTAACTTGTCTCCTCCCCACCTCCAACACTCACCTGGCCTCATATTAATAGCTATTTCACAGCAGACATCGACAACTTCCTTTCAACAAAAACGCACCGAGAATTTCCTGTGTCTGAAGAGGCTCGGGGCTTAGCAACATACAAAGGTAACATGAACAATCTACAACATACTGTGACCTCTTTGTGACTTTGCCCTTATCCTAATACGCTGCTGAGATGGAGGACGATTTTGACGATAAGCCTGTCATGCTAAATGATATACTCTACTGAAATGGGGAGCTCTTTAGACTCTTTTGAAGGTGACTAGGGCTCTATACCTTGGGTTTGTCGCACAATCCCGGTATATATGGCCCAGAATTACCACACCAGAAACAAGCACCCAGGAGCGACCATGCATTCCTAAATGGTGCTTCCCACGGTTGGTACACAACGGATACATAATCTCCTTAGCAGGTGCCTCAAACACTAGCGCCAGAGGTGCGGGGGCCGATACATTTGGGTAGCGTGGGCGGTGTCCACCACTCGACCTGCTAGGATAACTCTAAATCTTCGGTCCTAGGCCTCTTGACCACCTTCTCTCAGTACACCTCCATCTATTGGGTGTACAAGACTATCAAAGGGAAATCATATCGGTGAAGCATGGCGATCCTGCAATCCTTACCCGGGTAGTCCACCACTCATGAACAAACCGGCTCACTCAGGCCGCTCATCAACCACAAGCTCTGGCGCGTACTTAGACAATAGGGTGAACTCTAAGGAATATTCTTGTATGGTCATAGTACCATGTTTCAAATTCACAAATTCAAGCTACTTGTAATCTCCCTCATCGACGAGGAAGAATCATTCCAAAAATGCGGCAGAAACTCACTGACTAATAGGGCCTTCTCCTACTCTGCCGTCCTTGATTGCTTGAACCGGATATAGCAACTCCACTTCAGCGAGTATGAGGTTAAATCGGCGCACTCCTCTCCCACCCGCCCCCATTGGCTCAGGTGATCTTTGGATCTCGTCAATGAACTCATGTGGGTCCTCATCACCAACCGACCCGAAATTCGGGTGGGTTATTCTGAAATCTCTTACTTGAGTTGCTGCCTCGTTCTCATTAAGGGAACATGAGCCATCCTAGCGGTTAATATGAGCTTTCATGGCTGCGCCAACATTTGAAGGCTGCTGAACTCGGCATGAGTAACATTATCATCTATTGGGTTGCTTCCGGGGCTGGTGGGGCTTCTTTGGCGCCTATTACCATTTCTTCTACCATTCGCTCGTACGGGAGGCATTATACGCGGCGTAAAGCACGAGTTAGGAGAGGGGCTGTTAGAGCTTCATACCCAACACACAATAAGAATCATGAAGAAAAGAGAGCATTCCTAAAAAACGTCTCATGATCTCCCTGCGTCATAAGTGTGGCGCGCTTCACACCCATGAAGAAGGCTCTACGTAATGCGACTTTCGAGACACCCTAGAACACTCTAAACCTTTTCTGCGATGCCAAGTTTTCACGGCCAGTGAACTGAATCATAAACACGAGACAAAGAACCCAGAGGCTCCAAGTCGACCCATGGCATTATCATAACATAAACTTAAACAGGCCTTAAAACATGAATAAGGAGGAAGCTATTTGCAATAATCTAATATAAATCATAAAGACAATCATAACTACTAACACGATACAACGAGTCCTATCTTTACAAGTCGAAAGCCTTCTACTAAATTGATGAGTTGTTGGGACAAGCTCCAAGCTAACTCCTAAAGTCTAAAAATTGAACGTAAAGAAAACATGTACATAAATCATGTCCTCGAGAGAGAAGGACTCACCATAGCACTTGAAATTTGAAAAGGGATGGAAGTATCTAACCACGAGAATGAGTCTAGAAACCTGAATCTATATCATGAGACTATATAGCACAAAAGGCGTGGGGTTAGTACTTGGAATGTACTAAGCATGCGGGATATCATAGATCCAGCGATTACACAAATATAAGATAAAGAAATAACCCAAGTACATTAACTTAACTAATTTAACATGCAACAATCCTCTTGAGAGCCATTTATACACACAAACACACACACACACACACACACACATATATATATATATACATGAAAATTCCCTTTGGGTCTCATTTTTGGAAACATCCCATCGAACTCATGCATCTTGGACATCTACCGATAACTGAGACTTCTCCCTACTACAGCCAGTCTAAACCGATAACATGAGCTAAGGAGTTATTCTCTACTATGGAGAGTCCACTGACTTGCTAAGGGACACATTCTCAACTATGGAGTGTCCCCAGCGGCGACCCCAAGAACGTTCTCGACTAAAAGAAGTTCCTTTGGGTGACTAAGGAAATGTTCTGATTAAGGGAAGTTCCCTAACTGATTAAGGGGAGACGTTCTCGACTAAGGAAGTTACACATTGACTAAGGGAAACATTCTCGACTAAGAAAGTTACACAATGCGGACTTGAGCATGAGGGCTATTGATATAACATCGATGCGTATATGCTAAACTCTGCGGCTAACCGAGAGGCGTAGGCATTTGCTGATTTTGTCATACAACATTCATTTCGAAATGGGTAGATTTTCTACTAACAACAAGCTTTAACATTCGAAAATTATCATTCTCATGCTTTATCACTGAATTCATATCATGTAGAGTCATGTCGGTTTTCTTCAAACATCTTACACTCGTGAGCATCTATCGATTCACATCATTGTTTATCCTTACACAACATTCCGGATTCATAGAGTCATCCATGAATCCTTAATTTCAGTTCGAATCATTCAACATGTAACATAGAGTCATCCATGTCCACGAGTCTAGTTCATACTTTACATGCATACATTGATTCATGTATTCTAGATTTACAGGATGCCATATACTTAACTCATAACTCATATACATTTACAATAAGATCATGGGAGAAGCATACATTTTCATTTCATAAGACCCCTTTTCAATAATTACTCCCATTCGTGAGAAGGATGCTTGAATTAGGACATTATCCTGTATTCAACTCGCACAATTAGTTCCATCAAAAGCATAAGGAAAAACTCATATTTTACTTTCAATTGCTCAAGCCCATAAACTCTAATTTCTTCTCAACATGTCTATCAATGGCATACTCAAGTTCTTAGGGATAATCATACAATTTTCACATATTTAAACATGAACACAAGCAATTACTATGATTAAGTGCATAATAATAAAACCTCATTCAAAGTTCAAGTCATTTTATGAAGACACTCTATAATCTCACACTTTTCATCCTCAGACACATAATTTCAAGATAACCCAGTTCTCCACCACATCATAGCCAATCTCATAATCATAATGGATCTTAAATTTAAAAGAAAATAGTGAAATCACCATTACACAAAACCTAAGTCACGCTTTTCTAGAATAGTTGAAAGTGGGATTTTAGTAAAAATTCTTTGGGGCATAAAGATGGAAGATTATTCTTGTTGAAAGACCCGCATACCTTCTTTGAAGGAATCCCCTACTGGAGCTTGGTCTAAAAGCTTTGAGGAACACCTTGGTGAGGTCCTTGAATCTTGGGGGAGGAGGAAGAGAAGAGTTTTGAGAAGTGTCTTGAGAGAATGGAAGTTTTGGCTAAAAAGAACCCTTAAAAACGTCCACAAATAGCACTCAAAATGACGAGGTTTAGAAGTTTTAAACTTAAATTTCACGAAAATACCCCTGAAAAATGCAGGAAAAGTCATCCTTTAGGCTTCGAGGCACTCCGCAGTCGTGGAGTCAGGTAACGACTCGTGTGGGCTGAGCCCGTTAAGTCTACTGCTAGTTCACCAAATTTCCAACTCCACCGATGACTCTTCTGAGTCGTGCTCCCCCACGATGACCCTTGAGCTGCCACACACAGTCATCTCCTTTGCCTGAAGGGCCTTGTCCAAACACCTAGCCCACCCAACGACCATCTAGCAATTAAGTGGCCTGCCAATGACTCGTCAAGTGGCCGTCGCCACCTGCTTGTCTGGCAAAACTTCCATTTTCTGCTTTGATTTCTCCCCTTAAGCACGGGAATATGATCTTAGAAACATTCGGGTGTTACGAGAAATTATTGCAACAATGACATGGAAGAAAGGTATTTGGAACATATGTATTATAATAAATCGCTAAACTACCACTACCTAAAAAAGTTGTGCAATATTCGTATGCACAAGGTACTATAGATGTGCTTGACTTTTGTAAAAGACAAGGCGTGTACAAAAATATTAGTAGTAGGATGCAAAGAAGAGGTTGTTGATGTGAAGAAAGTGTTTATACATAATGATCTGGTTGATGTGATGATCAAGGCAGTCCCGACCAATAAGTTTAGATCTTGCTTAGACTTGATTGAAGTGTGCATTGCACAATTAGAACCCTTTGAAGTGAAGCAAGACAAAAGGCGTTGTTCCTATTGATGAAAAGAATTCAAGCCAAGGGAATCTTTGTTAATTATATCTTGAAATTTTTTTCTTGTATTTTTAGGAAATCCTTAATCCCTATTGGTTTAGAAAATTCATTGTCCTAATAAATTTGGGAAAGGATAATATATTCTTTATAAGATTAGAGGAGAACCTTCTCTTATAGGATTGAGACTACTTGGGATCTATATATTGGGGTTGTAGTTGGGTATTCATAAGCATTGTACACTTCTTCTCTTTCATTGTGAAAAATTCTATCTTCTTTTGCTTGGAAGATTAAGAAGCAGCAAACCTCATTAAATCCTTGTATTATTTTTATTCTCTATTTTCTTTATGTGTGATTGTGTATTAGTTAACCCGGCAGTCTTTCGCAACAATTGATATTAGCGCACAACATTATATAGGTGCTAGTGTACTTGACCGCGCTTCATGTGGTTATTAAAATAAAATTAATATATGATGAAATAAGATAAGAAGAAGAATATTGTAGAGAAAGAGATAAGAGAAAAAGTTCTTGTCTCTCTTGAGAGATGAGTTACAATGAATGCAAACCCCTTTATTTATAGGAAAAACCTAACTTGGTCCCAAAGTTACTAACCCTAACTTTCCTTCAAAGTAATAGACATTCACTATAATAAGAAAATATATTTATAATACACATATCAATAATATATATATATATATATATATATATATATATATTGACATTGACGTTTAGATCTCATTTAGTTGTTATAAATAAGGTAAGCAAAAGTCTAGTTTAATGATTTTGTGTACCAAAAAGGAATGTATTGTTAACTAATAATATAACCGAACAGAAATAGAAGAGTAGTGAATGTAAAAAAAGACAAACACCAATAGTCATTCCTCATTGAAATTACGACCATAACTAGTGGACACTATTTTAATATAATTTTCTTCTTTTAGATATTCGTACTTGAAATTATTATGTGCATGACATTAATGATGCTTATGATAAATATTTTAATATTTATTTTTATACGTAATATATTTTTTACAAAATACTATTGCATAATATTTGAGTATAGCGCCAATAAAGGGGTAATTTTACAAGAGTGTGTATTTATACTAAATACTACTGTTGTTATAGATAAAATGTTGTTATAGAGAAGTAAAATATAATATAAAAAATCGATTAAGAAAAAATCGAGACCATTGTAATGAAATGTAGTTATAATGAATAAGCTGCTATAACCGGGTTTGACATGTATGACTAATAACAGTTATTAAGTTATAAATTATATGTTAATTATGACTTGCATTTTTCCTTGTACTATCGAAAACCATAATCTATTGGTGTAGGAAATTCATTGTCCTAATAGATTTGGAAAAGAAAAATATATGTCCTTGTAGGATTGAGAGAATCTTTCTCTTATAGGTTTGGGACTACTTGGGATCTATATATAGGGGTGTAGTTGAGATTCATAAGCATTGTATGGTTCTTCTCTTTTATAGTAGAAAAATTCTCTATTCTTAGCGAAGGATTAGACTTGGCGAATCTCGTTAAATCCTTGTATTATTTTTTCTTCTCTATTTGCTTTATATATGATTGTGTGCTAGTTAACCCACGATCTTTCCATAACAAGATAGTACCTAAAAATAGCAACTCTAATATCTACTTTGAAACACTATTAATTTAATTATTGTACGGGTGTGGCTTGAATGTTTGTAGAAGAGTTTACGCTTTTATAATTTTTGTCTTGTAGCTGCCTTTGAGTAACTCTTTGCTCTACCCTTCCACCTTAATAAATGAGGTTTGTAACCAAGATCAAGTGCTGGTAGGTACTGAATTTTTCAATGTAGGACTATGTATCTTTATTAGTTCAATTGAAATAAAAATTTGAGTGAGGATGTTCTAATATCAAATGAATGTCTTTAAATGAAAATGCTTTACCCCTCTATCATGTTGCCACTTGATCAAAATAGTACACAAATTAATTGTCTTGGCTCTATATAATCAAATTTGTACCCCTTTTTAAATTGAATTTCTCTTCCTCTTTGGATCTTAGAATCTTCGGGAAAGCGGTAGTTGATTGTTGGGTGCTTAACTCACTCACTGGTTGAGAGTTGTTGATAGTTGATGTAGTTGCAATACTTTCACAAATTGCAAAAAAAATTGCAACACTTCCACTAGTTGCAAAAACAGTTATAACACTTTCACTAATTATTTAGTGCGGAATTTGCGAAACCGGCCCCGAAGTAGTGGTTTCACTATATGATTCTGGTATTTGTAGGATTCTTTGAAGTGGTAAGAACTGCACTCGCCGGCGATTTGCTGTAGTTGGATGCCTATTTACAACTTTTCTAGTAGGTATTTCAACAATTTCAAAAGTTGAAATATTCTTTGCGTATCAATATTCAAACTAACATTAATAATGAAATTTAAATGACAAATCATATAAATTCACTTACAATACTTGAACATCCTCTCTTGTTATGTCCAAAATCCTTGCCTGAAAAGAACATGTCATTTTTCTTTCATTTATTATTGTATTTTAAAACTTTTCTTTGGTTCATCAACATTCTTCCTCTTATTTTCTTTTGGCCTTCCTGGCATTACAATAATTTTAGGTGGCTCATGAGTGATCTTGTGCTCTTTGGCGGCACCTTCATATTTGTCATAAGTTGAATAAATTTATTATAGACCTTTGAGTATGTCTCCTTATTATATCAGTGCTTAATAAAGATCTCCGTATTCAGATTTTTGTAATGCATTGCAGTAACTTGGCATGCATGTGTAGAGATTCTCTTGAGTTGCCAAGATCTAGAACTTCTTATTGAGATTAACAACATGCTTACATGGTAGATCTTGAATCTCATAGTCAAAATCACCATTAAAATTTACCTCATAGCGACTACATCTCAACATACCTTTAAATGTTTCACAGTTATGGAAGGCACATTGGTGACCCTTTTTCCAGAAAACTCTCTGATTTAATTCATCTTTCCATAAATTTGATTATGATTTTCTCTAGCGGAGTGATGATTGATTTGAACTTAAGCTGTCAAAATTCAACTATTGAATGTCTCACACATACTTGTTCTAAACTATGTAACACTTGTTATGTTCTTTGAAGAGTGTCCACAGTATGCCTTCTTGTTATATTTGCAAGGCTTTCACAATACCTTCCCCTAACAAGCTCATTTCATCAAGACATGAACTTTAAATGGCACTCTTGCTTCCTACCAAATTTTCTCCTTTTTTCTCCTTACTTCATTTCTTCTTAAGTTTAGTCAATATTATCCACGGCAAACTATATGTGCTCAATATTTGTGATAAATTAGTAAAAGTGCAGATAAAGACCTATCAAACAGAAACAACAGAGTATTACAAATATCAAAATGTTATAGAAAAATAAGAAAATAAATACAAAAGAAATGCACAATGTTAGAGTTATACCTTATACATATCAGACATTACTATTAGTCCTTCACCTTGATTAATGTGAGCTCAAATAATACTTGATACACATAATAAATCAAGATCATGTAATGCGGTGAGTTCTCTTTTAATAGTCTCAAACTGCAGGTACATTTGATTATTTTGTTTGTAATCAAAGTCCTAAGATGGGCGGGGCATGATGAAGTGTGAAAATGCGCTAGATCACTTGGCGAGGTCGTCAAGTGACCGCGTCCACAACCTTGACAGATCGTCAGTGATCACAGTGGTGGTGGAATTTAGGCGATTTTGATTTTCAAGTCTGTGACCAGCTGGGGCGATTTTGCATTAAGTGTTCAAATGATTCCAAAAAGGTAGTTGAGTGAGGATTAAGAAATGAAATTTTTCTTAAGGGTGTGGATGGAGAGGGTGACAACCAACAAGTGGACCAGCAGGTCATTAAGTATATTACATTACATAGCAAGAGGTAAGAATTCTCAGTCAAATTGACAAGAGTGTTTTTCATTACTTCCTGATATTCTTGTCCTAAGCTAAGTGTTTGGATCTAAAAGAATTTGTGTTTGAGGTTTTGCCAGGAACCACAACACCTCATTCTCTTAAATATGTGATTGAATCAATCTCATGAATCTCAAGCAAGCAGGGTTCCCTTTCTTCTAATTCTCTTGGGTTTCATTACACAACAGGTCTTCAAAGCCCAGTAATGGCAAAGTCATGATTGGGGAGGAGGTTTCTTCCACCCTCATATTAATTCAAATCGTTTCATGAGATTCAAGTCTTCAAATTCTGATTTATGAAAATTGGTTGGAACTAATTTTGGCGGAAATTCTATAATGATCTTCTTTGATTTAGTTACTAGCCTTGGTTTCGTCCATGATTTGAGACCTATGGAATTGGCAGTGACATTTTGCCTTTGAAGTTCTCTATATGAACATGTTTTCAGTTATGATGAATTTATTCATTCATATTATTGAATTTCTGATATCAGAAACATATCAAGGCGAGATAAGGCGACATCGTTTTGTATTCCAAATTTCACTATGTCCATTGTCATTTATGGTTTCATGATTTTCAAAATAGCCCCTACAGAATTGAGTGTGTTTCATGAGGTGTGACTTGAGCACTATGCATGTTTTGGGAGTAGTATTTAGCACATAGTAGGATGGGGTTTAGCGCATCCAGGCCTAAAAACTACGTGCCTGGGTAGAATAGTTATGATAGAGAGTCCTCGCCGAGAAGTGTTACCCACTGCCAGTCTGAGTGATATCATGTCTTTATCGTGCTTTGCTTTGGAAAGGATTAAAAACGACTCTGTCAACTTGAGCAAAATAGTTGGGTATCATGTGCTCATTCATGATGGTTTCGATTATGAGAATCTCCCCATTGTTCCTCGTGTTTTAAGTTGTTTATGTTCGAGGTTGCGATATCATATTTTATATTATATTTGACCCATTGATGTTTATGAGCTTTTATGATTTCAAACATGTTAAGCTATATGCTTTACTTTCAAAACTTTGGTCATATTTTATTTTAATAAAATTTTTAGATTTGAGACCCTTGTATTATGGGTAAACTAATTTGAAATAAAATTACTATTTTGATCTTAGGGGCTCAGAGTTGACTTTTGAGTTGGCTCTTTAGTCTCAAGATGGAAGTATAGTATGAGTGACTACAGAATTTGTATGCTTACGTAGATTATATATTTGACTATATTGGCATCATTAGGAGACTTTGAGGAAGGTCAAGACTGTAATTTGACATTTGTGCTTGAAACTTAAGACAAGTTGAGGCTTTAGACTCTTAAAGAGTGTTTGTGTTGTAAAATGCTTATGTAATAGATTAAGGGTTTAGGAGTCTATATTAGTGAGATGGCCGAGAACTTATGTAGTGGTACTACCCATTTTCGGCAGATAGTAATTTGTGCTTGATCTGGTAGAGTTAATGTTGAAGCTAGAGTAGCTAATGCATCGGTTTTCTTATTTTCCTTCCTCGATACATGTTGGAGGGTCACATCTCCAGGAGACATCCATCAATTAGTGAGCATAACCATGATAAGGGTATAACTCTGAGTTTCTTGACCTCATACTCAAGAGTTGATTGATCACCAATTAAGAGTCATAAAGACTTGTAATTTCAATTGCTTCATGTCGATAGCTATTTCAAGCGCAAGTATTAACGTGTGATATTGACAACATTGTTGGAGCTTAACATTGCGTCAAAGTGAATGAATATGGTAGAAATTCTCCTTTCTAAGTAGAGGAACACCATAACCCTAGCTTTGCCATGATGGGAAGCACCATCAAAGTACATCTTCCACGAAGGTTGAATTTTAATAACCATTGCATCTTCGTTAGGCGGTTTATCGGTTATTATCAATCATCGGGTATCGGGTTATACGCAGAAGTTTACTAACCGCTTTGTCCCTTTATAACTTTTTGAGGGATGTACACAATCTCAAATTGTTGAAACTAGAGGTACCATCTCTCTAATTGATCACTGAGGACTGGTTTTGATATCCACGGCTTAATAGGTTTGCTCACAGAAATGGAGTTAACAACATGAGCTTGGAAGTATTGCTTCAATTTTTGGATTAAGAAGACTAACACTTAAATACAACTTTTCGATTGCCAGTGATTGCTCATTCAGTGTGATCATTCTACTTAAGTACTAAAGGGAGTTTTCTTTCCCTTCACTATTTTCTTGGCCGATGGTGCTCCGATAGACCATTTTATGCTGAAATGTATAATATCAATGGCTTTCAAGGTATTGGGACTGCTAGAACTGGAGGCTTCATTAAATATGATTTGATGCTGGTCCCATTTGAAAAGGGCACCATTTTTCATGAGATGACTAAATGGTTGGCATCTTCTAGCTAGGTTTAAGATGAATCTCCTGAGATACGCTAGTTTTCCTTGAAGGCTTTTTAATTCATGAATATTTCGAAGCTCAAGCATCTTCAAAATTGCATCAACTTTAGCTTAATCAATTTCAATTCCCCAATATCGCATAATGAAACTAAGAAACTTTCCAGAAGTAACTCCGAAGGCACATTTTAATGGGTTCATCCTGAGTTGATATCTTTAAAGTAGCTCGAAACGGCGTTCACCGAGTCTTGCCAGTGGTCATTTATCTTTCTTGACTTCACCACCAAATCATCAACGTAACATTCAATATATATGTGGAGAAATTCATCAAAGATATTCTGCATAGCCCTTTGATATGTGGCACCTGCATTTTTCAAACCAAAAGACATTATGTTGTAGCAATAAATGCCCTTGGGTGTATGAAATGCGGTGAGTTCTTTATCGTTGGTGCCATACAAATTTGATTATATCTACGATAGCCATGAAAGACATTACCTCATAACTAGTGGTATCATTAATCATCAACTCTAGGATGGGGATCAGAAACTCATCCTTAGGTCATGCACTGTTGAATCCCTAAAGTAAACACAAACTCGAATTTGATCATTCTTCTTCCTCCTGGGAAAGATGTGAAATCCATGTGGGATATTTAAATTCACAAACAAAAGTTAGCTTTAATAAGTTTGTGCTTCATTTCAATTCAATGGAACCAGGTCTAGTATGAAGCGTCTTGGAGCCTGTAACGGGGCCGAGCACCATTCTTATTTGGATTGGTGGACCCTTACTTTGGGATCAATATAAGAATCTCCTTATAACTCTAATGAAAGATATCTTTGTATTCTCTGAGTATATCCATGTAAGCGATTTCTTCATCCATTGCAAGGAAACATGTAGAATGGGTTGGCCTTCTTGGATGCTAGTGTTGCCAAGATCAACCTCCTTCAAGGAGTCTGCTATGGCCTTCACTCCTTCTTCAGTTACGGGGAAGGAGCATCTCAACATTTCATCCTCTTTGAGGATCACTATCATTGACCACTATGTGATAGGCTGAAGACATTCTCTAGCTTCTTGTGAACCTCCATTTTAGATGAGTATCATGCTCACTTTGTGTAGTGATATAATCTGAAAAGCCTACTTTCCTTCATCTTCATCGCATTTCTTAATATAAACCACATTGTGATTTTTGCCTTCATCCACCTCGACACATGGAACAACAAGTTTCAAAAATACACATCGCCTCATTCTAGAAGGAAGAAAACTTTGAAAATCTTTCGAGTTTTAAACGAAGTGGGCAGACTCTCATGCTTTGATAGTTTCTTTGGAACTTGTTCTTCTTCTTCAACGGTCCTAACATTTCGAACACGAAGTTCTTCTGAGTTGATTTCTCAGTCGGTCAAAGACGAAGTCTTTTGTCGGAGCACTGACTCGTCTTGATAGTGATGTAATTGCTAGTTGCTCTTTTCATGGAGATGAAGCGATGGTGGTTTCTTATACCCTAAACCTTCACGTGCTTGATTGCTTGATGGAATCTTATGATGAGAATTTTCCTAACCGATGGTTCATTGGTGTTGTAACCAATCTTTACAAATAACCTATAGGCATTTGGATCAAACCTTCAACTTGTGCGTTTTGGAGAGAATGCCCATTTAGTGGAGGATTTTGAACCACAAACTCTCCAAGTAGCTTTGAGGATAAGTTAATTGTGTCAATCCATCTAATAGGGAAGGTTAGCCCTTTTAGTACATTTGCACATGCGTTGGACGATTGGCGCTTCCTCTTTCTTCACTTTCATCATATATGAGCACGCTAGGTTATCTTCTTTACAAAGACACCTTTGTTCCTTTGTTTGAAATGGAGTGTGGTTCCTCAACGCCAACTTTAACTTTTCAAACAGTCACATTGGCTTTTAGTTGCAAGCTCATCAATTTTGGTCGTTGGACATTGTGACCTTTATCTCCTTCACAATGTAGTTTTTAGTAGGATTTTGCATATGCAAAATGTGATTCATATTTTGCAAATGTCTTATCATGGTAACTATCTTCTTCTCGACTCCACCTTTGAGATACTTCAAGCATTGATAGTAGGAGGATGGAACAATTTTGCTCTAAGTATCAAGGCCTTCTAAGAAACATATTGTATGAAGTCCTTGCATCGATTACATGCATCCATGCACTTGATTGCAAATATTCAATGTTAATATCTAGCTTGATAGCACCCATGGCCCTTTGCCCCTCCTTGATTGAATCCTTGAATCATCGAAACATCCGAGCGACTCTCGAGAAAGTTCTTGAGGTGAGATGTCGAGCTCCTTCATGGTGTGAATAAACGAAATTTTAACTCAGATCCATCATCTATCAAGATTCTATTTATCCTCTTCTCAGCGTGTGACCCTTATATATAAAAGGACGGTGGCATGACATTTCGCCAAGCAAAAAGATCGTCATCTATAAATGTGACTTTTGTATCACATGCGTGAACTTCTTAGAAAGAGAGCTCAAAAGCACTAGGTGATAATGAAGAAAATGTTGATTAACTTTCATTCTTTGATTTTTCATTGGTATTAAAGCATGATGCGCGATGTTGTTTCAAGCAATCTTCATGTAGAACCCACTTGGTAGAATCCCTCCAAAGTCACGGATGTTGTGGTTCTGGTGGTCTTTGCGCCTTTGCTTTTGGCTTCTTTGACTTCTCAATATGTTTTTGCTTTCTTGGTCTTCTCACACTATCTTCTTTCTTGCGATTGTTTATGTTACACCCCAGTAAAATTTTCAACACATAGATGGCCTATTCGTGTATTGGTTAAGAGTATTTGAAAGCCATACATGCTAAAAAGGCAGGAAAAGACCGGGCCAGAGCACGTCGGAACCGTCGCGGAAGGAGCCGGGGTGGGAGGCCTCCGCGGGCAGCAGCGTCTCTGGAGGAGGTGGAGCCTCCGCGTTAGCTCTGTGACACGTTATTACATCCGGGCCAAGTATATAAAGCCTCCACTTAGTTTTATTCATTAAACTTATCGAGATAATTTCCGAAAGCGTGAGAGAAAGGCGAGAGGGAGTACGAAGAATAATATGTATCGGCTCGATTACGCCACCAAACGTGGTCCAAATTCAAATTAACCTTAGATACCGAGGTATTTAGCGTGAGAATTCCTGCGGTTTGGTTTAAGAGTCGGTAGACAAATGCGTCGTGCTAGGGCTAAGGTAAGTGGAATTCCAAATTAGTGTCAATGTGCTCTAGCTTTAAAATGAATATTACTCCCTTATGGACTTTCGGGAAATAGCAAGTTTTTGACAGTCTTTCGATAAGTGGTGGGCTATAAAATATCGAAAGTGGCCATCTTCCCCGGAATATTGATGTATTTAGTTCTAATTGACATTTATGTAAATGCGGTTGGGAGAAATAGGTAGATCTTGTGGGAGGCAAGTCAGTTAGTCGGATAACCGAGGTTAAGGTATGTAAGGCGCCCGAGTTTCTTCGGCAAGTTATGCTCTAGCCTAGCATAATGCATTAAACTCGTAATAGAATTCCGGAGTTGAATAATGAGTTTGAAGTTATTAAACTGTTTTGCGTTATTGTATCGTATTCAGTCTTAAAGTTAGTAAGCGTAGCAAATGGTGATTATCACTTCAGACTCGGTATAGCCCAGTAAGTGTTTTAGCAAGCATGTTTTAGAATAATATGACATGCGATTCGGAATAAAAAGTTAGTAAAAGTAAATCGAGACGGGCAGATAGTACCTTGCTACGGTATGTATCGGCCGAGATGATATTTGGCTACGAGATTAGCCATACGGTCAGATAGTATCTTGGCTACGGATTAGCCATGCGATCGAGATAAAGATCTCGGATTAGGTACAAAGTAGTATGAGAATCGGTATGACACGAGAAAAGTTCGAGAATAAGAAATCGGATTACAGATAGTATTTTCGGTTTAAACATGCTTGCTATATATGTGCTTATTGATTGTTGAGACTTTATTGTGTCGTAGGGCACCCTTTTGAAACATCCTCACCGCCTGGGTTATTAGCATGTCGCCCTTTGGCCCGGGTGGGTCTATGTCCCTCCAAAAAGTGGCATGTTGTCCCAGTTGGGCCGAAGATGGGATGAAGCTTTCCCATATCGAGTTTGTCCGGCGTACGTCTGATTTTCCTGGCCCAATGGCATGCGCCCGGGGATCGGTCGGATACGATTCTGATTCACAGTCTGATACGAGGTCAGCCCGGACTCGAGACAAGGTTATTTGTATCGGAGGCCATAGCCCGAGCCGGAGACCGGGCGCGGAAGTGCTCGTAGTTAATAGATGAGTGGAGTGACTTATTTTTGGATGGTTTTGACCTGGGTAGGGGTATATAGATTGTTTGCTTGGTTGGCACCATCCATTATGGGCGGTTGGTATTGGTTCTTGCTTGCTATATATATGTATTTATGTGTTATATACTAGTTAATAGATAGCATATCGCCGACAGCAGGTACGCTCTGCCTATCGGTATAAGAAGTCGATCCGGTTCTCGGTCACTTACGAGATTCGGTTATCTCTACTATTCGAAATTGCTAGATATGTTATTGTATTGATTGTATTGATTAGCGCCGCCGGTACCCGATCGTGCGACGCCCATTGGGGCGTTGCATTACTTACTGCGGTACTCGCATAGACGAGGGGGCGATTCCTCGTGATTCTAGCCAGCTATAGAGTCATCATCTCCTGTCATCAGGGCTTGATATTCAAAGGTGTAGTTTATTTTCTTTTATTGTACATATGGGTAGGCCGGGGCCTGTCCCGACCATTCTATCGGTACTCATAGAGGAACTTACGGATTGTATATATACATCTCCTTTGTAGTTAGTGCCGGTCATTGGAATTCGTGCGTTTGTTTAGTTGTTTAGTATTGACTTTGTTGGCCGTGTGGGGACATAATCGATGGTAGTTAGTAACCTTGCGGTCTCGTAGATATACAGTATCTCTTATGTTGAGTCACGAGATGACTAAGACTGACATGGTGGCCTTGTCGGCCCGCATAGGTTCCCTTTATAAGTATGTTTCTGGTTAGGCGAATTTATATGCGGTGGCTATAGGCCCGATCGGCCGGAGAGGCTGTGTTTCTGACGTTATATAGCCCGTTGTTTCGAAATACGAGATAGAGCTAGCGAGGGCACAGATGTGCTTAGGCTCACCGGTTAACGATCCGGAGTCCCTTGGGGCACTAGCCCGTTGTTTCCAGAAATCTGAGATAGAGCTAGCCAGGCACCAGATGTGCTTAGGCTCACCAGTTAGCAGTCCAGGTCCTACTGGGGCACCAGGTGCTAGTCATACCCTCCGAGGCGGGGCGTGACAGTTTAGATGATTCATTTCATGGACTTGTGTTGCAGCGTCTCTGCCTAGTCCCCAGAATCCAACCCTCATCATCAGCTTCATCAACTTAGGTTTTACCTTGCTCCAATGGTCTTTCTTCTTTGTGCTCTTCATAGTTGCATATTTGGGCTGGATCAAGAGAGAAAAAGGTGATATACATTTGATTAGAACTTAACTTATCATACTTAAGCACAATTTTCTTCTGATCAGCCAGCTGTATAATTTTTTTCTTGAACACAAAACACTTCTCAAGAGGGTGATGCACAAGCCGATGATACTTGCAGTAACTTGGGTCGTTTGTTATTCAAGCTTCATTGGGTCGCTTCATCTCTATAAATTCAATGAGTTTTAACTCAAGTTGTTCATCAAAAATTTCAAGAACATCAGAATCGAGGAAGGGGTATACCCTTTCTTACATTTCCTTCAAGGTTAATTTTTTATTTTAATTGTCTCGAGAGAAAGTTGTTTTCATACTCTGCTTCTTGCTCACCTTTGCAGTAAACTTCATAGGCATCGGCATTCATGGATTCTTTGTTGTCACTCTTGGCTACAAACTTCATCTTTAGGGTTCTTGCTTGTCCTTCCCTTTACGAGGGTCAAAAACAGGCATCACTCCATTTCCAGCCGAAGATATGCTCAACTATATGTCATGAGCACAAGTAGCCAGCTCTTCAAAAGACCTTGGCTTTACTCCTTGCAAGATGTAGAGAAGTCCCATATTCCTTGGATACACATTTTTATTCTAGAAACTTCACTAAGTCTATCTTTGTAGTTCAGACTTGAATTTTCTGTCAATTGATGAAATCGATAACTAGTTTATCCTTCCTCTGGGGGTATTTATGAGTTCCACCATGCTCATAGTACGCCTTGTGTCGTAGAAGTGATTAAGGAACTCTTTCTCCAGTTCCCCCCAACTATCGATAGAACTAGGCTCAAGATCTGTGTACCAATCAAAAACATTCCCTTTGAGGGAGCGGACAAACTATAACAAGGTAATCCCCATAGGTTCCCGCATTGTTACATGTTCTGATAAAATGTGCAATATGCTGCTTTGGGTTTCCTTTGCCTTCAAATAGCTGAAATTTGGAAGGCTGATAACCGACGAGCATCTTGAGGCTATCAATTCTTGTGGTGTACAATTTTGCATGCATGAGAGAGGACTTGGAAGTAACTTCATACTTGTTCTTGATAGTCCCCTCAATGAACTCCTTTCACTGCTCAAATGGAATCATCCCTTCAGAAGAAACTAGAATTTTCTTAGGGGGTGATGCATGTTTTGCAGGAGTTTCAGTCTCTTGAACTTTTGGAGTCTTTCCAGGTGCGTGACTAGACTATCCATCTTGTTCATCAACTTCTCAATCTAAGCATTTTATTTTCCACATACTTGGTTAGGTCTTCAATTACCTTCGTCAAATTCGCTAGTTGTTTCTCCATAGATGAAGCGTCTGTTACCATCACTTGTATGATTGTTGGGGATGTTGGAGAATAGCATGAATTATCACATAAACTGATCTTTGACGAGCTCACCTTATGTGGTGTGAGTGGAGAAGACCCACTGCTCGAAGTATTATCATCTCCCTTCGCATTAGAGTTCTTGGATCCAGAGAGGTCAAGTAGAGTTAGAGTCTTCTTGATTCTTTCAACAACATTGCTTTCTTCTTTTGATACATTGGTAGAGGATCTTTCTCCTTTTGGGGATGAAGATCCAAATATTGGAGTTGATGCAGACGACCCTTGAAGAGCTTGCTGTCCCATCATCCTTTCTTTGCTTCTCTGACTGGCCCAAAACTTTCGAAAGTAACAACGAGGATGCTTTCCACCTCGACAGAGAACTTGGAGTCAGCACTCTTGGGGAAAGTTGATTTGGAGCTAATCTTCTTTGAAGTCAGCTCGATGTTCTTGATCTTTGAAGATTGAAAAGATGAGATGAGAGGTAGAAATTGTCCCACTAGGCGTGCCAGAATTTTTAGACAATAAAATCTCGCGCCGAGAAAATAATGATCAAGACAGAAAAATATTGCAAAAATCGCAGTATTTGTTTAAAGTATGAGTGTTACAATCTCTATTAATCCTCTGATATTTCCTTTCAAAATATAAATTCAAGGGCTTTTGAGCTTGATCTTGAACTTGATTTGTACTTAAATTCAAGGGCTTGAATTTTTAAATCTTCGTCTTGATCTCTAAAACTTGTAGAGAAATACTTGAGTGCTTGAATGTTTGTAGCTTGTAGAGAAATCTGCGGCATTTGATCCACGGGCTCTCTTTGGCTTGTTGTCGGAATTCAGGTCCCTTTTCTGAATTATGAGACCCCTATTTATAGTTGTAGGATGGAAGAGTTGGGATAAGGACGAACTTATTTCAATCAATCAGATTTAAGTTAACATGGCGATATTTGATTGGTTGAAACATGTCACTTATTACGTGATGCATTTTCATTGGCTTTTGATTTGACTAGGAATATTGTGTCATTTTGACATGTGGCATGATCCTATTGGCTCTTTTATTTGACTTGGTGTGATACGTCATTTGACATGTGGTGCCAATTTGGGCTTCTAGGAAGATGACATCTTGGGCTCAATTAAATTGTGCTCACCATTTATAGCCCAATTTGATGGACTAGCCCAAAAAAATTAGATCACTAATTAAATCTATATTTATTAGACTCAATGATTAATCCAATTATGTTAATCCATAATATTTATTTG
>JACEIK010000622.1:82260-98525 GCA_018107945.1 Datura stramonium
GTCTACACTTACCGAACTAGGTAATCTAGTCATATAGCGTTCTTAGCACAAAGTTTAGCCTGCTTGCTCCACCTAAATAACTACAACAGAGAGTCAAATAGGCCGGAAAGAAAGAGTCTGAGGTCGGGTTGGAAGAACTTTTTCATTTTATCTAGTGAACATAAACTTCGAGTATGTATCAGGCGAGACTATAACTAAGTTCGTTTAGTGGGTAGGATGGTCAACTAAGTGGACGTCCCTATCCTCTTCATACGTGTCCTCGACAATCTAGCGGTTCTTCGATCTCCACTTTTGGTAAAGTGTGTATACACTCCTTAAACTTACTTGACAAGAAATTCTTTATTGCGAACGAACATAACCCTTACACACACCTAGGAGCACCCTTCCTGCATATCTATAAAAGACCCGAGTAGGCGGGTCGAGGTGAGCAGTTCAAATTGGTTGAATTTTTCTCAATCATCCTAGCCGGAACTTGTATGTAGCACTTGTATGGAACAATGTCAGTTTACTCTTTTCAAATTAAAGGGTTGATTAGTTTTCCTTGTAAGTAATCCAGTTTCATGAAATTTTTTATATCAGATAAAGTTATAGTTCATATCTATCATTATGGATTTAATCCTAGATATTTTGTGTGGACTGATTGAGTGAATGGAATATTTTATAATTTAATTATAGGTGCATGTAGTAGGTTTGTATATGATCAAAATAGTGTTCAACGTGATAGGGTGCATGATGGTCAATGATACTTTCCGGATACAATATGGGATGAAATCTGAGCAGTATTTTGAAGAAACTCCAAATGAAGAAGCAATGCGCTTCTATCAATATTTAGAAGAGGCTAGTCATCCACTATGTGTATGGAGCCCACGTTCTATGTTGTCTATTATAGTTAGACTAATCAATATCAAATCATATTGGAGTGTTCCTTAAGCTACTATGGTCCTGTGGTTGGTCTTTTGGGGGAACCAGTTAACCTTGAGTTGAACATACCTAAGAATTTTTATCAAGCAAAAACATTGATTTCTAAGTTAGGATTGTCGTATGATAAAATTCATTATTGTGAAAATGATTATATGTTGTTCTATAATGATGATGGTCATCTAGAAATTGTAAATTTTGTGGACATGCTCATTTTAAGTAGACTCCTGTTGGAAATATGATTTCAGTTAAGGCGATGCATCATTTACTTCTTATACCTAGGTTACAGAGGTTGTACACGTTGATAAGTTTTGCTCCTTATATGTGATAGCATTATGAGATTAGAAGGGCTCCTAGAGTTATGTCTCATCCATTGGATGGAGAAGCTTTGAAGCATTTTGATATAATTTATCCTGATTTTGCAAGTGAACCAAGAAATATTAGATAAGGATTGTGTACATATTGTTTCACACCATTCTCTATTTTTGCTGCACCCTACTCTTGTTGGCCTGTATTTCTTACTCCATATAATCTTTTACCAGAATTGTGTGTGACAAATCTCAATATATTCCTAAGTTGTATTGTTCCTATCCTCATAATTCAAAAACATTGATTTATGTTTATCTTCAAGCATTAATAGACGAGCTAAAATAATTGTGATCTGAAGGTGTAGTGACATAAGACATATCAATTAAGCAGAATTTTTTTGCGTGCTTCTTTAATATGGACTATTAATGGTTTTCCTACGTTTAGAATGCTGTCTGGTTGGATAACTGTTGGAAATTTAGCTTGCTCGAATTGCACGAAAAATTGTAAAATATTCACTTTAAAACATGATCGTAAAAATTCATGGTTTGATTGTCACCACTGGTTCTTGCCAATACATTATGATTTTAGATAAATGAAATATGCATTCAGAAAGAGTAAGTTTGAAAATGATCCGCCGCCTCCTAAGAAAATAAAATTTGGGAAAGAGTTTGTTAGTTTGGCTAAGGTTACAGAAGCCACACCTTCTGGACTAACTGATATGATGTTGGACATAATTGGACTAAACAGAGCATATTTTAAAAATTATCGTATTGAAATGATAATTTTCTACAACTTAGTCTTGATGTGATGCATATCAAAAATTATTTTGATGATATATTCAATACAATGATGAATATTAAGGATAAGACAAAAGATAATTCAAAAGCCAGAATGGACTTAAAGGAATATTGCAAGAGAAACGAACTATGGTTGCAAAAATCCCACAATAATAATGTTAAAGCCCAAGACGAGTTTTTCATTCACATTGGATGAGAAACAAGAGATTATGAGTGGGTTAAGAATTTGAGGGTGCCTAATGCTTCAAATTTGGAAAAGTGTGTAGATGAGAACGAAGGAAAGTTGTGTGGTATGAAAAGCCAAGATTGTCATATTTTCATGAAAACTTTGATTCCTATTGTATTTAATTGTCTCCCCTACAGGATATGAAAATCAATCACAGAAGTAAGTTTGTTCTTCAAAGATTTGTTTTCTTATACTTTTTGGAAGGGTAACTTAAAAAGAACAGATCAGAATATTCCTGTGATTATAACTAAATTGGAAAATATCTTAACATGTGGCTTCTTTGATGTGATGAAACATCTACTAATTTTCCTTGTACCCAAGGCGCCCTTTGGTATACCAATTCAATACAGATAAATGTATCCATTTGAGAGGTAATGACTCTTGCCTAATATACCATGAATGAATTAATTTATTTTTTGTTAACTTATTACTAACTAACATCATTATACAGAGTTATTAACAAGTATAAAAGAACTGCTAAATAGAAGTCTAAAATTGAAGGATATTTGTGAAACTCATCTTGCAATTGAAAACTTCTCATTTTTATTCTGACTTCTTCATGGAGCAAGTTCCAAGTATGAGAAACAGGTCAACTCGCAATGATGACAGTGATAGTGATCCTAACTGTTATCCCCCTGACTAGTTGACTCGGCTAGCGTGCAACAGTGGCAAGGTTGTGGGCATGTTGGCCTTGTCACTTGAAATACACATGGTCATAATCAACATGCAACATAATAAGATGGCAAAAAGGTATTGTCAAAGCTAAGGTGTGCGCAATGGCACCAAGGCATGGTAGTGAAGTGGCAAGTGAGGGCCGGGGACTTGAGTGCGGCAACGCACTTGGCAAGGACTTGATAAGGTATACGCAAAACAGTGTCACAAGGGTATGACATTGATATTCAATACAAGCATTGGGCCAAAAGACTAGCATGGCTAAGGTAGGAAGGCGTAGGTTATTGGTTCCAAGACAAGGCAAGGTAGTGTGCGGATGGCATTGATATTAGCACTGACAAAGGGCATTGAGCGGGAGCAATGCCCAAAAGTGGTGCACAAAGTTAGACTGCAGCAGGCACATGAGCTACGAAGTTAGCTGGCCATCACAGCCATAAGCAGAAAATGGTTACAAAACTCATGCCATGCACATGGCAGGCTGTTAGGCGGTTGAGCCTTGTTTGAATTTGGTTGTGACTATTTCTAAGCTCTCGTTTTTGAATTATTTTGAATTTGCCAAGCATTTATAGGTTCTCAACTGCATAGTATACGAGTAGGCTGAGTGGACCGGGTGTTCTATGAACAGTTTCCACATGTCGACAGGGGGCCCAGACATAAAATTATAAGTGTGCAACCTGCCTTCACGGGTAAAAATGGATTTTGTAATCAAAGTATTAGGGGTAATACTTATGAGGGTAGAACCTAAGAAAATCTAGGGAGATCTTAGTACCTAGTGTGGTACGAAATTGTGAAGTGTTCTTATATTCACTTAATAATACAAGTTGGGAATCATGTTTTTTGTAAATTGTTTCTTGTTCTTTGGTCCCTTACAATCGTTTTCTTCCAAAAATTGTTGTATAAAAATGACTAAGTGTTTGCCTCCATTGTTTCTTTCTTAATTTGAGTTTTGAACAAAACAGCTTAAAATTTGGCTAAGTGTTGGAACAAGCCGAGTTGGTAATGTGGCTACTGTAGAGGGATAAATCTCATACTTCCGAGTGGTCAAAAGTTCCCCTATGACAACTGGTATCAAAACCTTGTTGTACGTGACTTGGATAGATGGTGACCAACGCTGAACTATGGTTAAAAGTAGCACGTTTGGAGGCCCTTGTCGGTGTGACGGATGAGGATGATAATGATCTAAGTCTAGTAGATTTCATGACCCAATTACATGGGTTTAACAAGGAACTGATGCAGTTTCGCGAGCCTATGAAGAGCCAACTGGCCGAAATGCTGAATTTTTGTGAGGCTACTAGCACTCAGATGGAGGATTTGAGGAAGGAAAATAAGTTTCTAAGGAGGGTTGTTGGCAACGTTTAAAGGCAAAGGGCGTTAAATCGTCCCAAAGTCAAAATTTTAGAGCTTAAAGAGCTTGATGATGCAAGAAATGTCAAGAAACTCGAAAACTTTCTGTAGGATATAGAGCAGTACTTCTATGCTGCACATGTTCTGAACGAAGACAAGATGTCCATCACCACGATGTACCTGGTAGATAATGTTAAATTATGGTGGCGTACGTGCATGACAGACGATGTTAATGCTGAGAGTTTGAGGATTGACTCATGGGAAGTGTTGAAGAAAGAATTGAAGGATCAATTCTTTCCTTGCAATATAGGCTGGATTGCTAGGGACCTTCTGAAAAAACTAAGGCAAACTGGATCGATAAAAGTATGTATTTCATGCCATGATCCTATTCCCTAGGAATGGCCGGCACTTAGGCCACCTAATGATCCAAGCGACTCGTGGCCTGACTTACTACTAGTTGAGAATACAATAAAGTATAGCGAAAGTAATAATTGTAATGTGCTTAATAATTAAAATAAGATTTATTAACTGCAACTGAAATCAATGTTAATAGTAAAATTATGGACTCAACTCTAATTAATCTATGAAGTCCCTATAACTGAAGAATAGGTGTCGGGACAAAGCTCCCACGGGTACCTTAAGATCTATAAAATAAAATAACTCAATAAGACTGGGACTCTCCGAACATAGGAGGCCTTACTAGCAGCTGGATGAAGTGAGATCCTAACAAAGCATCTGTTTGTTGATCTTGTCTCCCTGAATCTGCATCATAAGAAGATGCTGCGCCAAGTGACTTCAGTACGTGGAATGTGCGGTATGTAAAATGGATGAATGAAACAACAGTTAAGCGAGAACATTTGTGCTAAAAGGATAAACATAAGTATAATGATGTGTAAAACAGTTATGCAATAAAACTGTACATCAAACAATCTCTAGAAAATACATGCATAAATGTGTAAGTTTAGTTGGGAGTTTCTCATAACTGACATACATCATGATTGAGCGCATGATGTCCAACTTTTTTCCTAAGTTGGGAGAAACATTCAAAGCCTTGAAAGGGCAGAGGAAGAAACTAAAACTGTGGATCCAAACTAAAGTCCTTACTGGGGACTATTTGAGAGTCACTCGATCTAACAACACGATCCTATCCTACATTGGCTATGTAATTCCAGGGCTCACCAGTTATCTGAACTCTTCATCCGACTCGGTGCTAAATAATCATCCCAAAACTATGCTCATATAAATGTGCCTATCTTTGGCAACTAAAACATCTTTTATAAAGCACTTTAGCTATAGATATAATAGATGTTTAAAAACTCTTGTTGAGCCTTGACTCAAAATCTCTTTACTTTACTCATGAGCCTTGGCTCAAAACTATGCTTTGAAAACTTGTGAGCTTCTATGCTCAAAACCTTTAATTTTCAAAAGTAAGACTTTACTTTAGCTTTTAAAAATCATGCTATAAACTGTACTTTCTTTCTAAAAATATCTTTATGAAAACTTTCTTAAAATCTACTCAACTTTACGAAAAATAATGCATTTATCTCATAAAATGCTTTCAAAAATAATGACTTTTTATGCTATTGAGTTCATGGGTAAGAGACATGAACCATCATCAAACAATCAAGAATCAAGAGATATCATCAATAAACATCAAGAGAGTAATGATCAACAATCAAGAGAATACAATAGATATAATTCAATATGAAGAATTCAATAATGGGCAATTCAACATATAGAGACGAAGACCAAATCAAGAATTGGGCAAAAAACCTTAGCTTTAATCTGAATAAACTCATCACTAGATGTAAGGCGTGAGGAAGAATAAAATTCCTCACTTGAGTTAGCTTACATACCTGGAAAGATGAACTTAGACTTTTAATTGAAAATCCTTAGGTTGAAGATTAAGAATCTCTAACCTTCCTTGAGACCTTGAGAGCCTAATGATCTTGAACTTACGTTGTTATGAGAGGAAATGAGAGTTTAGAATAATAAAACCCTTAAATATACACCTTAGGAATCCAAAAACATTCTAGTTTAGGCACTTAAATATGAGAAGTTACTAAAATACCATTTGGAACTCGTCTGGCAAACATGTCCGTCTAGTGGCGATGAGTCATCCACTCGTGGTGACTGATCACGAATCGTGGTGAACCCTCATGGTCACTGGAGTCAAGTTGGTCAGTCTCTGATTCTCTTCCCCATGACTCAGCAAGTGACACCATATGTCGTGCAGTGACTTGTGGCCACTAATAGTGTCTTGAACTTTCTCTAAATCTTATACCACACCTCATCAAATATGATTTGTTACATGACGTAAAGAGTCGTCACTGACTCATTGGGGATGGGACTAGGAGATTTGGTTGCTTATAATTGATCATGTCACGAGTCGTGACATCTCATCACGAATCGTGATGTGATCCATTCTGTGGAGTTTTTTTTTTCATTTTTGCTAATATTTTGCTTCATGTATGGGATCTAATTTTAGGGACTTTTGGGAGGTCATTACATTATCTCCCCCGGGATCATTCATCCTCGAATGAAGACTGAACTGGACTGATATGTGATCTAATTGAAAGTAACTAAACTGAACTTAACTGAATTCATGGAATATGCAACCATACTAAGGACTTCAACAACAACTAATGGGACATAAATTGATAAGAGTACTACGAGAGGTGGTTGTTACCTCAAGATGATGGCTCTAAACTAGATGAGATACTTGGTCATCATATCTGCTTTAGCTTCCCAGGTAGCTCCCTCAACTAACTAATTCCTCCATAACACTGTTACAGAAGCGACTTCTTTGTTCCTTAGGTTACGAACCTAACAATCTAGAATCTTAACTAGAACTTCTTCTCATGACAGATTATCCTTCACCCCCACACTCTCCTTAGGGACAATGAGTGAGGGGTCTCCCATACACTTCTTAAGCATAGAGATGTGAAAAACTGGATGGACTGATACTAGTTCGGCTAGCAGCTTCAATTCATAAGCTACCTTGCCAAATCTCTTCGAAATACGCTATGGAGTAATATAGCGGGGGCTGAGCTTCTCTTTCTTCTCAAATCTCATGAAACCCTTCATGGGTTAAACCTCAAGTAAACCCAACCATCTACTGCAAACTCCAAGTCTCTACACCTGACATTGGTATAAGACTTTTGGCGAATTTGAGTCGTGTTCGACCTTTCATGAATGATCTTAACCTTCTTCATGGATTATTGCACTAAGTATGGTCCTATCAACTCTGCTTCACCAATTTAAAATCAACCAATTGGAGATCTACACCTCTGCCCATAAAGAGCCTCATAGGGAGCCATTTGGATACTAAAGTGATAACTGTTATTATATAAAAACTCAATAAGAGGCAAATGGTCATCCCAATTTCCCTTGAAGTCAACAACATATGCTCTCAACATATCCTCCAATGTTTGAATAGTTCGCTCTTCCTGACCATCTATTTGCGGATGAAAAGTTGTACTAAGGTTCACCTTTGAACCCAAACCTCTCTGAAATGACTTCTAAAACTGAGCGGTGAACTGTGTGCTTCTATTTGATATGATGGATAATAGAACTCCATGAAGTTTGACTATCTCTCGGATATACAATCTGGCATAGTCCTCAGCTGAATCCATAGTATTAACCGGTAAAAATTGAGTTGACTTAGTCATTCGATGTACAATAACCCAAAGAGTCATATTGCCTACGTGACTTTAGTAGACAGGTGATAAAGTTCATATTGATCATCTTCCACTTCCATTCGGGGATTGTTATGTTCTGAGCTACACCATATGGTCTTTGTTGTTCGACCTTAACCTGTTGACAATTTGGGCATCTAGCCACAAAGTCTGTAATGTCTCTCTTCATACCATTCCACCAATAAACATCCCTTAATTCATGGTGTATCTTAATGGAACCTGGGTGAATAGAATACTTGGAGATGTGTGCTTCTTCCATGATCCTATCTTTGATACCATCTACATTCGGTACACATAACCTTCCTTGACACCTTAAGACACCATCTCTCCCTTGTGCGAAAACCAACATCTTCTGCTTGTGAACATCTTCCTTTAACTAAAGCTAGAGGGAATCTCTATGCTACTTTTCCTTAACTTCTGCACTAGGGATGATTCGGCCCCATTTTGAAAAAGCACACTAACTTCTTCGGAGTCTAGAAGGTGGACCCCCCAAGTGTGAGAGTCTATGCACATCCTTAACCAACTCTCTCCTCCCCCTATACATGAGTTGTACTTCCCATATATAGCCTGCTAAGAGTATCGACAACTATATTAGCCTTACCCGGGTGGTAGAGGATGCTCATGTCATAATCCTTGAGCAACTCAAACTACCTCCTTTGTCTGAGATTCAGCTCTTTTTGGTTGAACACATACTGCAGGCTCTTGTGGTATGTGAACACATCAATATGCGCACCATAGATATAATGACATCAAATCTTCAATGTAAATACTATTGCTAACAACTCAAGGTCATGAGTCGGATAATTCTTCTCATGGACTTTAAGCTGTCCGGAGGCATAAGCTATAAATTTACCATTCTGCATTAATACATAACTGATGCGTACTCTGAATGCATCACAATACACAACAAAATCATCTGCACCCTTTGTTAGGGTCAACACTGGAGTAATAGTCTAACGAGTCTTTAATTACTGAAATCTTTTCTCACAAGCTTTAGACCATTGAAATTTGACCTTATTTTGAGTCAACTTAGTCAACGGAGCAGCAATAGTTGAGAATCCCTCTACGTATCTCTTATAGTAACCAACTAAACCCAAGAAACTCCTGATATCAGTTGGGCTTATGGGTCTGGGCTAACTCTTTACTTCCTCAATCTTCTAAAAGTCAACCTTAATACCCTTATTAGAGACTATATGGCCTAGGAAAGCCACTGACTTCAGCCAAAATTCACACTTAGAGAACTTGGCGAATAACTCTCGGTCCTTAAGTGTTTGCAAGACTATTCTGAGATAACTAGCATACTCATCCTCCTCATTCTTTTAGTAAACCAAGATGTCATCAATAAACACAATAACAAACATATCCAAATAGTGTTTAAATACTCTATTCATGATGTCTATAAATGTTGCATGAGCATTAGTTAAACCAAAGGGCATAACGAAATACTCAAAATGACCATAATGGATGCTGAAAGCTATCATGAGAATATCACACTCTCTAACCTTTAACTGATGATACTCCGATCTGAGGTCTATCTTTGAGAAACAAGTAGCATCCTGCAGTTGGTCGAACAAGTTATTGATTCTAGGAAATGGATACTTATTCTTGATGGTGACTTTGTTCAACTATCGGTATTCAATACACATTTTAAGAGTATCATCCTTCTTATGCATGAAAAGAACTGGATCATGAAGTACTGAGGTGAATGAAACCCTTAACGGTATAGTTTTGGTATATTCTCTTGGCTAGGACTGACTCATCAACTGGAGTAAAAACCCAAAAAGGATCTAAGAGTTGTTCCGAGAAGATCTCCAACTTAACGGCTACATAAGGAGTCACAAAAGATAACGTAGCACCTGGGTCAAGTAAAGCATATACATCAATAGAGAAGACTTTTAACATACCAGTAATAACATCTGGAGAGTTCTCCTGATCCTGTCGACTAGACATAGCATACAGACGGTTATGGTCTCCACCTATTCCTGAAGTAGTGCCTTTTTGGGTAACTCTACCTGCTGAGGGAGTAGACTGAGCTCTGTTACCCCCATTACTCTGTCGGGATGGAAAATCCTTCAAGAAGTAGCCTTGTTAGCTGCACATGTAGCATCCATCTTAACCCTAATGGCACTCACCCAAGTGGGTCCTACCACACTTAGCACAATGTGCGTGTCGAGGGGTACCCTGAATAGTATTACTCTGCATCTGAGACCTCTGATCATTCTTATTACCCGTGGCTGGAGCATTAGCGGTTGACTGTGTAGGTCCATAGGACCTCTTCCTGAAGAAGGACGTGTTTCTATTTCCGTTCCTCTATTATGTGGTCTCATTACCGAATAACTTAAACATCTTACTCTGTTGCTCCTCTCTGTCCTTCTGCTTATCTTACTCTAACTGCTAGGAATATGCCATAAGTCTATAAATATCCATATCACTAATTAATAATGAGCCCTTACACTCCTTTATGTGCTTTCCCAATCCAAAAACAAACTTCCTCATCCTAGATCTCTGGTACCATCTCCAGAGCATATCTAGATAACCGGATGAACTTAAGGCTATACTCCTTCATGCTCATAGTGCCCTGCCTTAAGTTCACAAACTCCTCTACCTTCGCTTGTCTCAACTCCCGAGGGAAAAAGTGGTTCAAGAAAGCCTTCTCTAAATTATCCTAAGTTGTCGTAGTCGTATTCTCACCTTGTCTCTGCTCCCACTGATCATACCACACGTTAGCTACATCCTTGAGCTAATAAGGAGTAAACTCAACTCCTTCAATCTCTATGGCGTGCATTGACTTTAAGATCTTCCAGATCTTATTAATAAAATTCTAGGGGTCCTTATCTACCTTAGACCCTGTGAATACTAGAGGATTCATCCTCAAGAACTCTCTAATACTTGATGCTCCTGAATCATGAGAACTGAAACTAGATGGTGCTGAGTTCTGATGTCCTGACTGAGTAGCCACCAATTGAGTAAGCATCTGAATAGCCCCTCTAAACTCTACACCTGAAGTACCAATGCTAGGAGGCTGAGGAACTGGTATCTATGGAATCCTTCCACTAGTAGTCAATGCATCCTGGGGCCCCACACTAGATCCTTGAACTGGAGTGCGTGGACCATTTTGGGTATGTATCCTAGTCTATGGAGGCAGGTTAGTTACGTCCCTTTAGCTAGCAGTACATTTAGAAGGCATGATCTGAAACACATGAATGAATGAGTTAGGATGAAGTCTTTATAGAGTTAAAATCTATCACAGGATCTAGAGTATGAAAAAAGAGAAGTGTTTCCTAACGCCCTATAGTCTTACTATTATAAATGTGGTGCGCTTCACACCTATAAGAAGAAAACTACTAGACGCAGCTTCATAGACATCCTAGGATTCTTTGAATCTAAAACTCTGATACCAAGTTTGCCATGCCCTGAGCCTACACCCTGGGCGTGAACGCCACTCAGACTATCTAGTGATCCAAGCGAACCCTTGGCCTGACTTACTACTAGCTGAGAATAAATAAAGTATAGCAGAAGTAATAACTGTAATGAGATTAATTAATTAAAATAAGATTTATTAACTTCAACTAAAATCAATGTTAAAAATTAACATTATGTACTCAACTCTAACTAATCTATTAAGCCTCTATAATGGAAGAATAGGTGCCGAACAAAGCTCCCACGACTTCCTTAAGCAGTGTTAGTACGTGGAATATACGATATGTAAAATGGATAAATGAAACAATTTAAGCAAGAATATCTCTGCTGAAAGGATAAACTGGATGATATAATCTGACTGAAACTGAAGCTCTGAATGATGTAATAAATGTAAGTATAATGATGTGTAAAATAGTTATGCAACAAAACTGTACATCAAACAATCTCTAGAAAATACATGTATAAATGTATAACTTTAGTTGGAAGTTTCTTATAACCGACATACATCATGAATGAGCGCGTGATGTCCAACTTCTTTCCCAAGTTGGGAGAGCCATCCAAAGCCTTGCCAAGGCAGAGGACGAAACTAAAACTATGGATCCAACTTACCTAGGACTGTTTGAGGAGCCGCCCGAGCTAACGTCACGATCCTATCCTACGCTGGCTATGTAGTTTTGGGGCTCACGATTTATCTAAACTCTTAACCCGACTCGGTGCTAAATAATCCTCCTAGAACTATGCTCATGTAAATGCCTATCTTTGGCAGCTAGAAACATCTTTTATAAAGCATTTTAGCTATAAATATAATAGATGTTTAAAAACTATTGTTGAGCCTTGGCTCGAAATCTCTTTACTTTACTCATGATCCTTGGCTCAACATTTCTTTACTTTACTCATGAAGTTTGGCTTAAAACTATACTTTGAAAACTTGTGAATTTCTATGCTCAAAACCTTTGATTTTCAAAAATAAGACTTTACTTTAACTTTTGAAAATCATGTTATATACTGTACTTTCTTTCTCAACATCTATTTATGAAAACTTTATTAAAAATCTGCTCAACTTTATGAAAATAATGCATTTATCTCAAATTATAATGCTTTAAAAAATAATGACTTTTTGTGCAATAGATTTCATGGGATAAGAGACATGAACCATCATCAAAATATCAAGAATCAAGAGATATTATCAATAAATATTAAGAGAGTAATGATCAACAATCAAGAGAATACAATAGATACAATTCAATATGAAGAATTCAACAATGGAAAATTCAACATATAAGGAAGAAGACCAAATTTTGAGAATTGAGAAAAACCCTAACTTTAGTCTCAATGAACCCATCACTAGATTTAGGGAATGAGGAAGAATAGAATTCCTCACTTGAGTTAGCCTTACATACATGGAAATATGAAATTAGACTTTTACTTGAAAATCCTTAGGTTGAAGATGAAGAATCTCTAACCTTCCTTGAGAGCTTGAGAGCTTAATGATCTTTAACTTACTTTATTATGAGAGGGAATAAGATTTTAGACATATAAAACCCTTAAATAGGCCCTTAGAAATTCCAAAATGTTCTAGTTTAGGCACTTAAAATATGAGAAGTTACTAAAATACCCTTAGAAACTCATCTAGAAAATTGGATTGTCGAGTGACAACGAGTTATCACACCACTCGTGGTGACTGACCACGACTCATGGTAACCCCTCGTGGTCACTGGAGTTAAGTTGGTCAGTCTCTGATTCTCTTCCCCATAACTCAATACCATGATTCATCAAGTGACACCATGAGCCGTGCAGTGACTCGTGGTCACTGAAAATGTCTTGAACTTTCTCTGAATCTTACACCGCGATCATCAGTATGAGTCGTTGCATGACATAATGAGTTGTCAATTGACTCGTTAGGGATGGTACTAGAAAACTTGGCTACTTATAATGGATCATGTCACGAGTCGTGACATCTCACCATGAATCATGATGTGATCTATTTTGTGGAGTTTTTTTCATTTTTACTAGTTTTTTACTTCATGTCTAGGATCTAATCTTAGAACTTTTGGGGATCGTTATAATGTTAAAGATTTACTTTCTTGATGCTGGATATAAGTAACTTGTTAGAGGAGGACAAGCTGCAAAATTTTCTTTATGGGTTGCATATGTGGGTACACAATGAATTATGAAGGCATAAAATTAAATACCTTCCTAGTGCCATTGCACCCGCAGATGCCTTGGAAGATTTTCGGTTAGGGCAAAAAGATGCTGATATTTCTTCTTCTACTTTAAATTCTAAAAACGGGAACAAGGACAAGGTGAAGGAATGGAAGAAATATGACAAAGATCATGTTGTTGAAGACAATAGAAAGGTAAGGAAAAATAGGATGTTAGAACTATCAAAGGAAAAGAGAAAACGGAAAAGTTTGTTGGTTGTTTTCTTTGTGATGGATCACACATGGCAAGGGACTGCTCAAAAAGGGTTAAACTTGTGAATGCTCTACTGGCCTAAAACGAGGAAGAAGCTTAACCAAAAGAAGAACTAATGGGTTTTCTTAGTCTATTATGTGTGTTAAATAAGAAGCTAATTGATGGGCTTCAAATCAAATCATTGCGGGCGACGAGTCCAAATAGTGGGTTGGTTTTTTAGCCCCCTGACTAATTGACTCGGCTAGCGTGCGGTAGTGGTAAAGTTGTGGGCATATTGTCCTTCTCACTTGGCATACACAGGGAATAACCAACAATGAAACGGAACAAGACTCCAATAAGATGTTATCAAATCTAAGGTGTGCGTAATGACACCAAAGCATGGCACTGAAGAGGCAAGTGAGGGCCAAGGATTTGAGTGTGGCAAGGCAACTTGGTGAGAATTTGGCGAGAGAAAAACAGTTTCATGAGTACATGGAATTGATATTCAATACAATGAATTGGGCCAAAAACTTAGCACGACTAATAAGACATGGGGAATTAATGTCAAGACAAGGCAAGGCAATTTACGGATGACATTGACATTGACATTGACAAAGGACATTGAGCGGGAGCAATGTCCAACAGTGGTGCACAAAGTTAGGCTGTGGCAGGCACATGAGCTGCGAAGTCAGCTGGCCAACGCAGGCACAAGTAGGCGGCGGTTACAAAATGCATGCCATGCACATGACAGGCTGTTGGATGGTTGAGCCTTGTTTTAATTCAGCTGTGACAGTCTAGGCATCTATTTTTGATTTATTTAAATCCCTCAAGTAGTTGTGGGTTTTTGACTGCATAGCATAGGAATATGCTGAATGGATCAAGCATTCCTATGAACTGGCGCCACAAGTTGGCAGGAGGCTGACACACGAAATTATAAGTGTGCAGCCAGCCTTTACGAGCAAAAACGGATTTTGCAATCAAAGTATTAAGGTAATACTTGTGAGGGAAGAATATAAGAAGATCTTAGTACCTAAGGCAGTACGAAATTGTAAGATGTTCTTATATTTACTTAATAATAAAAGTTGGGAACCAGGTTTCCTGTAAATTATGTCTTGTTATTTTGTCCCTTACATTCGTTTTATTCCATAAATTGCTGATTGAAAATGACTAAGTGTTTGCCTCCATTGTTGCTACCTAAATTCAATTTTTGAACAAAATAGCCTAAAATTCGGCTAAGTGTTGGAACAGGTTGAGTCGACAAGGGTGTTGACTGCCACGTAGGAACAAACCTTGCACTGGGGAGTGTTCAAAAACACCCTTGTGATACTAACCACCCAACAAATTTAATTTTTAATCAATCAGGTTGAGGTTTTAGAAAACGCACCAGAAGAGAAGTATGGAGATGCAATCAGATGAGACACATGTTTTGCTTAACTGCTCTGAGATTTAACCATATCTTAAGTAAGTTTTGAATTTGGTTATTGAATAACATGATTTAAATACTAAGGGTTAAACTAATGAAAAATCTTAATTTATTGAACAGTTATTTTGTAAGCCAGTGGGTTAATGATGCCATATCGAGATCTTTCGATTGATTTAAAGACTATGAAGTGTGAAACCTCATATTGTAGATATAAGTACAATATAGTCATTTGCTGAAAGACTATATTTTTTGTTTAACACTATATAGGTTCATGCTGAAAATAGTACTGATGATCATTTGCAACTTGTGAGAGATGTTACACGTGTGCCTAATAGTCAAATTCAATCGAAAAATAAGTACTGTGAGAATGATTTCAAATTTTAAATAGAAAAACTTTTTAAGTATAAGAAAATAAATAATAGCGGAGTGTGTGTTAAAGGCGATGTAGACGGTAATGTTCAAACTATTGATTATTATGGTGTGATATAAGAGATCATGAAAGTTAAGTATTTTGGTTGATTGGGAAAAAGATAGTAATGTTTTGATGTAAGTGGTTTGATCAATCACATAGAAGTACTAAGGTGAATCAACAACATAATATAACTGAAGTTACGCATACAAGGTAGTATGATCTTTATGATCCGTTTATCATTGCACAAAATGTTAAGCATGTGTATTATGCTCCATATCCTTTACGTAGAGATAAGACTAATTGGTGGGTGGTTATAAAGACTAAACCCATGGGTAGGATTGAGATTGATAATGTTTTAGATGTGGCTTACTAAAATGATATGACAATTATTCATCAAACAATGAATGCTAAGTTAGAAAACAGTTTAAAACATCCTAAACACATATTAGAAGAAGTTTCTGATGATGAGGTAATTGTCATTGCAAATATTTAGGAAGAATCAGATAATGAAAATAAATCGAGTGAGGAAAAAAAATTAAATAATGATTATGAAATAAGTGTGTAGGAAGAATAGGAGAATGGTGGAAATGAAATAAGCGAGAAGGAAGAATGGGAGGATGAAAACTAGCAAGTTGAATTATTTCTTTTAAGC
>JACEIK010000622.1:130738-147644 GCA_018107945.1 Datura stramonium
AAATGAGAAAAATAATATTCTCTTTAACTCTTGTTGAAGCTATATAATAATATTTTATCATTCATTGAATTAAAACCAAATTAAATATCTAACAAAATGATAATATTTTATCATTTATTGAATCAAAACTAAATTAAATATCTATTAATATAGTAATATTTAAATCATATCATATCATATTATACTAAAAGTGGGAAGTCTCACATATAAATTAAATATTGAACGATTATTTTGCCTATATTTAAAAAATATCTCATTATGTGTGTGTGTGTGTGTGTGTGTGTATATATGCTAAAAATATGTTTAAAATAATTTTAAATTGAAGAACAAAATAATAATTTAACTTTTAAACTCGAGGGCTTCCCACTTATATAATAATATGATTTGATTAGATTCGAATAATTGAGATGGGAGGAATTAACCGTGATGGTGAATGGTATGGTTGGGTACGATGAATAATGATATATATGATTGATAATTAACAATTCTTCATTTATCTTTTAATAGTAGAAAATTAATATCTCGATCAATTCAAATTACAACGGTAACAAAATATTTTCATCGTATATAAGCTTTCTAAAATATTTTATTATTAAGCATAGTCATAATTTTTTCTATCGAACTCAATAAAAATTATATTAACACTTGTTGACGATCAAGTAAATTACGAAAAATTGACCCCGCAAAAATTGGAAAAGAGGAGGGTGGGGTTGGACCTTGCAGCCTACGGCTATAGAAAGTGAAAATGGGTCCCACATAAATTGTAAACAAATTCCATTCACTTATAATAATATATCAAAAAAATTAGAAAATTCTAAAAAAGAAATCCTCAAAATTCAAATCAAAGTGAAAACAATTATAACAACAATCTTTGTCAATATATATATTAAAAGAAGTATCATAAAGTATATTCTATAAATGAGAGTGAAATGCTGCGCTCTTAAATTTGTATGACGATGCATCCATTAAAAAAAAAAGTCTATTCTATTCGTGTTTGACTTTGATGATAAAAGAAAATTTAATATATATTGTATATTAAAATTATTTTAATCTGTGTATATGATTAGTATTGATCTGGATGTGAATGAAAATTCAGATGACTTATTCCTGGTCTATTAGTAACCATGCCGGGATTGTGAAGATGTTTCTTTAGAAATATTGATAAAATATTAAAATTGTGTTATTTCATTTTATTTTATTATTTTTGCTATATTTAAATTAATAATATTTTTAATTATATTAGGTTTTTTTTATTTGTTTGGTTTTGATTTTTTTATTATTTATATTTAAAGTTTAAATTCGAAATTTTTAGTCTTATTAAAAATTCGATTTTCACCACATTCGTGAGTATGCATGTCTCTCTTCATTTAAATAAATAATATTTTCAACTCAATCATATCCTTTAAGAAAGCTGCACCAAAGTTTTATTATTCTGGTGAGATAGTCGACTGATGGGATGTGAGTGAACTAGAAATGGAATCAAAATTTTTATGTATATATATATACATGTTTTAATTTTACTAAGAAAATTTGACTCCAGAACCAAAAAAGAAAAATGACAAAAATGGTCCACCTTAAGCGATTTGAGACCATAATTATTGGATTATAAGTTTTACAATTTTTTGTCTGGTTAGTTTAAAAAAGCAAAAAGTAAAAATATTTTGAAATTTTCACATTTTAAAACTGAAAATAAATTTCTCTCTATTATCCCGGAGAAAAAGTTACGCGTCCCGCCTTGATGATCTGCTGCCTTAAGAAGGATGGTTTTGTTCATTACTTTATTTTTTTTTCTTTAATCTTATAGTTTAAATATAAAAAATTGAGCTAAAGAGTTTATCCAAAGAAGAAAAGCTATTTCTTAGGAAAAAAACAGAACTAAAAAAATGCAACATGAGGTTTGTGTACGTGAAGTAGATTGATCATAAATATCAAACAAAAGCAAAATATTGAAAATATTAGATAATTCTTTTCATAAAAAGTAAATTAAACAAATAAAAATATTAAAATGTATTGAGTAGGAAAAAATAATATAATATAATTCAAAAGCATGTACCGATTTGTTGTTGTCTAAAATAATATTGCATTACCATTGTTCTGCCCAATGAAATTATAACAATATTTGTGCACTCATCATATATTCTGTGAATAACATTTGTAGAATTGAATTTTATTTGTAATTTAATTTATATCCTATTTGAATGGAGGTAGAATAAATTATTAGATATTTATGATAAGCAGGTAAATATCTGTCATTTAAATTGATCGAAACAAGCAAAGATATATTCTTGTGTGAGTGGTAATTATTAGTGGCTGATTTTTTTAATACTGCCCAATGAAATTATAACAATATTTTGTGCACTCATCAATATATTCTGTGGGAATAACATTGTAAATTGAATTTTGTTTTGTAATTTTAATTTATATCCTATTTAGAATGGAGGTAGAATAAATTATTCGATATTTATGCGAGTAAACGGTAATATGTATCATTTAAATTGATCGAAACAAGCAAAGATGACCTAAACATGTGAAATTATTGATATTAGTAGTGAAGGCGGAACTTTTATTAAGGGATTCATCATTTACAATATTATACGCATCAATGAATTATCGATTCTCTATATATTTTTTATTTTCCGACAAAATGAATTCGGATGAACCTCTTTACAGCCCCAGTCAGGTTGAGACAACAAGTAGCAAAGTAGATAATTGCCTTTTTTTCTTTGATGTGAGCAAATTCACACAAACATGGTTGCAAACATTTCCAAGGTTAGCATCATTTCTATTGTTTGAGTATTCACTTTTCTTACCTGAACTATAATCAACTATTTATCAAATCACGCCTCAACTATTAGTTGTTCTTTTTTTTCTATCTAAAATTTCGCCATCGTTCACGTTGGAAAAAGGAACAACTAATAATTGAAGTGTGTTTCGGTAAACATTTAAGGGTCGTTTGGTATAAGAGATAAGAAATAATAATTTTGGAATAAAGTGCAGGATTATCTTATCGAGCGTTTGGTTAGAGGTATTAGTTAGTCTCAGGATTATTTATATCACTGTTTATACCGCAATAATGAGATAAATTATCTCATATACGTGATGGAATAATCCCCTGAAATATCCCAATTCATGAGATAACTTTGTCTATCACATCTTCCGTATTAAACTACCCTGAGTGATAATTCAGGTATAAAATTTGAAAAATCAAAATACTTTAGATTTATTTTTCGGACTTCACTCTTAACTCGCTTTCCACAGCTCTTTAATCAAGACTCTCTTTCAAATCAGTTTAATATTTGACACCACGAGCCCACAATGATTATTTGGTATTTTGGTTCTCTCAACTGAACTCTGTTTTCTTTTTCTTCCTTTTTTAAGGCATACCCAGTATTAAGATACTGATGAAATAATTGAAAGTTCGAGAGAAGTCGATAATCATTAGTCATACAGAAGTATATATTTCGCGATGACTGACATAAATATTGGGTACAAATTATATCATAAACCAAAACGCTGAGTGTTATACAGCCTATTAACGAAACAATGTCACGTTTTTAATCTGGTCCGTCCCCAATGCTGAACGCGGAAACAATTTCTTCATCAGCTCCTTCATGGGTTCCGAAACAACTGGTGCAAACATTGCATCTGATATACTCACCAAACCAGGATTCTGGCTGCTTAGCACTGAGTACACTGTGGCCAATTCGAACCCGGAATTCAAGGTGTAATGTAGAAGTCCTCTAGGGACAATGTACACATCGCCTTCTTTAAGAGTCTTTTGGAACACTTGGCTTTTCGTGTCAATAAATCCAGCAATTACCACTCCTTTGCCAACAAACATCATCTCAGAAGCTCGTGGATGAGCATGTGGCATTACCTGCGGAAACATAATATAATTAAGCAACTAAAAGAACGTTTTTTTCTAATAGTTTAAGCTTTTAGATAAGATGATTTGCACAATTCAACAATATGGAATCAGAGCAGGCAAGAGGGGCATGTGGAGACAGAATATAATTAAGCAACTAGTAGAGCATTCTCGCTAACAGCTTCAACATTTAGATGGGAGGATTCACACAATTCAACACTATGGTATCAAAGCAGGCAAGAAGGGCACGTGGGAGACAATATATAATTAAGCAATTAAAAGAGCATTCTTTCTAACCGTTTAAGACTTTTAGACGAAAATGCTTCACACAATTTAATATGGTATCAGAGCAAACACGAGGGGCAGATGGAGAAATAGTATAATTAACTAAAGTATGCTCTCTTTAACAGTTTAAACATTTAGATAAGATGGTTCACACAATTTAACATTACCACGCCATCCATATCCAGATCAGTCCTGGCCACTGATAACCCGAGAGTGTTGAGCCCTGCAAATTCTGCAGCAGTGACTAATGTTGTCACTGAACGTTGGAAGTTATCCGTGTCACCTTCCTTGCTCAAAGCAGAGCTTTTGAAATCAGAAGCAGTAATTTCTGCTGGATTCTTGCACGGATAGCCATTTATGAAGATGTTCTTATGCGTCATATCGGTAGGACAAACATCATAGAGACTATCAGTGTCTTTTGCCCTGCAAACACACATGTAAACTGAAAATGCTAATAAGAAACTGATCCTCATGATCATTGTTACTGTTAATATATGCTGTTAACATCTTTGCTGAATATTTCACACATATATATGTGCGCGGATTAGTTCTTGATTGCATCAATGTTAAGTAATAACCAAAACTTGGAGTTCAATTCACTAAATTTTAAGTATCTTTTGTTGAAAGAAGCATAGTGCTTAAAGAAATTAAAGATGAGCAATACTTATCAGTAAGGTTAAATGTCACTCTCCCAAATAACAACTTGTTATTTTTAGTCTGAATGGATAACCCTGAGTAAATTCATGCCTTTTATTAATAGTTTAATAGCATAATATAGTTAAACTACTTAAAAGTAGAACAATGAAACTACTACTATATACCCTGTAAATTAACAGTAAGGAGATACTCTAAAATGGTTAAAATCAATAGATCTAACCTGTTGCTTTTTCTGTATAAAATGTTGAGATGTCTACATTCTTGGTCCAAAATTTCATTGTGTCTGGTTTAAGGATGCCTTTTCAAGATCCCAAAAACTCTGTACAAATGAAAAGGCACATGTTTTTATTTTGTTTTGTTTCCACTTTATAACATAATAACTTCAACTAAACTCATTGTTTTCCAATTGAACTATATATACAGCAATAACAACAATATAACCAGCATAATCCCACAAAGTGGGATCCGGGGAGGCTAGTGTGTACGCAGACCTTACCTCCACCTTAGAGGTAGAGAGGTTGTTTCCGATAGACCCTCGGCATAAAGATAAACAAATCAAAAAAGATATTTTAAAAATATATGCACACGTAATAAAATCATATTCATTCTGAATTCACTAACTCTAAGTAGGCGTTTGGGCTCAAATCACGTTCATGTCCAAAGGCCTACTTAGAGTCACACCCAAGCAAATATATACTTTTGTTAGTGGTGAAGCCAGGAATTTTGCTACTTAGAGTTATCCTTCAATCAAACTGCTGGACAAAATCAGTGGCATGAGAGCTAAGGTTGAGAAAGTTCATATAAGAAAAGAATTGATGCAACACCTGAACATATTATTAATGAGCACATAGAGAAAAAGCCTACACCAAAACAGAGAAAGAAAGAAGAAAACGAGGATTCAGTTGATGTTTTTCTAAAAGTTCAGAAAGAAGGCAATCTTGAAGTTCCATCGACGCGTGCCAATATCAAAGCTGTCCTCATGATACGTATGTTCATCCATAGGCGAATCCAAAATTTAAACTTGTTCATTTTGGTTGTTGCGGTGTTTCAATTTTTCAAGCACACAAAATTGTAAAATTGCTTTTCACTGAAAGCAACAACTTGGAAAATCTTGTTTTATGTTTTGCAGCATCCAGGACTGGATCTTTATGGCTGTTATCTCTCTTTCAGGACATTTTTGCAGCTGGGAGCGATACATCAGCCACTACAGTGGAGTGCACAATGGTTGAATTGCTTAAAAACACAGATCTGATGAAAAGAGCAACAGACTGAAATCAGAGAGGCATTTCAGGATAAAGGGCATGTTGAAGAATGAGTCCTCTGCAAACTAAAATACTTTCAGGCAATTGTCAAAGAAACCATGAGGCCACTTCCCTTATTACTTCCGAGGGACAGCAGGGAGCTTTGTGAAATCAATGGATACAAAATTCCAGCCAAGACGAGAGCCATCGTTAACACTAGGGCGATTGGCAGAGATCCAAAGCAATGGGCTGAGAAGTTTCATCCTGAGAGATTTGTGGATTCAACAGTGGATTACATGGGAAACGACTCACTTTTTGCCATTTGGTGCTGGAAGTATTATTTGGTCTAGCTGATATTGAACTTCCACTTGCACAGTTGTTGTAACAATTTGATTGGAAATTCTCTGGTGATGAACTAGACATGTCTGAGAAATTTGGTGTGACAATTAGGCCTAAAGATCATCTGCAGTTGATCCCAGTTCCTTATGATCCTTAGCTTCTACAAGAATGCTGTTAAAGAGTATGGTGTGCCATGACCAACTGTCACAGAGTCGGCTCAATGGTAAGGCCATTGAAGCCATTGCTTTAGTCCCTCCAAAGTACTAAATATTATATATAGTCATATAATTTATGAGTTCATGGACACCTTGTTGTAGTAAGTAACTTGTTTTTTCGCACGTATATATAAGAATTTCAACCCATAGTTGGATCTGCCACAGGTTGTAAGCACCATTGTGATGTATCAAGCAGTTAAAGACAGCAAATATTGCAACAAGCTTTTCATTGGATTTCCAGCAGAAGTATTAAATTATTGTGTTGCAAGCAACAAATTTAAATTTAGGAAAAGGAGAAAATAATGCGCAAATAAGTTTATACATGTTTCTGCAGGTACTACCACACTGCCACACCTAAATTTGGAAGGGAAACGAACAAAGAAGGAAGCTGAGTGACAACTAACAATAACTTACCTCTGTATACATTTCAATTTATTTTATATGTAAACATAGTTCAAGTCGAAAATACTAGGTTCAGTTGACTCGTAGAACCTGCCTTCAGTCCACATTTGAACTTAAGCAATTACTCCTATGAGGCAATATACCAAAATGATGATCCCATATTTTCAACCAACACTGAATTGCAACTCAAATCTTTTTCAGATTGCAATATGGAACTTTTTACTATATCAAGAAAACTAGTACAGTAATCTCTTAAATCTTAAACCAGTTACTATAAAGGTAAGTGGCTGGTACAACATCTCCTCCACTCAAGGAAATATCTCTGCTTTTAAGAGAACTTGGATTCTCCCTGAAACTAAAATTCCTCGAGGAGCTTTTCACCTATGTTGCTCAAATTCTTCAAAAATGCCCCGGGTGCGTGTTAAATCCTCCAAAGGTAGTGCATTATTATTGAAGGATCCGGCATGGGTGCTACAACATTCTAGGAGAGTTAGAGCAACATGGCTTTTCACTAATCTAATAAAAAGCTAAAACAATAGTAAGAAAACTCAAAGTTGTTAACTTTATATTACATAATCAGACCACTCTGATATATGTGAAGTATGGTCCATGGTCAAGCTCGGAATCTTATCAAGTCTCTTTGGATTCTCCTTCCCTCCGAGCAACCTCGCTGGATTCCCCACGGCGGTGGTCCTCGCCGGAACTTGCTTCAGCACCACAGACCCTGCCCCAATTTTAGCCCCATCTTCAATTTTCACATTTCCAAGAACACAAGTTCCAGCACCAATTAAAACACCGTCACCAATCTTGGGATGCCTATCCCCAGATGCTTTTCCAGTGCCACCCAATGTTACATTATGCAAAATCGACACATTGTTTCCAATCACAGCTGTTTCTCCAACAACAACACCAGTAGCATGATCAAGCAAAATCCCTTTACCAATTTTAGCACCAGGATGAATGTCAACAGCAAAAACTTCAGAGACCCTGTTCTGTATCAACAGAGCCAGAATCTGCCTCCCTTTTGACCATAATTTATGTGCAATCCTATGAGCTTGGCAAGCTAAAAAGCCTTTGAAATTCAAGAAACAGTGTACATAACTAATACAAGCCGGGTCCCTTTCTTTCACAGCTCTCAAATCAGCTTTAACAGATTTAATTATATCTTGTTCTTCAGTAAGCACCCCAACAAACAGATCATACAGAGTAGTGCTAGGAAGATTAGAATTACTCAATTTCATAGAAAGATGATTCGCCAAAGCCCTCTCCATGGACTCATGAGCCAAAATCGAAGACACATAATAGCTAGACAAAATCGGTTCTTGATCAATATCTGACCTAGCCTCATCCTTCATCTTCAGCCATAACTCATCCCCCTCTTCGATTTTCGAGCTTTTTTCGGAAATGGGTTTGCAGGAAACGAGGTCAGTGAAATTGGGTCGGCAGTATTTGACGTAGTTGTAAACATTGTTGTCGATTTGGGGATTGTTGGGGTCACGAGAAAGTGGGTTTGTTGTAGGATTTTTGGTTCTTGAAGAGTGAATACAAGCGGCCATGGTGAAAGTTGAAAGCTTGAAGCGATTGTTGGGAGAGGAAAGTAGAGGTACAAAAGGCAATGAGGATCCGAGAAAATTCGAGGACATAGAAATGGAGGATGAGAATATGTGGCGTTTGGGGAAGAACACAAATATATATAGGAGAGAAAATAGTGGATATTGTCTCATGGCCCAAGGCCATTGAGTGAATTATTTCTATATTTCCATTTTTGTCTTTTTTATAAAAGAAATAAAAGAAAAATAAAAAATTAGCCAATCATAAAGACTTCCATTGATATTACTTAGATTATAAACTTTGACTATCCTCTTATTTTAATTAGTACCAAAAAGATTAAATCATAAAAAAATAAAAATTATTTCTTTTCTGATTTATTCTGTATAATTTGACTCATTTTACGAATAAAAATTTTAAATTATTTATTTTTTTACTAAAGAAATATATAATGTTAAAAAATAGGTAAGTTTTAATCACTAAACTTTGTGATTTATTTTAATTTATTGGGTAGCGTATATTTTACAAGAAGTTTCTAATATCCTTATATGATTATTATTGAAGCATATACTCAGAAAATGAGTACATGACGGACAATTTTTAAAGCAGACTCTCTATATACTAGATAGAGAAGGTCATTAAGATTTCGCGATTTATTATCGAATTTATTTCAATTTCAAAAGCATTCTTGATATTATACCTTAAAGAGAACAAACCTCACGCTCTTTAGGACGAGATTTTAAATCTCGCAATGTACATATTTTTTAGAAGAATAAAAGAAAAAATAGCACAAACAAAATGATATTGAATGAGTATTCGATTTTATATACTTTTGAAGAGCATCTTTTTTATTTAAAAATTTAATAGTAAACAAAATTCACTAATATTAATCCAAACTTTATATTTATATTAAATAATCTACTAATAATATATATAAATATTAAAAATCAAAATTAAAATCATTATTTTATAAGTGAGAAAATGTAGGAATAAAAATGATTTCTTTCTTAGACTTTTTGGCAAAGTGAAGATTGGGATATTCTTTGAAAATGCCCTGTGGGGACACATTTCTACGTCTTCGAAACGCAGCCACAATTACTATAAATAATAATTTATTTATTTTTTTAGTCTATAGGCGTTTGGATATATATATAAAATTAAATTAAAATTAAGTAGGAAAATCTATTTAATTTTTTTGAAAAGTATTTTGCAAGTAAAAACAATTTACTTAGAAAAATAATTTTAATTTTCTTTTTTGAGTCTTAATCAAAAATACAGTTAAAGTGTTTTGACTTGAGAGTTTCATATTTGAACGTCAACAAGCTATTTATCAAAATACCTTGTAGAAATTATCGGTTGTTCTCTTCCCAGCAACGAAATAATCATTGTTGTAGCCTTCTTGATACGCGCCAGCACCAACATATCGAAGATCCCACCTCTTCCACAAGTAGGTGGGGGCCCAGGAGAGTCGGAAAGTTGAGGTAAAGCGAAATAATTGACGATTGAGGTGTGTTTTGATAAATAACCCAGATAATAATTCAAATAAAAACCTCACACACCTAATTATATAGATATAATAAAAATTTAAGATGCTTTAAATATGTATCTTTTTTTTAGAAAGAAATAATTCAATATATAATCGGATACTCCCTGTTTGTTTCATTTTAATTATTAGGATAAGATACGCACACCCATTAAGAAAGAGTAATAGAATATTAATTTGACTAATATAACCATATTAATTTAATACATGAATTATTTTCATATTTTGAAATGACTTTAAGTATTAAGGATAGAATTAAAAAAATATGATCAATTATCTTTTAAATTTTAAAACAGCTATTTTTAATATACCTAACGATTAAAATTTATTATTTTGAAAAAATTCAACAAACAAACGGCTCCTTAGGAACATATAACTAAATAAATGAAATTGGACCAATTCTAGGAATCTACATGGGGAAGAAACAATTATTGTAGTTTGTGTAATCATATACGTAAATTAAAATAAAAAGTCTTTGCCGAATCTTTAGTCAAGGATAAGTATTTGATTCATTCAAGTAATGTAAGATTGAATCTAATATACTACTTCTCAAATTGATTTTTTTAATATTTTTAAAATAATAATAATATATATATTAATTTAAAATTTTAAAATTCAAATTTAATATATTTTTTCTATCACTTTTTATTTCAATCATAATTTAATTTCCAATTTCATATAACTGACTATCTCAAATGTTTTTTTTGTTTTTTTAATTTTTTCTTAAAAATATCCTTTTTGATTTTTTAAATTGATAAGTTTATAATTAAAAAAATTATAAAACACACAAACACACACAAAAAAAATATAAAAGTAAAAAAAATAACAGATAATTTGAGACGGACTGAGTATTACTTAACAACTTAACATGGTGAGAAAAAATAATTGCAAATAAATTGGCACGACAGTGACTATATTTGTCATTCATCTCCTCACTCATAAAATCAAATATGTAAATCCTAGAATTGAAAATCGCAAAGACGGAAGCTTTATTTCTATGGGTATTTCAACTCTCGTTTCTTGAGTTTCGTCAAGCCTACACTCTGACAGGTCTTGAAGTAGAGGATATTTGTAGACATCTAAAGTTTTTGATAGACTCTACAAGACAGGCTCAATCTCTGTTAGAATTTTTAGAGGTTATTAGTCTTAAATCCTAACTCTCACATATAAAAGTGTAATATATTTCCCTTGAAGATTGAATATCCCATAAACTTTTGGGTATTCCAAAGGGATCAAGACATCAAATATCTTTTTTCTTAGAGCTAAAGCGAGCATTTTGAAATTCCATAAATTCTTAAATTTCATGAAGAGATCCAGACTTCCAATATTAATTATTAAGCTTATCAAAGCTGTCGGCCGACGTTCCTAGCGATCAAATATATCAATGAAGTCCAAATCATACTACATTTGAGAAATACTCTCTGTGAGTCCTCAAATTACAAAAGATAAATCAGAGGAAGAATCAATGGAGGAATAAAATTGTACTCACAACTGTCCATCAATAGATTTATTGTTTCATCATATTTTATTTGTTATTGCAATTTATCTTCCATCACTTCAAAATTTATCGCAAACACTCATAACCAAAATGCTAACTCTATCTCTATCCAACAGATAATGTAAGTTATTTACAACAACGTACTCCCTCATTTACTTTTACTCATTCAATATTTCAAAAATAGATTTTCACATTTTACTTGTCACTTTCAACATATCAAAAAGAAAATATTTTTATTTATTTTATCTTCCTTAATTACTTATTCTCGGTGTTTCTCAAGATCTAATGGTATACATCAGCAAATATTAATATTATAAAAATATTATATAAATTAATTATTATTTTAAAAAGATAATTAAATAAAATTTAAAGTAGACGAATAAAAATAAACGGACATAATACATGAGTACTTTAAACTCGTGTGGTAATTGAAGAAACACAACTAGTGACGAAACCATGTCGGGAATTGGAATAGAAAAACAACACGCAAACCTTTGAATTTCAAGCATGTTTTAAACCTTTTAACAAAATAAAATAAATAAAAAAACCTCAATTATCAATTCAATTTCAATCTATCAAACAACAATTAAAATAATATTCAACAATTAATAATATTATTTAATTTTTAAATTTTTAAAAAATATTTCTTTTCGTTAAAATTAGTAGTATTTTTAATTTAGACATATTCTTAAAAAAAACTATTTATTTCTGGACAGAAAAATGTGTTTTTACCTATTTATCTAAATAAATATACTTGAAAAAAGATGTAAGCATTTAATATTTTTGATTATAGCAAACTTCTGCTTCGCTTAAATAAGGGTAAAAGATTTGGGGAGAACATTATTAATATATTTTGATTACGTAAAATATCATTTATTTTGTATTTTGAAACTAGCAACTTTTTTTTTATACTTTTGAAGAACACACTAAAAAAAATTAATAATTGTAATTTTTTAAAAATATTTATACATATATTTAATAAATAAATGAAAGAAAAATGTTAGCAGAACACCCTACTGGGTGTCATTGCTTAGGTAAAGTAAGAAATCCAATCTGCTTAGACCAAAAATGAAACGAACAATTACTGTTATGACGTAATTAGCGTCATTTTTCTTCCTTAAAATTGACAAATCACATTAAGAAAAAGAAAAGGCAAGTTGATTTGTCTGATTGTTATGACGTTTGCGATGACATGTAGTTTTTTTTTTTCTGGAAGATTTCTTCGTTAATCGCCACACGTCTTTGGTCAAGGAACTAATGGGACCGGCACTACATCAGGGCCCACTATTCCGGTGTTTTTTTCTTTTTTAAAAAAAAAACAATAGACCTTTCTTCGCTAAAATATCACGAGCATATTAGTAATTCGGTTGGTTGGTTATATAATTTTTTTTATTTAATTCTCTATTTTATAATTTATTTTGTTTTTTTAAAATTTAAATTTCATAGTTTATTAAATTTAAAATTAAATATTATTATTTTTTTTATAAAGGATAAAATTTAAGTGTTTTCTTTTTTTTTAAATATGTTATTTTTTATTTTTGAGATAAAAATATTATTTTAGATAGACATTACTCCCTTCATGAATTGAAATAGCTTGTCGATCTAAATGAATCATTTTTTTTTTATCTCTCTTCGCTCTACATCCCAAAACTAACCCATAACACAATACTCACTTGCTTGGCCCTTGCGAGAAGAGGCAATAAGCGTCACTATACTAAAAAAAAATTCCCCTTTACTTATCAAGTTTAGAATCGAGAGATAATTTATTATTTGATTAATTTATCATTAACTATAAACATTTTTGAAGATATTACATTTATTTGTATAATCAAATGGTGATATTATTGAATTTATTTATATTATTTTAGTTATTGTTTTTTAAAATGTGTGTCAAGTCAATGCGAACAAGTAAAATTAAACTGAGAAAATACTAACTATCCTAATTAAAAAAATTAAAATTAAATTTTGATAATAAATATCAAAAGTGTCATTTTTTATTTGAATCAACTTAAAAAAGAGAGTGCCACAAAAATTGAAATGGTAAACTATATTTTATTTATAGCTATTCTTTTGATCTATTTCATGTGATACTTTTTTACTACATTTAGAATAATATATATAATTTTAATGTAACAATAATTAATTTTCTATTTTACTCTTAAATAAATACTATAATATAATTAAATTACCGTTTTAAATATTTTTCAAATAAATAAATATTATAATATACCCAAAATTATAAAATTTAATATATTTTTATATCTTATTAAATTTCATAGTTAAATTATATCACATCAATTGAAATATATGAAATATTACATTTCAACATAATTTGACTGATTCTAACCACACTATTCAATCAACTTCTCTTTTTTCCAAGTCTTGTGTAATTAATGCAACTCCAATGAGTTGTCATTTAGTTGACCAACTTAGACTGGACGTTGATCCTCGCTTTATTTTAATGGTTAAGATTAAATTTATATATTTATTTAAAAAATAATAAAAATAATAATTTAATTAATATAATTTTATTTCAAAAAAAACTTTTAAAAGATTCAATAAAGAAAAACACTTCGAATTGTTGATTAATACAATGTGAAATTCATGTTTTAAATTAAAAAAATAAAAAATTAACTTTTTAAATTTTAAAATTAACTAATATTTAAAATATATATGTTTAATATATCTAGCAATTAAAAAATAAAATAAAATGAGTAATTATTTATTATAGTTAATTATATTGTTAAGTGGCATGATTATGTAATAAAAACTTAATTATATACTCCTAAGCTCGATTTCTATTATGCAAACCTTCTTTATAAAGAAAATAATAGAACAAGAAATATTATCACCACATGGTATTGCAGATTATTAGGTCTTATGCTTTAAAGTAAATTGAAGATATTCCCGTGTCAAATTAAAATTAGATAAATAAATTAAAATAAAAAATAAGATATGCCGTTTACTTTATTGTAGAATTTTTTATTCTCTATTTGAATTATTGTTAATATATTATTTTATAATATATTAAATAAAAAAACTAAAAAAAATAAAAAAAATAAAAAAAATAAAAAAAATATATTATATTATTTTTATTGTTATATAATATCACACATCACAGTTCAAATAATAAATTTACGGGAAAAATAAGGTAAATAATAGAGTTATTATAGATAGATAGATAGGATAAATAATAAAATATGATTATTAAAAAATAAGTAAACGCTAAATGAGAAAAATAAAAGTGAACCTTGCAATCACACCAAATTAGTAGTTACAGAAAATGCTTTTTGTTTTTATTAATGATGAATTTAACAATGTGATATAATAAAATTTAAGTAACAATCAAGATAAATATTAAATTAAGCCCCGACAATACAATATAAATACAACAGATAACAACCATCCAAACAAGCGGTTAGTAGCTAAAGTAGTCAAGTGGCAATATAATGTTCTCTCTGTCCATTTTTACTTGTTGGTCATTATATTAATTTTTATTTTTTATTTATCTATTTTAATATATTAAGATAATTTTTTTCTTCACGCTTTACCTTTATCTTTGATTACTTATTTTTTAAATTATTTTAAAATTTCAAGACTAAATATTAATTAATATATTAATTAATATAGATATTTTGATAAAATATTTAAATCAATTATTATTTTTTAATGAGCACGTAAAATTTAATCTGAACAAATAAAAATAAATAAGGAGAGTATAATATAGCATACAAGACAAATTTTAAAGAATGTCTGCCATTTTGGGAGATGAAAAAGACTAATTATAGGCGTTTGAGAGTTAGATTTCTTATATTTTTGAAATGTAATTTATAAATAGCTTTTCTCCGAAAGCGATAACAGGTCTATTTTGAAGTAGTATTCATGCAATTTATAAATTATATTCGTCAAATGTGTTTTATGAATCGCGTATTTATAAATCGTCCGTGACAAATACAATTTATAGATTATTTTTCATAAAATGTAATTTTTAGATCGGCGATACTGTATATTTAACTATTAAAAATGGTGCAATAAAGTATTTTTTTTCTTTTCCTTTTTAATCAATCACCTCCCACTGGTGCTATGTAATTTTATGCACCAAGGTTAGAACAGATGAGAAGAAATCACCTATTGACTTTTTTTCTTTTTATCTCTATTGAAATTTGAACACGAGACCTCATGTTTTTTTAACTCTCTTCATTAACCACTAAATCACATTCATAAATATTTTAATTAAAAATTTTTAAATTACTAAATTTTATCGAATTTATACCACAAAACTATACGTCCATCCCTCTCCTTGCCAAAAAAATTGAGTGGATAAAAAAATCTTTAAATCTTAACCAAAAATATTATCAAATTCATACCGTAAACCATACGTCCGGCCGCGACTATGGAAAAAGACTAGTGATAAAGGGACTTTCAAATTTAAATTAAAATTATTAAATTTTATCGAATTTATTACCGTAAAAAATACATATTTATTCAAAATTATTAAATTTTATCGAATTTATTACCGCAAAAAATACACATTCGGGCCAAGTTCGAAAAGAGGATTAAGTGAATGAAAGGGACATTCGAATTTGGCAACTAAAAAACAGAACACATATCATAGTATGTCGGATAGAGTCAAAAATAGACGGAATATTATTGGTGGGGTCTATATTTTTTATGATCGTGAAAATTAAAAAAAAAAAAAAAAACAATTTGTCTGGTTGTCTTCATGAATGTGAATTCTGAACCATTGGAGATGTGAAGTTAAAAAGTATTTTGCCTTTTCAACATCTTTAGGGGCAGCCGCGTTCACACTGTATAAAAACGGGTTTAGAATTTTTTCGTTTTGGCGGTGATTGTTGCATATTTTGGGATTCGATTAAATTTAAATTACAATGAGAGGTTTTAAAATTTTAAAATTAAAATTAGAACTCAAAATATTTAATTAAAAATGAAGGAGCGGATTCGTAGTATCAAATATACAAATTGTGTTTAGGGGAAGAAAGAAAAATAAAGTTGGGTTTAAATCGGGTCGGATCTCTATTGCATTTTGGTTTGAGTTGGGCTGAAAATTTGGGCCACGTAAGATAAAGCCCATTTATAAGCCCTCAAACTATTGTTGTGTCTAAATTCTACTTCCGTCTTTTTTCTCTCAGAGGTATTTCAATACGAAGGAGAAAAATATTTTTTAAGAAAATAAGTGAGTTTTTATTTTGGGTACGTAATAAATAAATATTATTTTAAAAATATTTGTATATAATTTAGATGAATATTATCTACAAGATATAAAAGAATGACTATACACATGTTGCCTGCTCT
>JACEIK010000622.1:147898-168119 GCA_018107945.1 Datura stramonium
TGGGGCGGTGGCTTGATGGGGATGACAAATACGAGGATAGGGATAAAGATGAATTGTGTTGGAAGTTGAAGGACACTATCAGGTGGAATACCACTTATTCGTAAGGAACATGTTTTTCTATATAAACTATTTTTATAAAAATTTAACGTATCAAACACGAAAAAATCAAAAAATATTTTCTCAATTTTTTTTCCCTCCATGACCTAAATCTCAACTATTGGTTTCATGCATGATACAATTAAATGAGGATAATTTACTCTTGGGGCATTTTGTGGATTGTAAAATTTATCTTTATGGAGCTTAAACTTATATGTAATTAATATTATATTTAATTTGTTTTACATTGCATGGGTAATCAACCTCAAAGATCATTGTTATTTAATTCTATTAATTATTTTCTTAAAATTAATGGGTTTTAGTTTATTGCGATTTAATAGCTTCAATTATCACAGTTTAATAATTTGGGCAATAAAGGGAAGTGTTGTTGTTAATAATAAGTAGGATTCTTATGCTTTAAAGAGTTTGACAAAAGTGAATTTGTGATAAATACAAAATAATGTCATTTATCAATTTAATAAATTAAGAGAGAATTAAATATTTTTTTTTCAACTTTGCCGTTAACATTAATTATTCAAAAATTAATAGGCACATAAATATACAAAAATTAAAGAATTAATAAGGAATATATTCATCAAATCACACAGTTAATCAATTTTTTCTTAAAAGTTACGCAAAATCTTATCCTAGCAACTAGCAACTAAATGGGAACGCACTGAGCACCTCATATGGAGTGTAAGTATAGAATTTTCATAGTATAAGAATTGAAAGTGCTTAATTTTAAAAATATAAGGGATACATCTGCAACTAAATCATATTACATGAATATTTAGTGTAATGATTCTAAAAGAAAATATATATTTACATAATCCTTTCACTTAATTTCACGTATCATTCTTCTTCTACCATTAGAATTCTTCTTCTTTTCCCTTCTTCTTTCATCTTCAATTACTCCAAAAATTACTACTTAATTATTTCAGTCATCAAAAAATTACTACTTACCAATCACCTTTTTTTTCTCTTACTTACCCAACAAATTTGAACATGAACATTAAAATTTCTATAAACTTTTGGAGTTCAATGATTTTGTTCATGTTTTTGGCTAGTAAATTTGATGCCCAACGTTACGTTACGTGGGACGATATTAAAGTGAAGTCTAATACATTAGAATTAACAGGTCAAAGAATATTTCGCAGCAAGTCTCCGGGAGTCATCCTTGTTGATCAGAATGGTAACGGAGACTCCGTTACGGTACAAGGTGCAATCGACATGGTCCCCGACAATAATCCCCGACGAGTCAAAATTCTCATTCATCCCGGAATTTACAGGTACTTATATCTATATACTGACAATATAAATTTTAGTTAAGTTCAATGACGTATCTAGATGGAGGGCTTGGGTTCAGTTGAACTCATGTTCTTCTTTAATTGGACCCAGCCACGGAGATTGGTACGACTTCTTGTGTCTTAATTAAGTTTGTTTAATTTAATTTAGTCTTTCAAAATTTTCATGTATGACACATTTAAATCTACAAACATTTAGTCAATGAGTTCAATTGATTCAAACATTTATGACACAAAGTATTTATACATCTCCCTCTCTCTCTATATACTAGTCGACGAGTACTACTTATTTAATTTTGGACCTATAATTTAAAAGGGGAATAGGTTTAACGGTAAGTATCTAAAGATTAAATCCCTAAAATTTATATCCTACATCCACGTCTTCTTAATAGTGTGCCCAATTTCTTGAATTTTGGAATCCGCCACTATTACAGTTATCGTAAATTCTGTTAGCTATGAGAAATTTAGCGGCGAATTAGCCATGAAATTCGTGACTAATTTTAGGTTTTTTGATATGCAGAGAAAAAGTGTTTATTCCAGCTTCAAAGCCATTTATCTCATTGATTGGTGATGAGAATCAACCTAGAAGAACAATAATTATTTGGAACAACAAGGCTTGTGATAAGGACCAATTTGGACATGAATTAGGCACTGTTAATACAGCCACAGTTGCTGTAGAATCAGATTACTTCTGTGCAAGTGGCATCACCATTGAGGTACTCTGGTCGATACAGAATGAACGTGATCTTATCACATGTACATGTAATTCGAGCAGAAAGTATTAATGAATTCAGTTGAACTCACAGAACGCACTATTTCTCTTTTTGTCTTTTGTTCTTTCAGAATACAGTTGTTGCATTGCCTCAGGACAATGACAAGCAAGCTGTGGCATTGAGATTAGCAGGTGACAGAGCAATGTTGTACAAAGTTAGGATTTTGGGATCACAGGACACCCTTTATGATGAGTGTGGATCACATTATTTTTACAAGTGTTACATTCAAGGAACTGTTGATTTCATTTGTGGCAATGCTACATCACTATATCAGGTTCTTGACTTTGTCCCTTTTTCCTTTTTTGTCTTAATACCGTGGTGTTCAGATCAACTTGCCCCCTTTGCCCCAGTTGGTCACGAGTCACGACCAACATTTCATTTTTTTGTTCTTTTTTAGGCTTAGTTGGTCACGTTTGACATACTTTTTACTTAGATTTAAGTTGCAACTCTTGACGCCCTGCCTGTTGGACACGGCTAGCACCCTCCCGAGTCCAGGGCACCACTCCATAACTCGACCTCAAACATTGATCGTTCTGTTGTGATACCAATTGTTACATAGACTGAATGGGAAAGTACAACGCGAAAGACTAGTCTATTACAACCTATGAACCCATTAGTATTTCAGGGACAACTCGAACCTATTGATTGATGGTGGAGATGCTCTATCACCCGAGCAAGCCTCACTCGTTAACTTTTCTCAAGACGCCATCGCGATTTTTTTTTTTTTTTTGGCAACAGGGTTGTCATCTTCACTCAATAGCTGAGGATAATGTGGGAATATCAGGAGCAATTGCAGCACACCAAAGAGATTCAGCTGATGAAGAAACAGGATTCTCATTTGTTAACTGTAAAGTCAGTGGAAGTGGCAGTGTCCTTTTAGGCAGAGCTTGGGGAGAGTATTCAAGGATTATTTACTCATATTGCTATTTTTATGGCCTTATTGCTCCACAAGGATGGTTTGATTGGGACCAATCATCTAGACAAAAGTAAGATCAATCTATTTTTCGATTGGTTCCCTATTGATTTCAATTGGTACATGGTTATTTAACCTGTACCTATCTTTTAATTTGTTTTGCATGTCTACCTAATTTAGAATAACTTTAGATACGTGGTGTCCGAAGTTACATTTGGCTTAAGTCCAGGCAAAATAAGCGAATTCAGACTGTGTTTATTCAAGTCATTTTTGCCTGCTCTTGAGATATTTTCAAGTCGTATAACTTCATACACCGTATATCTGAAGTTGTCCAGAAATGGGACGACGACAACAACAACAATAACCCAGTGTAGTCTCCCAAAGTGGGGTTTGGGAAGGGTAGAATATACGCAGATCGGACTCAGAGGTAGAGAGGTTGTTTCCGGCTGTTCAAAAATGGGAAAATTGTAAATTTTTATGCAAAGCACGTATGACTTAAATGGTGATTCCGAAATTATTGACATTGTCTTATTTTTTGGTTTTTAGGCACACAGTGTTTGCGGAATACAAGTGCTGGGGCAGAGGAGCCAGTAGAGAAGGTCGAGTTCCATGGGCCAAGTCTTTCAGTAAAGCCCAAGTGAAGCCCTTCTTGAATAAAAAATTCATTGCTGGAGATAAATGGCTTAGAGTTTAGTTTCATAATGACACTCCAAATTGCCCAAAAAAAAAAAACGTTGGGCTAAATTGGCTTGTGAGATATTCCATTTTTATAGGCAAAGAGTAAGAGTCAATTTCCTTCAATTTTTTGATCAAACATTGTGGTATATTCATGTTTAAGTATCTTAGAACATTATGTGCTACATTTTGTACAAGGATACAATTCTCTATATCCATTGATAGGTATAAAGAGAAAATACTTTTTTAAAGATTATTAATTTCACTTAGTATAAAAAAAACTGGGGTGGGATAAAGCGAAATGGTGGAGGAGATTATAAAGAGGGGAATTGAACCTTCACCAACAAGCTAAAAGTTCTAGTAGCCAACCAACATAAGATTTTCCCTTAGTATAAATATAATTATGGTTATCTGCAATTATTATTTAATGGATGGTTTCATCAGAGGTAGAGATAGATCGAAGAAGCGGCGGGGAGAGGTGATTAGACATGACATATCACAGTTTTAAGTTATCGAGGATATGACCCTAGATAGAAGGTTGTGGAGGACACAAATTAGGGTATCAGATTAGTAGGGAGTAGAGCGTTGTTTATGTAATCTGCCCCTACTAGTAATCGTAGTACTATTATGTGTAGATTTATTTATTTTAGTTGATGTTTGGCATGCTTTGTTTTATCCATTTCTTTCTTTTCTGAATTGCTTTGATTTGTTTATTCTTGAGAGCTGAAAGTCTAACATCGGAAACAACCTCTTTGCCTCTGAATAGGGCTAAAGTCTGCATACGCTCTACCCTCCCCAGACTCTAAAGTCCGAGTATGTTATTGTTGTTGACTCGATAATATGTTAATTTACCAAGATTTTTTTTTTCCAGAATCCAAATCCGAGATCTATAAATTAAGGACGGAAGAATCATGTCCACCGCAGTATTAAGGTGAATAAACATATTTTTTCGACTATATATTTAGTTTTCAAAACAGGCGAAACGAAAAAGAGGCGCCGGTTAGGAACCGAACACGTGAGTTTCTAAAGTTAAGGCCTAATTCCCTCCACTAGCAACCCGTTACGTCGAAAAAATTTATTTCGTTTATTTTAAATCATATTAATTTATCATAATTAAATAATTCAACGAGTTAGTAATAATTTATATCAATTAACCGCACGGTTAAGTGACTAAAATATATGTACCTACAAACACATGATAGACATATATTTATTGATTTGATATAAATATCGAGTGTTATTGTCTTTTGTACTTTGATTATTGCGCGTTCCTTCTTATGAATGAATTAACATGCTTTCTATAGTCTATCACCATGATTTCTTCACTTTCACTATTCATCATGCTTTCAATCTATTTTGTTATGATTTTTCTTAAACCGAAAATCTACCGGAAACAACTTCTCTATCTCCCAATATAAAAATAAAATTCACGTACATTCTACCCTCCGCCGCACTCTTCTTTTTTCCATTTATGGTTAAAACACATTGAATTAAAAAGCAAGAAGAAAAGATGCTTGCTTTTAGCTTAATTTAGAAAGAAAAGAAAAAAAAGCATAGCGGTTAATATGCAAGAAAACACACCTCTTGGCTCTTTGGATGCCTTCTTGAAATTTCACAACTACTCCTTAACAAAAACTTACCCCTCAATCTTTACACATGGATTTTTTATTTTTTTTTAAATTTAATTTTTATTTTTTTAAATTTGCTTTAAAGGTCTAGTGATTGTTGAAATTATGTAACATGCAAATTCCAACGTTCAATTCTTAGAGAAGAAAAAAAAGAAAAAAGAATTATAGTATAAAATGTATGTACTACGCTCTTATATTTATTGCCTTCACTTCTTGCTTGCTTTTGCCCACTACACATCTTTTTACCATCTTCATTTCTTTCTCTTACAATTTTTTGGGGGTTAATTTTAGTGATGAATTTAAGTGATTTTAGCATTTTTGTTGTGATTTTTTTCTTGTTTTGTGGTGATCAATATTCATCTTACATTATTACATGGGATGATATGAAGGTGGATTTTACTTCATTGGGTTTGAAGGTGGAAAAATCAAGAAGTTCACAAAGAATAATTGTGGTTGATCAGAGTGGTAAAGGAGATTCAATTACTGTACAAGGAGCAGTTGATAAAGTCCCTTTCCATAATCCACAGAGAGTTATAATTTACATTCATCCTGGAACCTACAGGTATAATTTAATTGTTGTTCGGATTTCGAGTCGTGAAAACAGTATTACTAATATTAGCTGTAAGTTAGACTGTCTAACATCACACCTCTTGGGTTGTGGTGGCCCTTTCGAGTATCAAGGGTGGAGTCAGGTAGGGACGTAGGGGTAATCACGCTGTTTATACATGATTAACATTATTTTTTTTTGTTGTGTATGTGTAGTACACGATGAAGTACCTTAGTAAAAATTCTGGCTCCACTACTGTTCTATGAGTTTTCGTTGGGATGTTAATATTATCCTTAATTAATTTCATTTTTTTTAAAAATCTTGAAAGGCAAAATTAATTAGCTTGAGGACATGATGTGTAGTAGAGAAGGTTGACAGTTAAAAAGAATGGTAGTGGGTTTTACATCACCGATATAAAACTTGGATCAAAGTTATTGAATTCTGACGAATTAGTAGAGTATAGACAGACATATAACTCTGCCCTGCTCATAATATAATAATCATTGTGGTTTCTGTTGTGTTTTGAAATCTTTATTTTGCGTATGATGTCTGAATATTGTCAGTAAGGATGGAGCTAGGTAGAGTCAAGAGGGTTTATTCGAACCCCCTTGAGCAGGAAATTACGCTAGGTGTAGAATCCTTTTTAGTGAACCTCTTAGTGAAAATATTGAATCGGTCACTGATTATTAGATGTCTAATTTTAGTATTGTGAAAATGTGTATATATATATTATGCAGAGAAAAGGTGCATATACCAGCATCAAAACCATTCATTTCATTTGTTGGTGATCAGAACCAAACAGCCAGAACCATCATTTCTGGTCATGACAAAGCCTCTGACTTGGACCAATTTGGTTCTATTTTAGGCACTTCCAGAACTGCCACCCTCACTGTCGAATCTGACTATTTCTGTGCCACTGGCATCACCATCGAGGTACGTGCATACGACACAGTCAGATCTCTTTATAACAATATCGTTTGTTCTAATGATTTCTTTTTTTTGTTAATTAATAGTTGTGTTTTTGGAAATTTCAGAACACAATAGTTCCAGTGGCTGAAGGAGTTGGAATGCAGGCAGTGGCATTGAGATTAACAGGTGATAAAGCAGTGTTGTACAGAGTAAGGATATTGGGATCACAGGACACACTTTTAGATGATGCTGGATCACACTATTTTTACCAGTGTTATATTCAAGGATCTGTTGATTTCATTTGTGGCAATGCTAGATCACTTTATAAGGTACTTACTATGTTCTAATTTTGCCAAGAAAAAGTTACTACTATTAAGTATTTTGAGAAATTGACAAAATTATGATCCTTTTGGGTAGGTTCGAAATGGTTCGTTAAAGTATATCTAGTTCTCTAAGTTTGTCAAAAATGAGCATTTTGGTACTGTAAATATGTTAACAAACTCTGGTTGTTAGATTTTGATGGAACTGCGTGAAAAATTATTTCCAATTAAAAATCACATAAACTAGTAAACCATAAACGACACCGGACACTAGAAGAAAAGAAAAGAAAAGAAAATGCATGTCAAAAAGCAGCACCAGACTCTAGAAATAGACTGAAAATAGCAGAAAGACAGAAAAATACAAAAAATGCACCTCCATATATGAGTTCCTCTTAAATCCTAAGTTTTTCCCAGTTCCCGCTAAGACTAACAACGAGAGTTTGTTAAATATTTGACTAGATCAAAAGTGCTCACCTTTGGAAAACATGAAGGACTAAAGTTGATCAGGTGTACATTTAAGGGACCACTTTCACACTACCCAAACATAAAGGACCAGTTTTTGATTTTGTCATTTTCACTCTTTTTCTTTCTTCAAAACTTAGTTCTTTTTTTTTCCTGCTATAATGGTTTTACAACAGAATTGTACTCTACATTCAATAGCCAAAGGATATGGAGCAATTGCAGCACAGCACAGAAACTCAGCAGATCAAGATACTGGTTTCTCTTTTGTTAACTGTAAAATCAGTGGAAGTGGCAGTGTCTTTTTGGGCAGGGCTTGGGGAGAGTATTCAAGAATTATATACTCCAAATGTGACATTGATGGAATTATTGATCCCAAAGGTTGGACTGACTGGAACCAACCATCTAGGCGCCAGTAAGACAATTCAATCTGTCAACTTTATTGTGTTCTTGTTTTTCCTCATCCGATGTCCAGTATCAGTAAACATCTTCTAGTCATAGCAAACACATCCTTTAAGCTGCTATTCAGTTGGAAAACTTCAACAAGGCTGAACTTTTGTATTTACTGTGTTTGTAGGCATGCAGTATTTGGAGAATACCAGTGCTGGGGCAGTGGAGCTAACAGAGCAGGTAGAGTGTCATGGGCCAAGACTCTCAATGACTCTGAAGCAGAGCCTTTTTCTGATGTAAAGTTCATAGGTGGACACCAATGGCTCAGACTCTGAACTAAGCACTTAAATTTTCTTTCTCCTGTCATACAAATGCAAAAAAAGAACTAAATTGGCTTAAGAGCCTTTCCACTTTCATAGGTGTAGATCAAGAATCCATCATCATCATTTTTGAAAAAAAAATATATATATATAGTGTCAGAATGGTTTCACCTTAAAACATTGCATTTTCAAAACGCAAGGTTCTTAGTATATAAGTGTCTATTACATCGTGCACAACACACTTGCAAAATAATTCCATCTTAATCGTGATGCTAAGGATCCATGTTACAGAGATCGTCGAAGATCCTAGTCATTAGAGAGCTTCTAATTGCTAGAGCATCTCCAGATTCTAATGAAGTGGCAAAAAAAAGAAAAACTAATGACAGCCTGTACACCTAAGACACACGATTCCGAGCAAACCTCATTCGATCTCCATCTCTATGTACAGTTAAACAGCATCAGGTACTCTTGCAACGAAGTGGCATCAGTTTCAGTGGTAACACATCACGCCACCATACCCACTACTTTTGTTTCACATTTTTTCCCATCAATATCAGGTTCTGATGATTTTTCTCCATTGCTGTCCTTGTTAATTTCGTTGTCAATGTCTGTGTTGAAAGAATCATTGTCATCGCTAAGGTGGCAGTCTAAGTCATGCTTGTCGCTGCCGCTGCTGCTGCTGTTATTACAATCATTCTCATTGACTTTAAGTTCAGTTGCATGCTTCTCATCCTTGATCAAGTCTATATCTCTAGAGGAGTTATCAGTTAGTCGCTTTTCTGTAATGTCATCTTCTTGCTTCTCATTATTGACACCCATTGGATGTTTTGAATGGTGATCAATTGGTCTTGCTTCTGCAAAACCATGGGCGGTTTCTTCATCCACACTACTTGCATGAATTTTATGATCCATAGGTTTAGCACGCTGGCGCTCTGAAGCAATACTTGATGATACAGAAACCTTGGTTTCTTGGATCAAAGATATCATTGAAAGAATATCCCTGTTTGTCTCAATATCTACCCATCTATCTCCCACCCAATCCCTTGAGATTCTAAGATTCTTTTTATCTATATTCAAGAACATCCTCTCACCTGAAATCAGAAGAGGAGAAAACAGTTTACATAGTAAATAAAGAGAAATGTTGTTTAACGCTAGCAACAATATTGAAAAACAAAAGCAAAACTCACCAGGAACATAAACTCGATAGGTTTCCTTTTCTGATTTGTCTGCGTCAACAATTATTCCTTCCCACCAACCATCACTCCACCAGGCATCAATAGGCGCTCCCACATCAAAGGCAAGATCTCCCGGATCACAAGGACGGTAAGGTCTGATTGTTGGACGGTTTGAGTTTCTCATTCCAAGTTTATCAGGCCTGGCTAGTCTATATGTAGGGATCCATTCCTATAAAGTTGATGAAAGTATAAAATTGATGTTGGTTTCCAAAACGTAAAAGTATTAACAAAATTTCTAGGTCATCTTGGTCCGGGATGATACAATTAATATTTCTCTTCTAGTTAAAAGTTTCCAACATGTAATGAAGTGCTGCGAAAAAATGCTGGGCGTACCTCAAGGTTTCCGCATCCATCTTCATCCTTAATATCATCATACCTTATCTTCATCTGTCTCCGGGATATTTCAATAACCGTGCATCTGAACCAGCAGCCTCGGATCCCACTATCTTGGCTCAGACATTCTATCTTCTCATTAACCACAAACTTAGGAGTATACCAGAGCTCGCCTCCAACGTGCTTATTGGAGTTAAATCTCCTACGTAAGAAACCATTTTTGAACTTCTTACAAGACTCTTCATATGCTGTCATCTGATGCTCCTTGAATTTCTTTCTTGACCTTTTAGCTCCAACTTTTACATCATCCTTAGCACTGAATTCCTCGTCTTCAAAGAAATCGGGACTGAAACATGAGAAAATTGATTGATCAAGGTAGCCACGCAATTTACCTAATTCAAAAGGTTTTACTCTGTTGCCCTTAAATTGTCTGAAGCAAAAATGTACTCTTGTTAGCAAGTCATTTGGGAAAACAGCTACACATTTCTCATAATGTTCCTGAGTTAAAACAATGGCCGGACCATCTACACACTCTGCGCTAATGACCTGAGCATAAGGAGTGATGAAAACCTCTCTAGGATGAGGATTTCTTAAAGAGACAACCCCTCTGACTTCCCTATTAAAGTGGAACCATCTCACTTTGACTTTTTTCTGGCCCTTCCGGTCCTCGTACATATCTTCAAGATATGCCAGGTAGTGATTTTCCTTTTCAGCCATGACAAAGACGAATGCATGTACCTGGAACACAGAAAAGAAAACAGACCAACAGCTGTAAACTAACAAATATGCATGCATATGGTATATTAGAGGTGCAGCATTAAAGAAAGTCAGGTCATCTTTCTAAAGGTGGTCAAGGAGGAAACTTTCTAAATGGCATAAACTTGAAAAGGTTCATTTGATACTTTATACTTGTTTCAAGAGCTTAGATGGTCATCTTATGTAAAGCCAAATAGGTATGAAAAGGAAAAGGGAGGTACAGCACAGACAAAGCACAGCTTTAATTTATGGCAGTCCAGAGGACATTTTAAGGAGCACAAACATAAAGAGAGTTACTAGTACTTGATAATTCCACTTGCGTCAAAACTTAGAGCTAAATGACAATCCATGTCTCCATACATTTGGACGCAGAGTTTGCAATTTGTCATCGTTAAAATTAGAGGGATCAAATAAAAAAAATTCTCTTTTGGGAATTGCCAATCTTCTCAATAAATTCAATACATAGTCCATGAAAAACAAATACTTTGGATGGAAGGCACATTGGGTCTAACTGAAGCCCAAAAGCTTTGCCCATGAGGTGAGAATTACCCAAGACCATAGCTGATTACAGACTCTAACACCTCGCACACCCAAAACTGAACATTTGGAGAGTGGGCGGAAGATATAACATGGGGACCCAACATCAAGTAAACCAAGACTTAAGATAGGTTTGGCTCTGTTGTTAAAAAAAAAACATTGGGCCTAATTCAACCCTAAAAGCTAGCACTTTAGGCGAGCATTGCTCAAAACTATATAAGAAGACTAATTTCCCATTCCACAATGATGGGGGGCTCTCAAAATATATTATATCTTATCCTTCATCTCAAGTCTTTCCCTGGAATAAGTTTGTTCAGCATCAAAGAAATTTCAAGTGAAACATCTTAAGCATTTCAGGTGAAAAACTCATTTTAAGTCATTCCTCTTATTGTCAGTACAGGAAACTTACTGCAATTGTGATCCCATTCCGGCAAAATGTTGGGTAGTGTTTGAGCTGTTTACTACATATCCATGGTTCACCTGACCAAACAATGTCGGAAGAATGGACTCTCAAGTTTCTTGTTATAGAACCCTGTCATAAAAGATCAGTCAGACCATGTCAAACAGCAAGGAGATGACATGTTAGTGGTGCAAGAAGGTCATACCTTGTTGCTTGCCACATCTGTTGGTTGGACACTGAATGGAGACATATGATCATCTTTTGGTGATTCTGCCATTACATGGAGCGCATGTCAAGCTTTTGTTTTTCCTTTACAACCCATATTCAAGACAGTTTTGGATGCAAATGTATATTTTCTCTAAAAATTCAGAAACTTAGAAGTCATAGATATCAAATGAAAAGCATCTCCAGCAGACTCTCCATTATTTTTAGACTACACGGGAGAGATGAACTAGAGTACAAACCATTGCTGGGAATCAGAAAAGAAGAATAACAGTTGTATAAAGCTCGACTGATGCCCCTGTACTAGTGCCCAAGCCAGCATGAAGGATAGAAAAAGTTCATCAGAGAAGGCAAAACAACAACAACATCACACCCGGTGAAATCCCAGAAAGTGGGATCTTGGAGGTAGAGAGGCTACTTCCAAAATATAGTCGCTCAAATGAAGCAAATCAAATTAGTAATGGAAGGGAAAAACGGCAGTGAAGAAAACATGTCAACTAATAGGAAACCAGTGCAGAACATACATGCAAGGGACCATAACATCAATAACATAGTGCACCACCTAAACATAGTAACTAAAAGATGATAACAGATACCAAAAGCCAGAAACTACATGCATAAGGCTAATACTACAACATACACGGTGCTCTAGAAAATCATAGATATCCAAATGCGTTGCTGCAAACAACAACTATCACAAGAACTCCATTTGTCACATTTTTATGAAACTTATGTGATGAGACTGTTATAGCAAAAGTCAAAACAAATGAAGCCATGAAATATTTTTTCTTGTTATTGTGCTAGGGAAAACATTTTCTGGGTCCTAATTTCCTGAATCTAGAAGGATCTCTACCTCTTAGATGAACTATTTTTTAAAAGAAATGACTTTGACAAACTTGTAAAGTAACTGAATCACACAAAAGATTAAGAAGGCCAACTTCAGAGAAATCAAACTAAACCTCATGACATGGCATATAATCATATATAAAGCTAATTGCCATAAGTACTTCATTAATGTAAATAGAATTTGATAGTACATACTTGAAAGATCACTTTGTAAGTGCTGTTTTGATAGCATAGATGTGAGCCAATTCACCACTTCTCTCCTTGACCTCCATCTAAAGCCAGCATGGACAGAGTCCTCACCAGAGTAAGCTTTTAAGAACTCTTCAGAGACGACATAGAACATGTGCCTAACACTCCTTTCAGTTCCCACAACAGCAAGAATAGATTCCCCTGAAATATCCTTCAAGAAATAGTGAACCACACGGTGTCCCCTCTCCTTGGAAACAAATTGCTCCTTCCATTCCAAAAAGCAGTGATCATTGCTACCCATCTTCAGATAATTACCCAAACTTGGATCTTTTCAACTCTAAAGCACCATATCAACCTCACACAAACCCTAATTTGTAAACTTGAAGCACTGTGTCCCTTTTACCTAAACTAAACCCCCAAATTGCCCATAAACAATCTTAATAACCTCAACTACTACCTCAAAAGGACGATCAGTTTAGCAAAACACACAATCTTGATAATCTACTACTATGCCTCGACCAACTATGAAAACCCACCATAAATTTTGCTTCTGGGAACTGAAACAAACAATGGGTATACGAAAAAACTCTGAACCAACACTTCTCTACAAAGATCTGTGGTAAATTACACATCAAAGTTAAAAATTTCAAGGATTAGGAGTCATAAAACCCCATACGACTTAAAAGGGGCTTTTTGCTAAAGCAAGAACCCAACAACCCAACAAGTGAAATAGGAATCCCCATCAAGTATACAAGTTAGCAAAAAGAAACATGGGTCCAAACTCCTTGGAGGATCTTCTAGGTGGAAAAAAAAGAAAGAAGAGAAGCTGGTGGTGCTGGTCAAATATTAGAGTAGAAAAGATTCTGCTTTTAACTTTGGCATATACACAAAGAATACCCAAAGAGATGCTGAATGATGAAGTACTGAGTGGAAAAGACAAGATTTTGGATCCTGGGAAATAGTAAAAATGGCAAGAAAGAGTTGCAGAGTTCACATTCTATGAAGCTGATGGTGGTAGCTGGGGAGAAAACAAGTAAAACCTTCATAAAAAGCTTTGATCTTTTACTCTGGGGTATGTTATTGTGTAGGCGCTTATAGTCTTTGACCAATGTACCAATTGGATCATGGGTCGTCTGATTATTTTTGGAGATTCTGATGGATTTGGTTGCGACTTGCAAGTCAATTTAGTAGTCACTTCGACCCTTGAGGACTCAAAATGTACACTTGTACCCAACATAGTTTTGACTTTATATGGAAAGGCTTTCGTAGAATTTTATCTTACTCGATAGTTATACCAAATCAATATAATTACGACTTGTGCTTATACATAAATGTGTGTTATCTAATAATGACAAATTAATAAAAAAATAATCTCTTCTATCTTGGTATATTCTATTTTCTCCAAACCTCACTTTGTGGGATTTCACTAGATTATTGTTATTGTTGTTGACAAATTAATACATATTTATTTTATTAAATTACTGAATCATAATAAATTGATAATAATTTGGTGTTAGGGAACACGCAATATAAACATAAAAGGTTCATCTGAACTAGTATTTTCTTCACAAAAAATATTAAAATATGAACTTATAATTATAAAAGTGTAATGGATTTAGTAGTAAGTATATAAAAGTTGAATCCATCATGTTTAATTTTTGAATCCTCCCGTTTAGTGTAAATATCGAGTGCAAATAAATATTTCTACTTTTTTATCTGTTGCTATTTTTCTTTTATGTATTGATAATATTGTGATATCAACCCACTTGGCCATAAATAGTGAAGTGTTTCAATAATTACAAATATGAAAATTCAATATTCACAAATACATGTGACCAACTAGTATTTTTGTTGTGTCAAGGCAAATATTGGTGAAATATTTAAACTTTTTGGCAACTTGCAACTTCAACCAAATACCTACCAAGTCATTTACTCTTATAGATAAGTAAAGTAGATAGTTCATCCATTATGTAAGGCATTATTTGGACTCATGCCCAATGTTGTCTAACAATCAGACTAGTATGAGTTTATTGTACGCATTTTTATCCTTCATGCTATATATAAATTTTTTATACGCGATCTTACCCCACATTTCTGCGAGAAATTGTATCGTTACTTGCAATTGGTAAAAGATGATCTTTGCTATTTGCTACTCAATATTATCTCACCCAACACAACCACCACATATTATTACTTTATTCAAGTCCATTTGGTAAAACATTTCAAAATGTTAAACTTACCTCATAGGCCAAAGTGAATCTTTTATGATAACCAGTATGAAACTTGGCAATGATCCACAAAAATCTTTGATATTCTTGAAAATAATTCCATTTAGTACTGAGAAAATCACAGCTTTTAGTACTGTACATTTCACTGTCAATGTCATGTATACCAACTTTTTGAAATAAAATAGTAACTATTCTGTTACTGCTGCCAAAAAAATCAAACTACAAACTCAAGTGTCCCATATCATCACCACAGCAATTATCCCAACACCTAACAAAACAGCCAAAAACTTGAAATGGGGCTGGTCAATCAAGAGCACTTGTTGAGGCTTGTATCCCTTGGAAAGCAAATGATTAATGGATACATATATGAAAACACCACAAGCCAATCCCATTGATATTGCAAAGATCCAGTCCGCAACAACCCCTTGAGTTGTGGCATCGATTATGATTCCGAAGATGACACCAATTGGACTAGAGATGGCAAAGGCGAAAGCATACGTCACACATGATAGAAGCGGGCGATTTGGGATCATCCTAAGTAGAGCTAATCCCATTGCAATGGCAGCAAATATCTTGTGTAAACTGACAGTCCATAGAGCTCTCCAAGCATCAGCTTGTGAATCTGCAACACCAATGGCTATTCCCTCAAAGACGGAATGGAAACACAGCGCGAGAATCAATAGGATGCTATCGCCAAGTGAAGATGCATTTGCAATAGGTGCTTTTGAAAAGTAATCTTCTCTTCTATCACAGACCTGTGAAAGCAATTGAGACAAATTTAATTTAGCCACTCAAACAAGAATGGAATTTTCTCCAAAGTAGTGAACTTTACCAATTAGGTTTAAAGAATAAAAGGAATCCAAGCACACAAGAGGGTTCTTAGAGGGAAAAAGATAAAACATCAAAGATGTTCTCCAACCTGTAACTGCCCTTGTGTGACCGATCCATTGCTTCTTCTATTTTCAGTATCACCTGGAAAACAACATGGGATTTGAGGCATCAGCAAAGATTTCTCTATTGCAAAGATTTTTACTACGATAGACAATGTAAATTCTTTAAAAATATCAAGTATTTTAACAAGTATATAGCAACTCATAACAAGTGAAGTTTGTAAAATCGAAAAATAAGGGTCACTTTGTGAATGGATATAACTTAAATTCCTATTGCGAAATGGATTATGTGCACAATGATCTGTGAGATTCCTACTTTTCTAATAACCACCTTGGATATGGTAGGCTAAACAAAAATCAACAAAATTTCTAGTTGATCTGTAAAAATTAATCTACAAGTCACCTACAATTCTTGTCGTCAAAGGGAAAAAGAAAACAAGAAAAGTATTCATATCATGGACCCTGAAACTCTCCTGTGTAACTTAGAAACTAGTAAAAGTTCTATAGTCAACCTAAAAATTAGGTGCAGGATGCTTTAGAAGCAAAACTATCAGATTTTAAGCAAAGTTCCAACTAACTAGGAAAAAAAAAAACACTGTGTTGAGCATTATGTGAAAGTTCTCTACATGTTTATTCTTTCTTCCTTCCTTTATATAATGCTTCAACAGCAAACAAACAACAAATCATATCAAATTTCCACCAAACAAAACTAAAAACGATTCCAAACAACAAAAATACTTAAACTCATGGACCAAGATAGGAGAAGAGAGAAAAATTCAAGTTCCAAGTCAAGAGCACATAGAACAGTCAACCAAAAGTACACCAATACTTTGTCCATGCCAATGTGTTTTACAATTTTTTGCTTATTAAGTCTTAATCTAACCAATCTTTAAGCTAAATTACATCAGACTAATTCCTTTTTTTTTGCCAAAATTAAACTTTAGAGATAGAAAAGCTGCACAAAGAGTACAAGGTTCAAATTTTGTCTTATCAATCAAAGTGCTAAAAACAACACATGTCAGAATGTTAGCTAAAACTAAATAAAGCACAAACCTTGGAGCTGAACATCATTGTTGTTGCTCTGTTTGGCATAAACAAACCAGATCAAACAATCAGCCAACATAGTAAGCAGATAACCAGCAGATGCCAACATAAAAGCAAAAGGGTACTCTTTACTTGTCAATTCTCCAAATGTCTCATTAGAATCACTCAAAAAATGCATAAGTGCAGTCCCTAGAAAAACCCCACCAGCAAATTGTGTCCCAATAACCAAAAACTCCTCATTCCATTTCAAGAAATAAGGGGATACCCCTGCAAGAAAAGTCGCAAAGAAGACTATTATCAAACACCATATCTTCACTAAAACCAACGGCCGAGATCTCAGATGGGGTTTGTCGGATTGTGCAGATGAGTCGGAATCTGCGTCAGCATCGCCGTCGTCGTGAGCTCCGCCGTGTGCAGCGGCGGAGATAATCAGCAGAAGAAAAAGACTGAGAAAGAGAAGGGGTTGTAAACGTGCCATTGGGGTTTAGTGAAAATCATTGAAGGCAAAATTGGAGATCTTTATAGCAGGCGAATTTGGAGAAGTTGATGTTAGTACTGCACGACAAAGAGAGGAAACAGCGTACTGCGATGTTAGAATTTCTAGAGAAAAAATGGAAAATGTGGAAGTACGGTACTACTACTTTACCATAAAAATAATTGGTTGAGATTTTTAATGACTCGTGATAATTCACATATACCATTTTTTACAAAAAAATAACATGTTTTTCTCCAAAAAAAAATTTTAAAAAAATTAAAAAGATTGTACTTTACAAATAGAATATTGGCGAATTTCGTACTTTAACTATTTATTATTTCATTTATATATTTAAATTACTACTCAATTTGTATTAATCACGTCTTGATGTTGAATTGATCTATAAGCGTCTGTCACAAAGCGAGAACACTATTTCGTCAACGCAGCATTGAAGTAGTTCTTTAATACAAAAAAGTGGTAATTTAGGTAGGTAAATGGAATAATTGATACTCCCTCCGTTTCAAAATAAGTGGTGTTTTTAGCTTGAACACACCCCTTAAGAAAATTACTTATTCCTGGAAAGTAAAATATATTTTTACCAACATACCCTTAATAAATATCTTTAAAAAGATGTAACTTTTAGTATTTTCTTGATTATTGAAGGCGTTCTTCATTTAAATAAGGGTAAAATTGAAATAACATCACTAATGTCTTCTCGATTCTGTAAAACACCACTTATTTTGAAACAGAGGGAGTAATTAATATGAAATTCGTAAAATATTAACGGTTCAGATATGTTTTTTATCATTAGTTCAATTTATAATTGATAAAAGCACGTCTTCGTTTATATCGCAGATGCATGATATGTATTTATATATATATATNATTTGGTCCAAATTATTAATGCCCAAAAACTAAAAAGGACTAAGGTCAACGAGGTGGTTCAGAAAAAATGATGTTATGTAGGCCTAACTCAATGCCACATATATAAATTATTAAATTAATCCTTGTTGGACCTTTCTTTGTGTTTGCGTGGCACGACACACCTATTAATTTCCTTTCTTCCGTTCCTTTCACTTCACATAAGAAAGACGCATAAACCTATTTGATAAGTATTTTTTTATTTTTAATTAAAAATTTTAAAATTGAGATTTCCAATTTTGATTATGAAGTCACGTTTTACTTTTTTAAGTAAAATTTTATTATATAAATTTTAATTAATTAAATCTCAAAATAAATAGTGAATACGAAATCACAAATAAGAAAAAGAAGAAGCAAGACTGAGAATCTTAGAGTATATGGATCCATAAATGTGAGGCCATCTGTATAAATAGTAACCCTTTCATCCATTTATCCTTATCCTGCACCATTCCTTCTCTTTGAAATATGAATGAACACGTCTTGTCCTTCGTCATCATCATAAGTTTGTAATACACGTGAAGTTGATTGATCCCGATGATGTATCCATATTTATTTGCTTCGTCAGTTTATTTCATGTGACATTTTAAAATTACAAATTTCAAGACTTTTTGTTCATTTTTTAAAATTTATGTATCATCAAATAAAGTCAGGTACGTAAAATGTAACGGATGAAATATTATTCACAAAAAGAAAAAGAATAATAAAGTTTGGGAGTAGTCTGCCAATTGACGCCCACAGTAGTGCATAGTATATACAATGCGTTAACGGAATCGTACGGGTTTATTTCCTTCGTTTTAAAATAAGTAGTGTTTTAATTTTTTGAGTTTATTTTAAAATAAATAATATTTTACATAATAAAGAAGATATTAATGGCGTTCTTCTGATTTTATCATTATTTAAATGGAAATTTTTTTTACATAATCAAGAAAATACTAAAGAGTTATATTTTTTTCAAGATACTCCCTCCGTTTCAAAATAAGTGGTATTTTAACCTTTTAATTTTATTTTAAAATAAGTGGTGTTTTAAATAATAAAAAAGACATTAATGATGTTCTTCAAATTTTATCCTTATTTAAGTGGAGAGAGTTTTACATAATCAATAAAATATTAAAGAGTTATATCTTTTTCAAGATACTCCCTCTGTTTCATTTTAATTGCTAGGATAAGATTTGCACACTCATTAAGAAAAAATTAATAAAGATGATAATTTGACTAATATAACCCTATTATTTTTTTGAAAACATGCAATAATAATTTTCTTCACATTGTAGAATGACTTTAAGTACAAGGGTATAATTGAAAAAATATGATCAATTATCTCTTAAATTTTGAAACTAACTAATATTTTGAAACAACTATTTTTAGTATACCTAGCAATTAAAATAGAAAGAGTGAGTATTTATTAGGGATAAATGGGTAAAAATATATTTCTCTGTCTAGGAATGGAGTGTGTCTAAGTTAAAAGCACCATTTATTTTAAAACGAAGAAAATATTTATTAAGATTAAATGAGTAAAAATATATTTATTTTTCAAAAATGAGAATTTTTTTTTTAAAAAAAATATGCCCAATTTAAAAATTATCATTTATTTTTAAAACATAGGAAGTGTAAATTTGTATTCCAAAAGACAGTTCAATTCAAGACAGTGATATTTTCAATGCTAAATGTCGAATTTATACATATCTTAATCAGCACATCCATATGAACCTTGACACGCACGCCACCATAATTTCAGTGTATAGGCTTTGTTGTCCAAATTTATTTAAGATCATAGCGTTTGGGTCGATTCTCATGTAAATTTTTTGAGATAT
>JACEIK010000622.1:214725-228145 GCA_018107945.1 Datura stramonium
ATGTAATCACAAATCTAACATTTTGAAAAAGTGTACATCTGATGAGAAATGTCTATATTAACAGCATCAGTAATTAACTTGGAAAGGAAATTTTCCACATTCGTAGCAACTTTTTCAGAAATTCATTTTTAGAGGTAAGCAAAAAGAGAAGTAAAATAGCTTACCTTAATCAGCATACTTAATTTGTAATCTATTTGGTTGATACGAATTCAAAAACTTTCTTATTCAAGTTATTGACAGAATCAGTTCATATAGTAGTGCTTATCGAACAATTCAATTGTATAATTGCATTTAACGATTTGACTTATCAATTATCGATTTTAAATATGCTAATTTATTAACTTAATCAATAAGATACGATATAAATTTAACGGTTAGCTATCGATTTATTGACTAACAATCAATAAGGTATAGCTGTAGCAAAATCAATACAGTATCTATTTTCTAGTACCCCACACAGTTAATTAAGTTGTTAACTATAAATATCCTAGGGTTAATTTGATAACTCAGTACTAACAAACAATTAAACTTATTTTGTGGTTGGATTATGAGTGACGATTTAATTTTAAACAGCCCTGCTGACATATTTAGTTACTTTCCTACCACGCATTCCCCTACTTGCCACTCTAAATTTAGGAAAACTAATTAAAAGGTCGGAAGAACTTATAAATCAAAAGTGTCGTGCAATTAAAAAGTGCTAAATAAGTTGACGTAAACTTATGAATTTAAGATAGAAAATGAATTGGATTAAGAAAAAGAAAATCATGAGAAGTGCAAAACATTATGAAAATTAGAATTAAAAAGTATAATTTGAAGGCAAAATTCATTAACAGTTCTATAATATTGAATATTTCAACATTTTCTTTTTAATTTTAAACTATTACCTCTGACCCATATATTACAGATTTAGATTTTACCCATTTGTTTCATTATGTGTTGAGGCAACTAGATTTAAGTAGCATGTAAAACCTTAAAAGACTATTAACATGCACTTAAGATGGTACTTTTTTCGTCATATTTAAACTGTTGTTTTTTTTAAAGCTATTTTCGCTTTCATTTAAAAAATAATAATAAATACAAGATGTAATTTATTAAGTTATCTTTGTGTATTAGATGTTTTTTTTTTAAACTTAGGAGTATTAAAAAATACTACTCCGTGTAATCCCACGGCCGCGTCTGGGGAGGGTGGTGTACACAGTCAAACAACTACCTTATGAAAGTAGAAGGGTGGTTTTCGATAGACTTTCGGTTCAAGTAAAATATAACAAACTCAAATATGAAATAAAAAATACAATAATGAAGAAATCATGCTACAAATAAAAATAAAAATAAAAGATAATAGTATGAAATACTATACAACACTCAAATATATACTAACATTTTATCCTAATTCTCGTCCTCCAAAGCTTTCTAAAGTGATAATTATACTGGGACAATCTTTTTAAGTATACACATCAATTAAAATGAGACGGAGGAAATATTAGTTTTTAACATGTGAATAATGTATTTGTATTAAATCATCAAATACAACTCACTTCAGTTCATTTTATTTGATATGTTTGCATTCTACATGTAATTTTAAAAACTATTAACTTAAAAAGTATTTTAATTAAATTATCCTTTTTTATTATTTATTTTTTAATTTAATAATATTATTGTTCTTTATCATATTAATCTTTTTCCTTCATAATTAAGAGTGAGTAAAGATAATAATTCTTTTGAACTAGTTAAAATAAATATTTTTTTTTAAAAAAATAAACATGATAATAATTAAAATGAATCCAAAAGGGTAATAAGTTGTTTCTATTAATAGGGTTATACACGTTAAAAAGATGTTAGATCCATCTATCTTTGAGATCCGACCGGAGCGGTCACATGCTGAAGTAACAAAACCATCCAATAGTGGAAAATTTATTAATTTTGTCAGGGCAAAGAAGGAAACAAAAAAAAAAAAATGTAATGACATGAGGCTAACGTGTGCCTTGACATCACTGTACAGGTTTGTCATTTCAATTGAATGTTGAATTTTCTCGTCTAGAAGCAAAAACAGCCCCTGTCCCCTTCAAACAATTACTAAAACTGACCCCCTTTCCAAATACCACCACACAACACATGTGGTGTATATTCAAATCAAATGCGGGATATATCTGTACGGCTCGTTAATTTTGAAAATTATTTTATATATATTTTTTCATATTTTTAGTAATACAAGTAAAGTGATTTATTAAAGTGTTCATCTGGAGTATTTTTACAACTCAGTTATCTTTGGTGACTTTCTTCTTTAATTTGCAGAGAGTTCCATCTTAAATTTCATAGTAAGTGATTGACATATTTATGTTATTTAAAGAAAACAATTAATTTGTTTGTGTTAAAGATAGTGATTCTCTGACATGTAAAACTTTCGAGTTCCCCACTCAAATTTTATAGTAAGTAAAACTGAACAAAAACATCTAAACTATCTGTTCTCAGAACAATCTTAGAGTTTTGAATGTTTGAGATGGTTTTACATTTTGCCAAAAGTTTGCAATCAAATAGTCTAATTACAAAAATCTTCTGGGTCTTGTGAATTATGCTCCACTTCATTCTCACGGGCTCACTGTCTTCTGGACCTTATTCTAATGGATGGAATTTCAGCTTTCCCCACACTTAAAATAATACTTTCCCGTTTCAATTTTTTCATTTGATTTTAATTTAATAAAAAAAATTAAAAAGTAAAAAAATATACTGTCTTCTGACCTTATTCTAATGGATGGAATTTTCAGCTTTCCCCACAATTTAAAATAATACTTTCCTGTTTCACTTTTTCATTTGATTTTAATTTAATAAAAAATTTTATATTGTTATTAAAAGTTGTTGTTTTTATTATATATATATATATATATATATATATATATATATATAAAATACATAATAACTAAAATTCTGATTTTTTTAAAACAAATAATTTAAGAGGGAGGAATACCACTTTCTTGTATGCTTATAGGTGTTTTAAGATCGAGCTACCGAGCTGAGTATATACTGAGGGAATACTTTTTTTCTCGTATACTTATAGGTAAAACCGAGACGAGTTTATTCAACCCAGCTGAGTATATACTCACAGACGAATAGTTTTACTCAAACTTCTAATAATTGGGTCGAGTTGAGTTGAGGTGAGTCAAACCAGCTTTTCTATATTTTGTGTTCAAATTATCGATTTGAACAACTTTAGCCTCGACATAAAAATTTAGAGATAAAGATGCCCTTTTAAACTTTGTATCGCATTAATAGAGCATTTATGGGAGCAACGTAGCACATTGAAACTGATTGCTTATGTGAAATTAAGATAAATATTATCATGATGTAATATTTATTTAATTGATTTCATCAATGATTCACTTTATTTAAATTTTTAATTTTAATTGTCTTTCTTCATTCAATAAGAAGTTTTTTTAATTAAAATCTAATATAATTAAAACGTTTTTTAAGAAAAAATATAAATTATATAGGGTGATTAGGTAGAAAAAGAAGCAATAATTTATTTTATAAAAAATTATAAATTATAATATTTTAAAAGACAAATTGAGTTTTGAAATTTTATATTTTCTTGTTTTAATTGTTTGATTATTTTTTTAAATTTAATTATCTTTTAAAAAAATCTTATATTTTTAATTTAAAATTTAAAAAATCAAAAATAAATTTATGGGTTGGAAATGTCCTTAATCCCAATATTAATTACTACATGCCATATATATTTACTAGTAGTAAGGAACCAATCAAACCAAAGCCTGTCCTTTCCTGACACACGTACCAATGAATACCACCTTTCTTGTATAAATAAAGGCCCTCCTTGTTCTCATTGCTGCTCATAAAAGTAAAGCACAAATAATTCAGCAGTACCTTTTATTCCATCATTTTTTCTTCTGCATCTCCTCCTTTGTTGAAAAGCAGAAATTTCCTTGGCCAACGGTGAAGTCTATGGCGCTGATAACCAAACTCTATATTGCAATTCTTGCCTTCTCCTGGTATGGGCCACTTAATCCCTCTTGTTGAATTCGCTAAGAGACTCATTCTCCGTCACCAATTTTCCAGCCTTCATTCCTACTGATGGGCCTATCTCTAATGCTCAGAAAATTTTCCTAATTCCACCCCCTTCCTGGATTATCAACTTCTTCCTGCTGTTAATCCTGACGATTTCCACCTCAAGATGTTAAAATCGAACTCGGATTTCCTTACTGTGACGCGTTCTCTCCTTCGCTGCGTGAAGTTTTCAAGTCCATTATTGAACTAAGAAAACAGTTGTTCGTGGTTGACTTTTGGCACTGACATTTGATGCTATTGATTCAAGGCTCCCCTATATTTACCCTTCTACTGCCATGGCGTTGTCTCTGCCTTTACTTGCCGACGCTTGATGGAACTGTGGTTTCAAAGGAGTACAGGGACTTGCCTGACCTGGCTTCAGATTCCGGGTTGCATCCCTATCCACGGAAAGGATCTTCTCGACCCGGTTCAGGACCTAAAAATGAAGCTTACAGATAGCTTCTTCACCATTCCAAGAGGTACGGAATGGCAGAGGGAATAGTAGCAACAGCTTCATGGAATTGGAAGAGGAGCCATTAGAGCACTGCAGGAGAAGAACCCGGTAAGCCACCTGTTTACCTATTGGACCCCCTTATACAGATGGATTCGGGTAGTGTTGACGGGTTTGAGGTCTGACGTGGCTGGACGAACAGCCACGTGGCTCTGTGTTATACATCTGTTCGGGGATGGTGGACCCTCCAATATGAGCAGCCCACCGATCCTAGTCAGGTTTGGAATGAGGAGCAGAGGTTCTTGTAATTAGATGCCTAATGACAAATAGCCAATGCCACTTTTTTAATCTCCATAAGATTCAATATCCTTGATTTCCTACCAAAAATAATTCTGGAAAAGATAACAGTTAGGTTTAGTGGTGCCTAATTGGGCCCCATGGGGCCCAAATCCTGTCACGAGTCAACCATAGTTCTTAACTCACTGTGGATGGAATTGACTGGGGTACCACCTATAGCTTGGCCGCTCTATGCAGAACAAAAAATGAATGCGGTTATGCTAAGTGGGGATATAAAAGTGGCACTAAGGCCAAAAGCCACGAAGAAAAATGGATTAGTGGGAAGATTGAAATTGCTAGTTGTGAAAGGACTAATGGAAGGTGAGGAAGGAAAGGAGGCAGTAGAATGAGAGACCTTAAAGACAGCAGCCAGTGCTGAGTGAAGATGCTCTTCAACAAAGCACTAGCTGAATTGGCTTCTAAATTGAAGAAAAAGCGTCGAATTGATATAGCTAGCCACTATTTGTTGCCAAAACTCTCCTCTGTCTCTACCTATTTCCAGTCCTAGTTACTAAGTTACGTAGTAATTGTGCTTTGCAGTGGTTGAAAACTTAGATTATGTTTTGGCTCATGTCCTTGTACACAGGATGAAAACTACAACCTCCTATTCTAAATATCAGTCGTTATGAAAAATTGATATTTAATGATAAACTCAAAATCTATGATCCAACGCCATTACTTGAACACTTGAACTTATCTTGATATATATTCTTACTACTTCAAAATTCAATTGCTTGTTTGATATGCGGAATAAAGAATAATAATCTTTTAATAAAATATTAATAATTTTATAATATCACAATAGATAAAATAAATGTTAATATTAATTAATTTCATAATTATTTATTACACCATTTATATATACTATAATGATGGAACTAATCCTATAAATGTCCCTTCAATAGGATAACTTTATTTATTACATCAATTCACCAAAGTATATATCTGATCAAGGTTATAAATTTTTTTTTTTTTTGAAGAGTTGTAAAAGTTAAAGGTACATATTGATTAAAGGGGGTGAAAAAAAGTTTCCTCTTATCTGGCTAACAAGTTTATCCGGGTAAATCGATTGTGCTATTATGAAGTAGTAGGTAAGCAGGATGGCATCATGAGTCATCAGCAGGGAAGGAGGACCCAACCACTAAGAAATTGTGTGAAAATCATGGCGGGCACTAATTGGGAATAAATGGAGTGGTAGGTTGGCATTGAAATATGTCATCACTCATCAATCATCAAAAAGAAATATATTACTGTATGTCGTAGTGTGACTAGAATAAATTTGGAGTTCTTTTGCATGGAAGGGCAAGAGTGCAACAAGCTGAAAGTGAAAATAATGGTCGTGTATGTAATTTGACATTTTCCTATTATTTGTTACGTTAAATTTTCTATTTTATATAACTGTTGCTGTTTAATGAAAAAGGTTCCAAAACTATCTTTGTTTTATTTAATTGGTTTTAAAATTCAGGTTCCGCTCTCGGCTCCTAATTAGGTGTGCAGTTATTTTTCAGGAGAAAATGATGATTTCCTCTGATTTTTTAAAATTTAATTAAAAAGAATAAAAAATTTACATCTCTTACATTTGTTAAAATGAAGAAGTAACTCATGATCGGTTCTCAAAGCCATTCAGTCTACATGGAATCAATGCCAGATCCTAAGACATTAAAGCGAAAAATTTATTACCCTCTTGTAAAAAGATCATAACACACACAAAAATTGTAAAGGACTAGAAAATCATTGCTCCTGACAAGACCCATTCAAACGAATGTCGCCTGTCATTGAACCGCACCGCCGCCGCCAGCTAAGTCCGCCAGAACTCGGGCAAAACGAGGAGCCACAAACAACGTTGATTTAAATCGTAACAAAGCTCCAATTAGAAGGCAGAAGCCACCTCCACCGAGCCACAAACAAACATAAAAGTAACTCCTCCAACCATCATATTTAATATTTCAGAATTTTGCTGAGTATATCAGCATATATATATATATATATATATATTAAAGATAAAATTAAAATATACTAAATGGAGATCACGTTATTTAGAGAATATTTTCTTACAAAACTGAAAATAAGCAAAGTAACATTAGAACAAACCTTCTACAGAAGTAGAGAAACGACTCTAATCCAAACAGCAAAATGTTGAAAGATTTGAATTCTCAAATTTAAAATCTTAAAAGAAAATGTTAGAAATTTTTTTAAACAACTCTAGATTTCGATAACTTGACACAACCTGTTTGTTCTGTTAATTCAATCACTTTTCATTAATTTTTCTAAATGAAATTTCATTTAATTGCTCATAAATATAAACAGAAGAATATTAGGTTTCCGTGGTTTTATAAATTCTTGTGGGCAATGTTGAGTTTTCGGTTTACAATAATTAAATTCTTTTTGTAAGGTCATTTGTAATTCTTCGATTCCGCGCGGGCGACTTTCTATTAAAAAAAAATTTGAACCAAAGATTATGACTGGATCGTATCGATTCTTTTGAATTTCTATACGTGTCGTCATTTTTTGATCTTCTTGTAAACCTTCAGGAATAATTTGCTGAAAACCAAAGGAATGATGACCTTGTTGTACCCAGTCTGAACAAGTAAATTTATTTTGTCCCATAATCCCCCACTATTATACATATCACGATACGTCAGATGAAATTTTTTTCATTTCGTTTTTTTTAACGAATACATCTCGACATATTCATCATCTAAAGATACATCTTTCATTATAATAAAAGTGGAAAGATTTTGGTTTGAGTTTGCTTTCGATTGTTCATTGCCGATGACAAATGATCGTTGCTGTTATATCTTGAATTTGGAGAAGGCCAAAATCTACCCTTATAAAGTTATAGTAATAGTTGTACCATGTAGACCATTATAAGTTGCCACGTTTTAAATTTAAATCCCATCCAGTCAACTGTTACTTGTCCAAAGGGTATTTCTAAGCTAGAAAATAATAGAGGATAGATGATGTAGCTCTTCTCGGTTGTTCTAAAATGTGGTGTTTATTTATTGAAAAAAGAATAAAATATCCTTGATGTTTGTAATTTATTTATAATTTGTTGTTACTATATTGATTCATAAAAGAGCATAACGTTATCTCGCTATAAATATATTTCAATAAAAAAATGGGAATATAACTAATAGGTTGATGAAGGTTTTATATTATTATGTAGATCAATTAATGTTGATAAGATTTTGTCTTTTTCATATTTATTGGGGATGTTAAATAGAATTTAATTGAAAGGCCCTTAACTAACGGAGTTATCCTCCACCTGGTGGTGATTGTTTTATTTGATGAACAATTAACTCGAATAGTTATTCATTTAATTACATAAATATTTAATGCTTATCAGCTATTTTTAAAAATTTGATATATATATATATATAATCGTATAAATTAGTGTATAACTATATACAACAATTAAAAATAAGTAAACAATGAATATAATTAGCTATTTGATGAATAAGAACACCTTTTTGTATAGGCAGGAGTAAATCCAATTAACCCGATATAACGAAGGACAAATTTGATCACTTTTTATAATTTCAAGGACAAATTTTCCACTTGCTCAAAAGAGAAGGAACCCTAATAAGGTTTACTTGTTAACATGATCCACAATTATCTAAACGATGTGACTTATTACTTTATAACTTTTTTTTTTTAATAGTTAATGAGGTGAGTGTCTTCTTTTATAAATTTAAATAATTTTTTCATAAATTAATTTTAAATTAAATTGAATGTTTAAAATATTTTAAAACATAAAAAAAATAAAAAAAATAAAAAAAATAAAAAAAATAGAGAAATTTATTTTACAGGTAATTATCCTTGTCTTTGTCATTCATATCTTTGCCCCACAAATAGTAATTAAAATTGTTTCGATTTACATTGTTATACTTGTTCTTTCAGTTCAGACAAGAAAATTAATATGGTCCAACGTAGGTGATCCAAACATTACAGAGAGCAAAGTCTGGCCGCTATTTTTGACTCTTTAAATTTCTAATATATAAATATATATTTTTTGAACACACGTACTTACTAATAATTCATTATTGAGTTTTGTGCTTATCTGAAAATATAAATGATGGTCATGTACGTCATAAGGCGTGATGCTAATAGCCGCGCTTTAAAAATTTAAAGAAAACTGATTTGATAAAAAATTCTTTGCATTTTATAACTTTGGTCTTTCACAATACTAAGACAAAATGAACTAAATCAGTACACCAAAAGACTAACTCGTCGTTAATTTATCCTACAACTACGAATATTAATATACTTTCTGCTTTAAAATAAGTAGTGCTTTAACTCATACACACCTCTTAAAAAAATTATTTATTTTAAATAAAAATATAATTTATCCACTTATATCTAATAAATATCTTTTAAAAAATGTAACTATTTAATATTTAATTATATAAAACTCTCCACTTAAATAAGAATAAAATTAAAAATCATAATATTTTTGATTATATAAAATATTATTTAAACAATTAGTTAATTTTAAAATTAAAAATTAAAATATAATTTATTTTAAAACGGAGAGAGGATTTATTTGGTCCCTTAATGACATAATTGCAACTTTTCTAGAAGAAGAAACGACAATAAATTCAAGAACAAATTGGTTGTTTGAATTCAGGTTGTGTTTAGCACGAAATATTTCTAATTTTATATTTGATTTGTTAAAATAGTACTTTATTTATGAAAAACATATCTCTTAAAAGAATTTTTTTAAAAATAAATAAATAGAAATCACGGTAAATTTCATCAAACTTATTGTCTCACACCCCAAACTCCACATAGTGTTTTCCTATATGAGACATTTATCAATATAAAATTAATTAAAATTAATTATTATTTAAGAAAAGTATTGTAACTTCATGTCTGATTAGTCATAGTTCCATTGGGGTGAAGGTAAATACCCATTAGTATCTATACCATATGTATATCTTGCAATTGCCTTTTGATCGGACAGATGTAGGAGATCGGAATTTTTTTTTTTTTAATTTTATATATATATATTTGACTCCCTCTAAAAAAAATGAGTGATTGATTTTTTTAAAACTATTTTCATGTTATAGTTTACTTCATAACAACATCTCCTCTAAATAATTGTAATATCGCCCAAGATAATTAATACTCGAAAGTTACTCATAAATCATACTCAAATATTGTACAATGATATTTTATAAAAAATATATTATGTTTAAAACATTAAAATATTTATAGAATCAATATTCAAATATGCACATAGTAAATCTCCCATATGAATATCAAAAAATTATACATTATACTAGTGCCCATTAATTGGTTGTATCATGAAAAACTACTTTTTATGTTTATACTCTTCTATTTTACTTAAATTAGTTAGCAAATACATATATTCTTTTTGATAAGCAAAATCACTAAACTAATTTTTTTATATATTTTTATTTATAACACCTAAAATAAGATTTAATATCAAATATCAATATATATATATATATATAACAATACACTCATTATAACAGTCAATAATTTTCAATTGAACACTATCACTAAAATAAAATATGACCATATATATTTCGACCCACAGTGACAATATAATGACCTTGAGATGATGCAACAATATTTTAAACTGATTGATTCTAGAGTAAATGAAAGATAAAATATACTAAAAAATTAGTGCCTTAATTACAATTATGACATTACACTGGAAAAAGATGTGTCATCATTCATGTTACAGGGAATTTTCTTGATTTATCTAATTTATTGCTTGTACAAAAGTTAGATGATGAGTAATAAATTTCCACCGATAATGAAATTCTTTTCTGAGGTTTCATCACAATACTCTTTAGTTTTAAAATAGATAATATTTGATCTTTTAATTTATTTATATAAGATAATTTACATAATCAAAAAATATTAGTGATATTATTTTAATTTTATTTTTACTTATGAGATAATTTACATAATTTAAGAAAATATTAAGGAAACATCTCAAGATATTTATTAGGAGTAGTGTGGGTAAAATTACATTTTCTGTTGAGTAATTTTGCAGTGTGCTCAAACTAAAAACATCACTTATTTTGAAACAGAGGGAATATTTAATAATAGCTTAATTTAAAAATAAAAAACCAATAAAAAATTAAAAAAACTCAATTTTTTCTTTTTTTAATTTTACATTTTAAAACTATTAAGTGACTATTTTTAAGGGTGTGTTAAGGAATACTAAGCTCAGTGTCTTCCTTTATACAATATCCCCACTTGTCACCCTTCGAATCTCGACTTTATTCATTCCATCTCAATTTCATATTATTTTGCTTGATATTTTTTTGACCACAATGACCCAATATATGATGTTATTGTTTATTCCCATTATAAATTAAAAATGATATTTGTACCCTTCTCTCCCAACTAAATCTGACCATATTTATTAGTTATTTTTAAACATGAGAAACTTTTTCAATACATGGAGAATAATTAAATTTATAGTAGATCCCATATCTAAATATGGTTGTAGAATATCTCAATATCTTTGTATGCACATTTTTCTTATATATATATATTCTCATGTATTTCTTATATATATTTTCATATTTACATAAATTTATAGCAGATCTCGTGATCACAAATATGGTTATAATTTTCAACATTCTCATATGTGTATTATTTTGTATTTCATTTACGCTTGATTTGATAAAATTCAGAATCATTACTTATGTTTGTTATTAAAATAACCTTTAATTAAGTAATTTTAATTATTAAATAAATTGTACACCTTTAAGTTAATTTTTAAATATAGGTTGAAATAATTAACAATAGTCGAACTCAAAATGCTTAGCCATGATAGACGTCAACACATTAGACAAACTCATAAAAGGCATATAATCCATAAGTGCTCACTATAGTTAACAACAACCTAAGAGCGTCATACATTAATGTTATAGCATTGCGTCCTTATACATTAAACACATGCCCATTTGATAACTCGTGAAACATTGCTTATATTTATTATTAAATATCAATTTTCATTATTACTCATTAATATATTTTTATAAATTAATACAAATTAAAAATTCCAAAATTTAAATTAAATCAATATTTTAAAAATATAATTTGAAAAATATTTCATGATAGTCAAAATTCAAAGTAGACATGATAGACATCATTATGTTATAGAATTCATATAGTTCATGAGTATTGATCCTAGTTAGCAGCAATCGCTAGGATGTTCAAATTTAAATGATGAACTTTATTCAAAAATATTTTAAAGAATTATGATCTATATAAAACAAAATTAGATCTAAAAGTTTTGATAAAACACACACACAAAAAAAAAACAAGTGAAAAGAAATTTTAAAAAAAAAAGTGAATTGGAAAGATTGAAAAAAAAGAAAGTAAGATGATATAGTGGGTCTCCGTTATAAAGTCAATTAAATAATTTTATTACATAATTAATAANCATCATTATAACAGTCATTAAATTTTCAATTGAACACTATCACTAAAATAAAATATGACCATATATATTTCGACCCACAGTGACAATATAATGACCTTGAGATGATGCAATAATATTTTAAATCTGATTGATTCTCTAGAGTAAATGAAAGATAAAAATATACTAAAAATTAGTGCTTAATTATGACTATGACATTACACTGGAAAAAGATGTGTCATCATTCATGTTACAGGGAACTGAGCCTTGATTTATCTAATTTATTGCTTGTACAAAAGTTAGACATGAGTAATAAATTTCACCGATAATGAAATTCTTTCTGAGTGTTTCTATCACAATACTCTCTTAGTTTTAAAATAGATAATATTTGATCTTTTAATTTTATTTTTATATAAGTGATAATTTACATAATCAAAAAAATATTAGTGATATTATTTTAATTTTATTTTTATTTAAGTGGAGATAATTTACATAATTAAGAAAAAATATTAAGGAAACATCTTTTTCAAGATATTTATTAGGAGTAAGTGGGTAAAATTACATTTTCTGTTGAGTAATTTTCTAAAACAGTGTGCTCAAACTAAAAACATCACTTATTTTGAAACAGAGGGAATATTTATTATAGTGAAAAAGTTTATTTGGCCACAATGACTCATTCACATTATAAACTAATTTTCTTTTTTACATTTTAAAACTATTAAGTGACTATTTTTAAGGGTGTGTTAAGGAACATTTCAAGTTCAGTGTCTTCTCTCTTTTATACAATATCCCCACTTGTCACCCTCGAATCTCGACTTTATTTGTCATTCCATCTCACTCCCATATTATTTTGCTGATATTTTTTTTTTGACCACAATGACCCAATATATGATGTTATTGTTTATTCCCATTATAAATTAAAAAAATGACATTTGTACCCTTCTCTCCCAAATTCAAATTCCCCGACCAATGTATATTTATTAGTTATTTTTCAATACATGAGAAACTTTTTCAATACATGGAGAATAATTAAATTTATAGCAGATCCTATATCTACAAATATGGTTGTAGAATATCTCAATATCTTTGTATGCACATTTTTCTTATATATATATATTCTCATGTATTTCTTATATATATTTTCATATTTACATAAATTTAATTATTCT
>JACEIK010000622.1:264418-279183 GCA_018107945.1 Datura stramonium
ATATGAATTATAAAGTATCATTAAAAAAATTAAGTAACGATGGATATTAATGATTTAAAGATAAGGAATATGAAAAGTTAGAGTAATGGTGGTAATGATAATTAAGAATTTTATTTTACAATGAAATAAAAAAATATAAGAGAAAAAGTTTTTAAAAAATGACAAAAAAGATAAATACTAATGATAGCCTAAGAGAGGTGCCACGTCATTTTTTTTCAAAACGTTCCTTTATTATATATATAGATTGTGGTACCATTTGATCCCGGAGAACTGTTAATAAGATTAGAAGAAGGAAACAATCTTTAATCTATTTTGTTGACTCAGAGGAAAAGGAAAGTAGGGAAAATGTCCCATTACACGTGATTTTGCTTCAGAAGGAAGAAGATTCGATCTCATAAAATTCAATTAGGAGTGGAAAATTCATAAATCCAAAAATGGTTCAAATACCATCGAACAAAATAGAAATGTGAAGAAGGGCACGAGTTGAAATTGAGATATTTGAGTTATGTCACAGGTTGATAAATTGACCCGTTAAGTAACCTAAACTAACCCGCTTAAAAGATGGGTTAGCTGACACAATAATCCAAGTCGGCCTAGAAAAAAAAAACTTAGACCCGACCTGTTAAAGTTTATGGCTGATTGGGCGGGTTGGGTCACATTTGACACCTCTAGGTTCAATTATCGTTTTCAACTCAATCAATCCTAATTAATACGAGTAGGGATAGCAAAATCAGCCTAAATTCAAATAACTCAATCATATCGTTCAAATTTTAATATGTTGGACATAAGATGCATTGATAATGGATTAAGTTTAGACACAATCCAACGCCCATAAAATTAAGTATTTTAAATTGTAAGTTAGCATTTTCTCGTCTTTTTTTCGTGATCAAAGTCTGATTAGAGAAAGAATAGATTTAACGACAATTAATGCTAAATTAATCAAATTCAAATATTAATTTTTGAGTAAAAACAGTTGAGTTAAATCCTTTTTTAAAATAACAAAAATTCTCATACATTTTAAAACAAAAATAGTTCTCTCAAATATTCAATCAATCCAATTAATGCTAAACCAATCAGATTCAAATTTTTTATATTGAAATAATTTAGCACTTGAACTGTAATTACAACTTCTTCTTAATTTTGCTATTGAACTGTGTTCACTTAATTAATTACAATGACAACTTCTTTCATAAAAATTAATTTTATTAATTGTTTTACCTTTGAGTGACGTTTGAATCCAAATCGAGTTGCATTTACATCATAGAAAAAAATAAGAAGATTATTATGAGAAAAAGTATAAAATAAAAGAGGCTACTGTAATTCATGAAATTATGAGGTAAATAGTGCAAGTTTTATCTCCAATGTTTTTACTTAGTAATTTTTCACATAAATAAAAAGAATTCTTCTGAATTTTTTTTTGGTTTATATAATATGCTTAATTATCTCGACTCAAAAGAATTTGCTGGTACAAAATTATAATTTTTTGTAGTATGTATGGAAATTTATTTGGAAATATTTGGTTGAAAATGTTAATTGATATCCAAAAAGAAAGAAGAAAAATTGGGTCAAGTTGGGGAAGTTGGGTTGGACCCATTATTTAGCCCATTTTGGATCAGCCTATTTTAGCCCAAATAAGCTTTGGATAAAGTTAGACATTGACTCATTTGATTCAACCCATTTCAACCCGCTAACTTCAGCCTAAACAACCATTTGTCACCCCAAGTAATTTTTTTGTAATGGGTGCCTTACATATATATTTCATCCATATTTCAATTTTATTAATTTAATGTTTCTTTGATGTCATTGACGGCCCAAATATATGTTATTTCTAGTTTATCTCTTTCTATACTTCTCTATATATAAAAATTTCAAAAATTATTCCCTAATAACTCACTCATGGTTCGATAATATGGTATCTTAAACATAAAGGAATCACACCAATCTATCTTGAATTTGGCGGTCAAAAGCTATCCCAAACGACTATGTTACAGGGGAGGTCATGTGAAAAAATAACTCAACATCGGGATAATAAAAAGTTGACACCCCCTGTTTCTATTACTTTTCGTAATGAAAACAAAAAAAAAATGAATAAAAAGAAGATTGTTTTATTCAAAACTCCAATTGTGATATCAATTGTAACACCACAAAAGTTCTTAAGATCAAATTCTAGACATAAAGCAGAAAACCAGAAGAGATGGAACCTTCTTCACAAGATGACCCTCACTATGACTCATAGTGAGGAAGGACAATTCGTGGGTTGGAGTCGTGGTCACAACAAGCATTCCAGGACCCAAGTCAGTCCATACACCATGAGTCAAAGGAAAACTCATGGTATATAGGGCGACTCATCCTGTCAGCCCGTGGCAAGAGGTTCTGCAAATCTGCAACTTTGTCCCAAGGACCACGAGAGTAGACCACGAGTTGTGGTACCAAACTATGACCCATCCTGTTAGGTCGTTGAATGAGAATTAGAAAGCGTTCAAGGTGACCTAAGTGACCACGAGTCGTGGGGTGATCCAGCGACTCGTTGGCACTGGGCGATAATTTTTCAATACATTTTTCAAGGATAGTTTCATAATTTACTATACATTTATTCCTAAATCAGGTAATTTTAGATTTTATTAAGGGGTTTTGATAGACTATTTTCTCATCTCTCCTCATAATAACGATCATTCAAGGAAATTTCACCTCTCAGACTCTCAAGAACACCTAGGACTTTTCTCTTTTGAATTCGTGAGTTCTCGAGCAATAGGCAAGGAATCATCAATTCCAGGCATGTTGGATTATCAATAAGTATTTTCTTTCACCCTTATGCCTAAACTCCAAGCTTCAATTCATGTTTTCATTATAATTATAAGTGTATGATTTCTAGGGCTAGAACTCTTTTATGCAAAAACTCTAGATTATGATGTGATATGTTCTTCCATGATTTCTATATGTATTTTGCAAGTATGTCGGGTTGAATTCTTTGAAAAACTCCTATAAATCCCTATACTCAATTTAGCATGATTTGCTCAAATTAAGTATAATTTCGAATGATTTTCAATACTAAGTATCATGGTTGCAGAATCAACACATTTTTTGCATGCTAGTTCAGTACTTAAAGAAATTCAGTAATTTACATGATTTTTAAGCTAGTCTATGCAAAGCCTATCATATTTCAGATGTAATTATGAACACCTATGTATATTTTGGGAGTAGTATTTAACACCGAGCAGATACAGGTTCAGATAACCCAAGTCGCATAACTACGTGCGACTGTAGGTTAAAGGGGTCCTCGCCAGTTGAGAGTGTCTCCCTTGCCCGAATGGGCTAATGAGTGAATTCACGCCTTCATGGTCCTTACACTTGGCAAGGTATGAACACCCTCTTGACCAGGGTTACAGATTGGGCTCCATGACGCTCATTTGGAGTATGTCGGTTATGAGAACCTCCCACTCCCACAATCATAAATATATTAAATCCATTACTTTATAGTATTTGTACATGGCCTATTGATCAATATATGGATTTACTTTATGATTTAGACTTTCTCAGCTCCATTTTTATGTTTTAAACCATGGGCCATTGTACTCTAGTTTATGATAAATCTCACGTTTTATTTCGATAGCATAATTATGATTTTCAACATGATGTCCTTATCCTTATATTTTACTTATTCCACATACTCAGTATATTCAAAGTAGTGATCGTATATTTTGTGTCATATCGTCTCATGATATAGGTTCAGGTGTTCAGTCTCAGCGGTTAGCTACGTTCTAGTCCCTGATCAACTTAGAGTTAGCGAGTCATCATCATCCGAGGGCGAGAGTTCATTTCATGCTATCTTTGTTATTTTAGTTATCACTTTATGTAGAGCTAGTTGGGAACCTGTCCCTTCAAGTCATCAATTGTCAGAGGCTTTCAGACAGAGATGTTTAGATGTTCAATATGATGGTTCTTATGTTGTTTCTGTTCAACATTTATTGATATTCCAGACTTATTCAGATTTCTGATATATCTCACTATTAACTTCTGCTTAGTTTGTTAATATATTATGAAGTCATGCTTGTACCATGGGTTAACTTGGGGTCATTCGTGGTTCTAAGTCCCGTGTCACTTTCAGGGTATTGACTCGGATCGTGACATCAATTTTCTCTTACTTCACACCTCATACATTCTTCTTATAGAGATAAACGTGTTATCATGTTCTTTTTTAAGCCAAATAGCTAGGAAAAGGAAATGTACTTTTTTTGGGATACTCCCTGAAATAAATCCAGTGAAGACGGAATAATTTTTCATAATAATGTCGTAAACACATAAAATTTATTGGATCTTCCACACTATATTTGGATTAAATCTTAAATTTATTAGGACTGAATAATTAATTTGGACTTCACAAATTAAATAAGTTTATTTTATTATTTTTAAGCTCGATGTTCATTTTATTTGAAGGCCCAAATCATGAAATATATTTAATAATGTGGCCCCCCCAGTTAAATTAAGAGCCAATAAAATAATGCCATGTGTTTCAAATGATGTATCAACTCTCCGTCAAAATAAAGACGAATCAAAAGCCACTAAGTGTTCAAAATGACCTGTCTGGGTCAAATAAGGAAGTTACATAACTCATTTTAGAATTCATTCAAAGAATCGGAGAGGACATTCTCAAGCAAAGAGATCGACTATCCACTACATAGCTGTTCTGCTAGGGATGAATGATCAAAGAATTTTTTTCGAAGATCAACACGAAACGATAAAATGCTGCTTGATTTTCTTAGCAATGAAATACACCTTAAGGAAGTTCAAAATCATCTTACATTCAAAAGATACGTCACTAGCAACTCTCAGATCACAAAAGAAATTTAGTAGAGAAGAATCAAGAAAACAATTGAATAGTAGGTACAAATTTAATAAATAATTTTATTATTATAATTTATTTTTCATACTTAAATTTTTTTTGTTACAAACAATAATAAATTGAATAATTTTTTTTCCTATTTCATTTTTCAAATTTTAATAACAATTGAATGAGGTGATGGGAAAGGGAATGAGTTAAAAATAAGCCATAATAAATTGATTGTAAATTTTGGGAAATGCACAAATTTGAAAAAGCAAAATCACAAATCATACAAGAGTTATACCAGAATAGTTGTTGACATTGAGAATTGTAGCAATTGCTGACATTCAAAATTGTAATAATTATAGGGGTATTAAGCTGCTAAGTCATATTATAAAATTTAGAAGATGATGATTGAAATGAGGGTAAGGAGGGTCGTTTCTATTTCTGAAAATCAGTTTAGATTTATGTTTGAACACTCAACTATAGAAGTCTTTTATCTTGTAAGGAGACTGATGAAATAGTATAGGGAGAGACAGAAGGACATACACTTAGTGCTTATAGATCTAGAAAAGGCTTACGATAAAATTCCAAGGGAGATTATATGAAGTTGCTTGGAGGCCAAAGGTGTTACCTATGGCGTATACTAAGGCAATTAAGGACATGTACGATGGATCCAAGACCCTGGTAAGGACAGTGAGAGAAGACTCAAAGTACTTTTTAGTTTTGATGGGATTGCACTGGGATCAACCAATTTCTATTTGCCTTGGTGATGGATATATCGTCACCATAAATTCAAGGCGAAGTGACATGGTGTATGATATTTGCGAATGACATAATTCTGATTGACGTGATACGTCATGGAGTTAATGCTAAACTGAAGGTTTAGAAACAGACCCTGAAGTCTAAAGGGTTCAGATTGAGTAGGACTAAGACAAAATATTTGGAGTACAAATTCAGCAATGTAATGTATGAGGGGTGTGTGGAAGTGAGGTTTAATACACCGGTCATCTAAAAGAGTGGAAGCTTCAAGTATCTTGAGTCTATCATCTAAAAATTGGGAGATTGACGAGAGGACACTCACTCAAAGGAGTCCTCTCCTTCTCTTGTAGTCACTAACACTTAAAGTTAGTGCATGTATTCTGCCGTCGTTCTCCAAGGAGTACATCTCAAAGGAGTCCTCTCCTTCTCTTGTAGTCACTAACACTTAAAGTTAGTGCATGTCTTCTGCCGTCGTTCTCAGGAACGCCACATCCAACGGTTGCTTCTATCCTCTGTTTTCGAGCCATAAATCCTGCTTGGCCTCCTTGAGGCCCTCCGAACTTCTGAAGCACAGCCAACGAGATAGGCAGATCGAAATCATGTAGCGTATTTGATTCTGTTCCTTGATCAACCGGAGCATTTGTGTCCACCAACTTTCCAGCGCCTGCTGCAGCCTCCAAGGCTGCTGCTGTAGCTGCCATTCCTCCGTCAGCAGTTCCACCAGCCCCATTATTATCTCCAGTTTCCAATGCTGCAGCAGCAGCTTCRCCATTGGATGCACCTTCTGCTGCTTCATTAGCACTTTTTGCAAAATAATTCGTAGACCTAGTCCACCTTCTAGAGAAGGGATCATACCCAGCCTCACCAGCTTTTAACAGTTGATTCACTGGTCTGAGTTCTGACGCATTTTTGAAATTCTCGACCCTATTCTTCCGGTTCATCTCAGCCAGCCTGCGGGCCTTGTCATCTTTCTCTTGAACCTTCCTGCTAGCCTCCAGTTCCAGCAGTCTTGCCTTAATCCTCTCCACCTCTGCTTCATCATTCTTCATTTTGGCCACTTCCATCTCCCTTCTCAAACGATCCTTCTCAGCAGCAATATTAAGTGGCCTCCATGTTGCAGATTTTTTCTGCTGCAACATCTGCTTTACAGTGTCAGCAGAGTAAACAAATGTGTTAGATTTCTGTATGGCCTCCTTTTTTTCCAACACATCTTGTTTACTGGGCATACGACCACCAGTTCGTTCTACTTCCCTTACCCACTGATCAAATTCATCTCTCAGAGGAGGAGAGTCTGAAACCATAGCCATTTGCCACCTAGCAGCAGAGCTTTCATTGCCCCAAACAACATTTAGATATTTGGATGTGGTTTTATTTTCTAGCTTGTACTGTCGATTAGGATCTGAAGCATCAACATTACGGACCATACAGAGCCTATAGATAGGACCAGACCTTGATCTCCCAATGCCAACTCTTACGAAGCAACCCACAATTAACTCATCAAAGAAGGGCTCCATAAACCATTTGGCCAGTTTTGACCGACGAATGGAGATTTCTCTTATATCCTCAAACGTTGGCAACTGTGACTCTGGTGATGACTTGTCATCATCACTGTCATCCATTCCATCATCGGCTGATGAATCCCCCTCATTACTATGTGAATCACTTTCTCCCCTGGTAGGACTACTACCTAGGGTTGCAGCTGTAAAACTTCTACGTTTGATAGGTGAGTAGCCCCTGCCTCCAGAACCTCTTCTAGCTGCATCCCTAAGTTTCCATTGACCCTCAGGATCCTGCTGTCTTGCTCGTTTTGCTCGGATCTCATTCAATGCATCATCTCTGTCAGCTGCCCTGTCCAAAGCTCTTGTTGATGAGCGCATGCCACGAGAATGTGAAGGGGGTGAGCTTTGTTTTCTGGGTTGGGCCCGATCCTTAATCATTTTGTCACGCAGACTCCTGTCAGATTTCTTTGATGCACGATCGGTCAATATCATTTCTCTTTCCAGTTCCGTCATCTGAGCAAGCTTTTGCCGATCGTCTTCATCCTTGTAAAGATCACTGCCAATAGAATCATCATCACTATCGCGCTCATTGCCATAACCATCTCCATCATCACCTTCTCCACGACTGCTATGATCATCATCTCTTTCTGAAGGGTCCAATCTCTTCTTGAGAGGAACTTGTGAACCAGAAAGTTTTCGACCTGAATACCCACGATCATCATCAGAGTCATCATCCCTGGAGTCACTTCCATCGTCGGAATATGAGTTCTTGTGATGTCTTCTAGATGATGGAGGTGGACGGTTCCTTCCACCAGTATTTGTTCTACCAGCAGCCTCCAAGAGCAAATCAGTTAACTCTTCCTCCATGGTCTTCTATTCCACTCAGCTACTTGGTGAATAACGACTTCTTCAAAAACCACGCAAAAAATCAACCATTTCGATATATTTGTTAAATTATCCAAAACAAGAGCAATAAACACAATATCTAGCAATTTGACGATAAAACTAAAAGGAGAACAACAAACCCGACAACAAGGAATATAAAACTCTCAGTCAAAAGCACCGAATGAAAACCCTAAGGCTGGAAATTGAATAGAAAGAAGCAGGTAACCATTGATTAAGATCCATTCAACTCTATCCAAATTCCAAATTTCTGTTTAATCGAGCAAAAGATTTACCATTAACACAATTGCGAAAGGGATAAAAGAAAGGATGGAGCGAGAGAGAAATTAGATAAGTACAATTGATTCCGCCGGGTAACGGAGTTTGCCGGAGAGATGCGAAAGTACCAAATTAGGGCAGAGCAGAAAACGGTTGGCAAAGAAGATTTAGATTAAGATCCCTCTTTTTATTTTTCAATTGAGCCCTAATTTGGGCTTGAGCTATTTTCTTTAATTTCCAAAAGGAAAAATTTTCATATATTGTATACATAAATAACACCCAATGTTACAAGATATAGCGAGATTTTTTAATTTATAAAATATAATATTTTTTTTTATGGATGTTAGTTTAAAATGATGTTGATTAATGGTGGTGTCCTGATTAACAATGTGAGTTGATGATTGTAATTGGGGATGGTTGTTAATAGATATGGTGAAAGATCGTGATAGCTAATGACAGTGAAAAACAAAGATGGTGATTGGTGATATATATTGATGATTAACAATGATGACAGATGATTATTATGGTAATAGTAATTGATTGTGATGATTGTAAATAGTAGTTAATGATGATGACAATTAATTTAGTGATTAGTAGTGATGATGATTATGAGGTAACACTTTATAAGAAATCTTAATCATTCAAATCTATTTAAATTTTTAAAGTTATTATAATATAAAAAAAAGAAAACACTTAAAAGGTTAAAATCTAAATTATTAAAATTCAGACTTAAAATAAATAGACATAATAATGTAGCTGAAATGGAGGAGAAACTTTTCATTTTTTTAAAAGGAACATGTTCAGATTCATTGTGCCACGTCAAATCTACAATATTCCCCCATGAGAATATCAAAATTAGGCTGAAGAAAAGAGAAATATCTAGGCTAAGCTTAACTAATTTTAAGAAATTGTTTGTCGCGATGAGATAAAAAAAATAATTTTGAATAAATTTTATTTTATATTTAATTTTGAGGTACTAATTATATTAAAATAATAAAATTATTAGTTATCTTATCCGGCATGTTAAACAAGGCCGAACAACCTAATAGCTAGCAACAGCCGGCCAGTTAACCGAATAATACTCTGCAAAACACCCTAATTCCTAACTATCTAGCTAATGAAGGTACCACTACTAAAGCTTACATGATCGAACAATATAAATATATCCCAATGATTTCCAATGTTGGTCACTTTGCTCAATCTCCTTTCTCAACATACTGAAAGTTGAAGGAGAAAAATGGAAGAAATAGAGCACAAATACGTTGAAGTAAATGGGCTAAAGCTTCATATAGCTGAAATTGGAAGTGGGTTTTCCCCAGTTGTGGTGTTCTTGCACGGCTTCCCTGAAATATGGTATTCTTGGAGGTATCAGATGATAGCTGCAGCCAAAGCTGGTTACAGAGCTATTGCACCCGATTTCAGAGGATACGGGTTATCGGATCAGCCACCCCAACCCGAGAAAACCACCTTTCTTGATCTTGTCGATGACCTCCTTGCGCTCCTTGATGCTCTCAACATCTCTAAGGTATTCATCTTCTGAGATTTTGAGATAAACAAGTTATTTTCCTGTTGCGTTAAGCTTAAAATTCATTCCTTTTTCCCTTTCCCTGGGGCCTGATGGCCTGCATCTAATTTTGGATTCAGCTTCCATTTTATAATATAAATGTTTGTATTAATTATTAGCTATATTGACTTTTAGTAGGTTTCTTGTAGCTTTTAATTATATAATTATTGTTTTGACCCTCATATTCTGTACTAGGGATGGAGGGGGTTAGTATAATCAAGAAGTTTTGCAGTTAAAAGTATTTTTAAAAGAAAGCTTGTAAGGTAAAAAGGGAAAATTGATTGACTCCTCAATAGTGATAGGTTTATATTCTTTGGGGGATGGAGTTTGAAATAGCAAGGAATGGAAACTGTGCTATGCAACTTGCACCGTGGCATAGAGCATATTGTGTTTTTCCTTTACCCACACTTATGGCAGGTGCTATTGGAGGAGTTAGAACTTAATAGAACAAAAAAAGAAGTAGAAATCTCAAGTTAGGAGGATTATAAGAGAGCTTGAAGATGCTAAAGTGTCGGGAAAAATGGTTTTATGATTCAACAATGATGTGCAATCCTTATTTAAACGGGAACCTAATTGACTATTGCAAACTGATGTATGTGAAGTAGGAAGAATATGTTATACTGTTTGAGTAAGCATAAACCGAATATAACCTTCTTTAGCTTTAATAATATAAGTACACTAGGATTGCAGTAATGTATTTTCATCATTTCTCTAGTTAGTTGCAACATTATCTTAAGTTTGTGTAAAAAAACTTCAGTCGTTCTTACATTGTGTTTTTTTAAGTTGCATCCTGAGGTTTCTACAAAACCGTATCATTCTTAATTTAAGTCTTGGTTGTTATAGCTCAACCAAAATGATCTTTTTCCATGTTCTCGGTAATTTCAGTTGAAATAGGAACTTGATATATATTGGTGTTTACATCCTTGTTTCCTTGTACTACTCTCTCTCTATGTTGGATCATCTTTGTGTCTGCCCAATAATGTAGGCCTTTCTCATTGGCAAAGACTTTGGATCTGCTATCCTTTCCCTTTTTGTTCTTCTCCATGGGGAGAGAGTCTCTGGAATTATTACCATGGGAGTGCCATTTGTGCCCCCACAACCTCCCAAGTACACTGAAGGACTCCCCGAGGGCTTCTATATTTCACGTTGGAGGGTATGTCTTTTTGCTCTCTGATTAACATTCCCCATGGTATCAATTATGGCTCTCCTCGATCTCCAAGAGATTTTACTTGCAGGAGCCTGGGAGAGCTGAAGCTGATTTTGGTCGCCTTGACGCTAAAACAGTAGTGAGGAATGTATACATTCTGTTCTCCAGAAGTGAAATACCAATTGCCGATGAAAATCAGGAAATCATGGACATTGTGCAGCCTTCAACCCCTCTACCCCCTTGGTTCTCCGAGGAAGACCTGGCTGCATATGGAGCATTGTTTGAGAAATCTGGATTCCAAACTGCGTTGCAGGTTCCCTATAGGTATCACAAATCTCTCTGTTTATTTGAGCCAGAAAATCCCCTTTTGACAGATTTTTCTCAATCCCCCGCTGACAAACAAGGATTTTACTTTGATGTCATTTACGGCCCTGGTTAGGAGAGACAGACTTAGGAAAGTAAAGTGCTAATTAAGCTAAAGCACTAACCTAGTTCCAGTGTTGTGTGTAACATTGATGAATTGACAGCAAATTCAAGTTATAGGAATTAATTCTATGGTTGTTTAGCTACTGATCGCCGCCTCCTGATAGGCTGATATCATCTTTTCTCTTTTCTTTTCTTCTGGCTGATGATGAATTTCATCATGCAACAGGTCACTGCTTGAACAAGCCAACGTTACAGATCTAAGAGTTCATGTTCCAGCACTGTTTATTGCGGGTGAGAAGGACTATTTCCTAAAATTTCCAGGAGTCCAAGACTACATAAGTGGAGGACTCAAAAGTTTAGTCCCTAATCTGGAGATGGTTAACTTGCCGGAAGGAACCCATTTTGTTCAAGAACAACTACCCGAGGAGGTCAATCGTCTCGTGCTCGACTTCCTTTCTAGGAATAGCCAATCTTGAAAATCATCTGTAAAGCTTTGTTGAATAGCTTTTAACAGCTTGGTTTGTTGCATCTGTCTATTTAGCGTGAGTCCCTCCCCATCTTAATTGATGCTCTATCAAGTCCTAGTTATTTTCTCTGTGTAATATTGTAAACTGCTACAACACTATAGTGTAATAATGTCCAGTTGCACCCTGCTTGTTAAATTGATAAGGGATGAATAAATGTAAAACTAAATGCTCTTGAGACCCTACACTGAAACTGGATGTTCTGTCCACATATTCAAGAATTGTATTTTATTTCTAGTTTCACTTGTTTCCTAATGTATTTGACTTGGTAGAAACATATGTTAAAGACATCCGAGATAATGAAACAGATGAAAGTTTTTTTTCTTTCTGAAAATACCTTTTCACTCACCAACCAAATATCAGGTGCGGAGCTAACAGATGAAAGAGGATTTTATCCGAATTTTTTAAATTAAAAAGTTACACTTAATATATAAGATTAAAATTATCCTTTAGGTAGATGTTAAATAATTTTTTTAATAGAAATCTTGACTTGGCTATTGCACTAGAAAATATTTTCCGGAAAGATTTCCTCGTACAATGACACATTCTTAAGATTGTTTGATTGGTGGAATAAGGATAATAACTTTAGAATAAAGTATGAAATTATTTTATTTTGAATTAGTTATAGATATTAATTAATTTTGAGATTATTTTACTAGCTATTCAGTTAGGTAAATCATATAGAAGGAAAATTTTAATAGTTCAAGTGGTTGTCTACCGATTTAATTTCCTATCTTATAATCTCTTTTCCTCCATTTTCCAAAAGAAAAACTCACATGAAAGGTGGAGTAGCTAATTCTATAAAATATCCCAATCCATAAAATATCTTTCTATATCCCATCTGTTCAGAAATGACTGTACGCCAGCTGTCTTTTCTGACACATGAAGTAATTCATGAAGTAATATTATTAATACCCCAAACATGTACATTTCTTCTTCTTCTTCTTAATTTCCCATCAAGTGAAAAAACAAAAGTGGGGGAAGAGAAATTATTAAGATGGAAGAAATAGAGCACAAATACATTGAAGTAAATGGGCTAAAACTTCATATAGCTGAAACTGGAAATGGGCATTCCCCAGTCGTTGTGTTCTTGCACGGGTTCCCTGGAATATGGTATTCTTGGCGTCACCAAATGATTGCTGTAGCCAAAGCGGGTTACAGAGCCATTGCACCCGATTACAGAGGATACGGGTTATCGGATCAACCACCCCAACCCGAGAAAACCACGTTTCTTGACCTTATCAATGACCTCCTTGCACTTCTTGATGCTCTTAGCATCTCTAAGGTACATAACTATTCCCTTTCATCCATTTCAGTCATCCTGCTTATTTAAAAATAATAATTTATTCAGAATAATACGTAATGATAATGTAGGCTTTTCTCGTTGCTAAAGACTTTGGGATTTTCGTCCTTTCCCGTTTTGTCGTTCTCCATGCGGACAAAGTCTCCGGATTTATTACCATTGGAGTTCCATTTTTCTCCCCACTAACTCTCAACCTTCAAGGCCTCTCTGAAGGATCGCATCTTGCGAGATGGAGGGTATGTATGGTTTTTTGCTTAATTATTTTTTCTGATTTATGTGCTATTGTCAGAGAGGAAAATATTTTAAAATTTTTTTATGATTGAATGATTAAAATAATTTTGAAAAGAAAATACTCTCAGAAAATAAATTTAATTTTTTTAAAAATAATCACTCTCGATAACTATAAGCAGTACTCCATGCTGAATTTCCTCCGTAACATTCCCCACTCCCCAAATTCGAATTTTTAATCGAAATAAATTATAATTTAAATTAATTCACTAAAATAATATATTTTTTAAAAAAGATTTATGAAACTAGAAGAAATGTATTTGACAGTAACGTATTATGTAAAGAAAATATTTTAGTTGATGTTAATACTGTTAAACATAAATACGTAACTGGGAGTAGAGGTGGGCATAGTTTGGGATAATCAAAAATTCAAATTTTTTGATTTTTGGATTATGGATTCGGTTTTGGATTTCATTTTTAAAATTTATATATTTTGGATTGGATATCGGATTTAGTATTATGAATTTTTGGATATTCGAAAAATTTAAAATTTTTATACCTTATATGTAACCCTACTCAATTACTCATATCATATGTGTCCAACTAATAAGTTCAATTTTCAAGATTCAATATATTAATACCTACGGCTCATCACAATATCAAATCAATATGAAATTTTCTCTTAATCAAATATAAAAATGTAAAATATTTCATAAGCAAGTAAATTTTATAATACATCGGCATGAGTGGTAGAGTCACCTCTCTTCTTGTTAATTATAGAGAGTTATAAATTTTAAGGAGCAAACTATTAGGTGGATTGAAGTTATTAATTGTTATGGTCTATCTAAAAAGCTTAAAAGTCAAAACCGAAAATCCGAAAAATCCAAACCGATTAATCCGAAACCAAATTTTAAATATCTAATCCAATCTGAATTTATTTGGATTGGATTTGGATTGTTGTTTTCTTAATCCGAAAATTGAATATTCAAACCAAAATTCTCATTCCAATCCAATGGCCCGAACGCCCACCCCTAACCGGGAGTAACATTTTATGCCTAAGGCATAATTAACAGTAACATTTTATTAATTCATTACCAAGGATAACGACACTCTTGTTAGAACATTAAAGTCATAACTGTGAGTCGTGTTTTAAGGCTAATACGTTACTGAGAGTAACGACTATATCAAATCCTGCAAATTAGGAATCTTTCTGATTGATTTATCAATAAAACGTTAAGTAGGAAAAAAAAACAGTGAAGTAATTATCGTTGATGGATTATATATATTCATTTGATTAGTAGGATCCTTAGAATAAAAATAATTTTTTACCTA
>JACEIK010000622.1:309763-322379 GCA_018107945.1 Datura stramonium
CTCTTTTTTTTTTTTTACAAAAAATGGAAAATAACTCGGAGACCTCGCGGGGTCTCCTTTTGGAGACCCCATGAAGTCTCTAGCTAAAAAAGTGACCTACGTTTTCTAGACGTACTATTGAGATCTCTCATTAAGTCTCTTTTTCAAAAAAAGAGAACACATGAGATCTCTTTACATATCTTTTTACAGTTTTTTTAGTAGTGTTATATCTCGGGTAATAAACGAAAACTTAGTGATCTGAGCAAGAAACTTGGGAGTTTGATATAGTTTTTTTAAGAGAAATCAAAGAAGAGAAAAGCAAAGATAACCATCGTGAAAAGCCCTGATACAGAGAATTCTAACTACAGGAGGGAGAGAAATAGTTAAGAACATTGTTGGTCATTTTAAACAATTAAATCAGATATTCTATTTTTTATGCATAATATACAAATGGTTGCAGCATAAAAGAACATGAAATATCTAAATTACCCTTGAAACAACTGATTAACCTTAAGGATATGTATGGTAATTATCACAAAGATTACATTTTTTTGATCTATACAAGCAATGGTACAACCCAAAATCATTTTATCAATATGAGTACCTATATCGATAAAATATTTATTTTGAAACCACCTCTATATTAACATAGTGGTAGAAAGAGTACCATGCTGCGTCTCGACTTCAAACAGTTTGTTTTAACCATGTTAATAGTTCCACATTATTGGTTAATAGAGAATCAAAATCGATTTACCAATGAATCGCGAAATGCTATGGTTCTTACATATAATTTCTGAATTTATACAGAAGTAATTCGCGAGGTTCTTGCTAATGGTAAAAAAGGGGGGTTGAATGTGGGGGTTGTTCTTATTTTACCGGAGGAGTTTGAATTGGCTCCTCCTGATCGTATTTCTCCCGAGATAAAAAAAAGATTGGCAATTTGTCTTTTCAGAGCTATCGCCCCAATAAAAAAAATATTCTCGTGGTAGGCCCTGTCCCTGATAAAAAATATAGTGAAATAACCTTCCCTATTCTTTCCCCGGACCCTGCTACTAAGAAGGATGTTCACTTCTCAAAATATCCTATATACGTAGGCGGGAACAGGGGAAGGGGTCAGATTTATCCTGACAGCACCAAGAGTAACAATACAGTTTATAATGCTACAGTAGCAGGTATAGTAAGCAAAATCATACGAAAAGAAAAAGGTGGATATGAGATACCATAACAGATGCGTCGGAGGGACGTCTTAGACACACAAGTATCATAATGCAAACACAAACTGAAAATCTTAAATATCCTAAGCTAGCGATATTTTTGGACCAAACTATTAACAGAGAATATTTTTATTCAATTTCGCATAGTTTAAAGGCATTCTTGACTCTTTTCCCTTTAAAGTAAGTCATAAATATTGCTGTAAATTTTTTAAAAAGATCACATATGTATATCTTTTTAATCCTCACTAAAGTCATAACTTTAATAATTTTAGAGCATATTCTGAAGTTTGAATCATGTCATCTTAAATTTCGATAACTTTTCTGGAGCACTTATATTTGTCTCGTTACATCAAAATTATAAAGATTTTCTTGTTTAATTTAGAAATATGATTGTTCAAATGATAGTCCGAATCAAAAAGTAATTAAAATTTAATTAATTTTTAAATGTTAACTGAAATTTGATTAACGGTTCAAAAAGCAACTATTTGTGCATATGTCATATATTTTATGATTGTTCAATTTAGATTAGTTTAAATTATGTTTTTCACTGTAATAGTTGAGCCAACAAAGTTATGATACTTTTTCTTTTTCAATAATAGTTTAAGTAACTTAAAAACGTCATTGGATCATTTGAAAATGAAGTTTAACATAAATATTCTTTCATATGAAAGAAAACTAAATTTAAAAATATAGTATAGTATAGTATAGTATTATTGGGCCGTACTTAACACGAGCTATATACCTAACTAGTATAAATACAATTTTGACTTAAACACGACAAGGGATATCTCTCGAAAAAAGACAAAAAAATTACTTTTCTAGAAAGACACAAATACAAATCTGGCAATTATTATATTATAAGTAGACAAGGGGTGCAGGTAGGTAGTTGTTACATTGATTCTCACCAAAACAACACATGTATTGCACAAAATTAGTCTTCGTCTATAGCAGGTATATCCACTCCGTCCTAATTTAATTTTTCTACAAATTGCCTACTTCTCTCACGCCCCAAAATTTCGGTCTAGGGGATCCATCTCCCCTCGTTCTCTCTCACTTCCCCTTCGTCGTTTTTAAATTTATCCATGGAACAAAAAGAAATGAAATAATCAAATTCTCAACAATAACATAATTAATATTGTCGTATAACTGGAGTTTAAGGAGAATAGCGTGAATCTAGTTTTATTCTTACCTTGTGAAGGCAAAGAGGTTATTTTCAATGAACTCTTGACCTAAGTAACACATATACAAAAAGAAAATACAGTAAGTAACACATAATATAAAAAAATTATATATGAAAAGAAAATACTAGTAGCGAAGAAACCACGCTGAAAGTAACATAGAAAAAAACAGTAGCAATAACAAATAATACGATAACCTAAGAAAAAGGTAATAAAAATAACAGGTAGTACAAAAATAATGGAATAGTAACATAGAAAGAGAGTATTAATACTAATACTGATAGGGAAAACTAGACAACACTAGATTACCTACTAACCTTCGACCCTAATCCTCGACCTCCATATCCTTCTATCTAGGGTCATGTCATCTGCAAACTGCAGGTGAGCCATGTACTATCTAATCACCGCTCCACAATACTTCTCTGGCCTACCTCTACTTCTCCTCAAGTCCACCATGGGTAACTTCTCACACCTCCTCATGGGCATGTGGACATCTTCTCTTCACATGTCTGAATCCTCTGGGGCCACTCCCATCTTGTATAATACATTCTTGTTCTTAACTCTATATCTCCTAGTATGCCCACACATACATCTTAGCATCCTCATTTCTGTTACTTTCATCTTCTAGACATCTGGATTCTTAACCGACCGACACTCCGCTCCATACAACATAGCTGGTCTAATCACCTCTTATAGAACTTACCTTTAAGTCATGGTGGCACATTCTTATCACACAATACAATGGATGCAAGCCTCCATTTCATTTATCTCACTCGAATATGGGGTGTAACATCCTCATCGATTTCACTATTATCTTGGACTACAAACTTAAGAAACTTGAAACTTCCTCACTTGCACACCCGACTCGTGGGTTGCATCACTAAGCTTTCACTCTAAGTACTCTATTTTAGTCCTACTAAACCTAAACCCTTTATACTCTAGGGTCTATCTCCAAACGTCCATCTTATGATTAACTTTATCGCATGTCTCGTCAATCAATAATATGTCATCCAAAAAAAGTATATGCAATGGTACCTCCCCTTGAATATACCATGCCATTTCATCCATCACCAAGACAAATAAAAATGGGCTAAGAGTTGTTCCTTGGCGCAGCCCCATCACTATTGGGAAGTGCTCCAAGTCACCTCTCTCACTGTCCTCACTCATGTCTTAGCTCTATCTTACATATACTTAATCACCCTAATATAAGTTACAGGTACTTCTTTTGTCTCTAAACATCTCCATAGAACTCCCCTAGAGACTTTGTCATATGTTTTTTTTATGTCAATGAATACCATATGTAAGTCACTCTTCCTCTCCCTATATTGCTCCACCAATCTCTTTATGAAATAAATGACTTTTATATTTGAATTTCATAACATGAATTCAAAAAAATATTTCGGTAATAGACACGCCCCTCCTCACTCTCATTTTTCACCATCTTTTCCCCAACTTCCGTTATGTGACTTAGCAGCTTTATACTCCTGTAGTTGTTACAATTTTGAATATCCCTTTTGTTCTTGTACAACAAAATTACCGTACTCCACCTATATTATTCAACATTTTAGACGTCATAAAAATGACATTGAACAACTCAATAAGCCATTTCATACCTGCATTGCTGATGCTCTTCCAAAGTTCCACCGTAATCTCATTAGGCCTAGTCGGCCTCCCCCTGGCATCTTTCTTGATAACCTCCTCCAATTTTATACCCCTATAGTATTCAAAATCTAGACAACTCTTACATTGTACTAAATCATCCAACACAATATCTTTATTTCCACCTTCATTCAAGAGTCTATGGGTATGACTTCCACCTTCATCTGATGTGCGCCTCTTCCATCAATACTTTATTTTCCTCGTCCTTAATGCACTTTGCTGTCTTGAAATTCCTCTTTCTTGCTTTTTCTAGACTATACATTTTATGTGAAGCACCATGTTGGCCCTGTTAGCAGCTCTAGCATGTGGCAACATTATTTATGTGAAGCACGTATAACGAACATACTAGAAAGATCCTAAGAGAATTTCATGATCTATAGCACAATCTAGAATCAAGATGAGAAACACCTATAAATTCCATATAGTTTCTTGGTTGTGCAGGTGATCAGGCACAAACAGATCCTAGGACACTTCTAAACCTAAGGCTCTAGTACCAAGTTTGTCAAGCCCCAATTCCAATCCTAAAACAATAGGCATCTGATGCTGATGAATCATACCGGAAATACCTTACAGATATGATAGTTCACATAGTTGTCCAATTATCGTTAATTAAGTCAATTATGAATACTTAAGATCAAGACCATAATTAAATAAAATAAAGAATGATATAGGTGATATAAAAATTTATACGTTAGCTAAACATGATAATATACCCCGATAAGTCAAGTAATGACTTTACATAGTCTCATGACACAATATCTATCTATGAAAACTCTATGAAAAGAATAACTAACTCAAGACACAGCTTGAAAATCTAATAAAACAGTAAAAAGAGTCATCAGAGTCCTATAAGAAAGAATGTGAGCTCACCAAAAGTTTGGATGGATGGTAAGTACTCCTAGTCTATGCAAACAACCAGTACCTACTCTCCCTAATTAGCTAATACACCATAAAAAATAATATCGATATGCCTGAATACTGAGTAATCAGTGAATGTCTTGGTGCAAAAGTTCATATAAATAAAATAATAAATAACTAAATAGTTAAGTAAAAACAATATGAGTGAAATAGTTCAAATTCAATTATAGAGCAGATAAATTAATGAAATCGTCAATGAAGAAATAATAATTTCAGTTTATTATATTTGAAAATTCATGTCAATTCAATCAAGGCACAATAAGCCAACCATGCTCATACATGCCTAAATCAATAGTAATAGATGGAAAACACACTTTAAGGTCCCTAAATAGCCTGAAGGAACCTCATTGGAGCTATCAACCCATGAAGGCTACTCTTCCTCCGGAATAGCAAGGCAAACCTCATTAGAATCCATAACGGCTACTCTTCCTTCCGAATAGCAAGATCAAACACATACAAAAGAAATCATGAAGCATTAGCATAAACACTTTATTTTTCAAATCATCGTTCCATAATAGGATTATTTCAAAGTCATCAATTAATTTAGAAATCGTGTTCAAAATTCAAAGTCAAGTTTCAAGTCAATGACCCATCCATAGGGTAAAATATTTTTAAATAATATAACTTTAAAAATCAAGTTCAACAAGTCCCATTCATAAGGCAAAATACATTCATATACATATACTATCATGTAGAATAAGATTATGACGGCTCTATATGAGCTTGTCCCCCACATGCATAAAGCCTTAGTTAAATTCACCTTTAAAGCCAAAGGTATATTCAAAAAGAGACATACCTTAATTCCACTAAAAATTCTCTAAACATGTTCAACAAAGGTCAAAGTTGACTGTACGGTCAATTACGATGATAAAATTTAAATTTCAATCGATTTCCATAAATTTTTGCCCTTTATAAAAAAACTAGGGTTCTAGAGCAAAATTCATGTTCATAGAAAATATGAGAATCACCCAATGTATAAGATGCCTTTCATTGGGCTACACAAACCTCAATTATTCCTTTAATTATTGTAAATAAGTTGGGGACTTTCCTCTCAAAGAATACCTTTGTATGCTCTTGAATTGAATTTCTTGAATCTATGTATTAGAGGGGTGATTTGTATATTAATCCTTGTTAAATCAATGTAATAACTAAGGGGGTTGAATAGGAACTGACTTTAGAAGATTAGAGGAAGCCGTGGTGTGTTCTCTCGCTCAAACCTCAGCCAAAAATGAAATTTTCGAACTTAAGTTGTATTTATATATTTGCTGTCAAAAACCAATATACGACCACCACATACAACTCGTATATCACCACATATGACTGTATGTCACCACATACGGTAGTATATTGGCCATTAAGTGGTCTCCCGAACCAAATCCAATTGGGACAAACCACTGAAATCATGTATGATTGGCATATGGTTTGTATATTTCACATACAACCCGTATGTCGCCTTCATATCTCATTTTCTAAAGGTACTAAAATTCAACTTTCAGTAGGTCATGTGCAGTATGTCATTAGCCCCGTGTGGTCATATATGGCCTCCGTATATCGACAACTGAAGACCCTCAAATTTTAACTTTCAGTATTTTTATCTATGGCTTATCATATGATTTGTTTGTCAATTGTATGATTCTATGTAGCCTTCATTTGCTAAACTCAAAAATCTCAAAAATGCTAAGTCTTAGGACCTGGCACATACGACTGACATGCGGATTGTATGTGCAACATGCAGTTCATATGTGGTTCTACATCTCAACCTCTAAAACTTAAATTATTTTTAACCTTCTGGGCTTCACCTATGATTAGACATGTGGTTCGTATGTCACTTGTACGATCTGTATATCCACCGGATCACGACGCAGTCTAGCACAGACTTGGTATTTTCAACTTTTTTTCAACTTTAAATTCTTTTGTACACCTAATACACAATGAGGTATCAAATTTAACATACAATTACATGTGATTTAACATAGCTCATATCGAACCACACAAAATTTAACGGTTCAAATCTCACTCAAAATTTTTGGAGTGTTATAGTCTAATAATAGATATAGATGGTACAAAGGGTAATACATGAGGTTGATGCATCATGCCAGGAAGGTCAAACAAGCACCTAGAATACTAAATTAAGATGAATAAGTGTTGAGTTTTGCAACAGAGGCATGTAGTGGTTCAATTAGTGCACTGATTAAATGTTTGTTAGAAGTTGTTAAGAGCAGTTATAGGATAATTGTTAGTTAGTTATAAGTGCACTTGATATGCGCATGAGCATAGTAAGCCGGTGGAGTTAGTATAAAGGGCAGAAGTCACTTGTATTAGTGGTACTCTTTACACAATGTAATTCTCCTTTTTCTTTTTCCTAGTTTTCAATGAGAACATTCATCAATGCATGTTTAGATTTCAATCAAGTCTAATTCTAATATGGTATCAGAGCATCGTTGCGATCTGTAGCTGATAGTATCGTTCAAATCAAAGAAGAAATCCTAATTGACGGATCGAGATTTAACAATGGTGGAAACGCAGGAGTTGCATGTCAAAGAAGATCCACAGACAGATCACAATCATCCACTGCATCTACATGCTTCAGACATTCCTGGAGTAGCACTGATTCCTGTGAAGCTTATTGGACCTGAAAACTATGACATATGGAGTAGATCTATGAGATTGGCATTGCTGGTTAAAAATAAACTTGGTTTTATTGACGGTACTTGTGTAAAGAGATCATACAAGGGAGCATTAGCAGCAAAATAAGAGAGGTGTGATGCAGTGGTGATGTCGTGGATTAGTGCATCTGTAGCACCGAAATTGATAACCAGTATAGTGTATGCTTCTAGTTCGAAGAAAATTTGGGGAGATTTCAAGGAGAGGTTCGATAAGTCGAATATAACTAGAATTTTTCATCTATGGAAAGAGATTAGTATATTGACACAAGGAACAGACACAGTTACTGCGTACTATTCGAAGATGAGAGATATGTGGGATGTTATGGTGCCTTCACCGTCATGTGATTGTGTAGAGCCGAGATCGTATGTAGAACACATCAAGCAACACCGACTATTACAATTTCTGGTTGGACTAAATGAGAGTTATGCGTAGTGAGAAGTAGCATATTGTTGAGTACTTCTGTTCGTAGTGTGAATCAAGCATATGCGATGGCAATTCAAGAGGAAAGTCAGAGAAAGTTAGGGGCCACGGATGTAGGAAAGGAACCTTTGATAATGTATGCAGGAAAACATCATGGAACTTCTTCACATCAGAGTATTCAGAGAGAACAAAATATACGAAGTCAATTTCAGCAGAATCAAAGAGAACAAAATGTTCAAAATCAAAATCAGAGTTTTCAAAGGAGGAAAATAAGGATATTATGTGAAAACTGTGGCTACAAGGGACATACCAAGGAGAATTGTTACAGATTGATAGGTTTTTCACTGGATTTCAAAAGCAAGAGGAAGGTGCATAATGAAGGAACCATGCCTTATGCAAATAATACTACAGTAGATGGAAGCAACAACTTGAACAATGAGATGAGTTAGTTCAAGAGAGGCTACTTCATGAGGGAACAATATGAGCAATTACTCAACATGATGGATCGCCCTGCACCAACTGGAAACTTTAGGACTGATGCAACAGGTATGATTTCCTTGCAAAATCAATTAACTAGCATGTATTGGATAGTTGATTCAGGAGCTACACACCACATTACCATGTCTGAGAGACTTTTAAAGGATATTACGATAGTTATTGATTCAAAGGAGAGTCAAGTGCAAGTACCAACAGGAGGCAGAACACAAGTAAAACATACAGGGAATACAGTGATATTAGAAGAGTATACATTGAAGGATGTCCTTCATGTACCAGATTTCAAATTTAATCTTTTGTCAGTCTCAAAACTTACCAGGGATCTCAGATGTTCTGTTTCCTTTTATCCTGACCTGTGTGTGCTGCAGGCCCTCTTCAAGGTGATTGGGATTGGTAAGGAATCCGAAGGTCTTTACATATTAAAGAATCATGTAGAACCAATGATTGGAGCAGTAGTGAGAGGACAAATAGATCAAATCTTGTGGCACCATAGACTTGGACACCCATCCTTTCGAGTTATGAAGAATATTCCTATATTGCAGAATAAAGTTGACATGACCATGCAACATGATTGTATGATTTGTCCATTAGGCTAAGCAATGTAGACCTCCATTTCCAATTAGTAGTAGTAGTTCTCCTGGTCTATTTCATATTGTTCATTTAGATGCTTGGGGACCACATAAGCAGCCAACCTATGATGGAAAATATTACGTTGTCACTGTTGTTGATGATATCAGTAGTTTTACTTGGGTTTCTCTATTACAGTCTAAGAAGGAAGTAGTTGTTGTTTTGAAAAGCTTCATTTTCATGATTTGTACTCAATTTGGTGCAAAAATAAAAATATTGAGATTAGATAATGGCACATAATTTTTCAATAATCACATGAATGAGTTGTTACTCAACCATGGAATCATACATCAAAGTAGTTGTCCTTATACTCCCCAGAAGAATGGGGTGGTAGAAAGGAAACACAGATATATTCTTGAAGTTGGGAGAGTTTTGAAGTTACAATCTCAGATCTCAGGGAAATTTTGGGGAAATTGTATTCAAACATCAGTTTATCTTATCAACAGATTGCCTACTGTTGTGTTGAAAGGGAAGTCACCATTTGAAATGTTGTATGGTCATCCTCCCAAACTTTATCACCTAAGAGTGTTCGGATGTTTGGTGTTTGCTAGTACACTACCAAGGGGAGACAAATTTGAGGCCAGAGCTAGAGAAACTGTTTTGATTGGGTTTTCTGATATACAGAAGGGGTATAAGCTATATGATTTGGATAACCATACTTTCTTTGTTAGCATAGATGTCATATTCAAGGAAAATCATTTTCCTTTCAAAGAGAAAGACTCACAGTTAGTTTTTCCACATTTATCCTCATCTTTGAATCCCTATAAAGACTTGTCCAATGAAGCTGCAGTGCAATCTGCTGAACCAGAAACAGTTGATGAACCAGGAAAGCTTGATCAGGTAGCTCAAGCTGATCATGCAATTGATGTTGTTGATATTTCTTTGCCTGCTCAACAGGAACCAACCTCAGTTGAGGCTGCATCTAGTTCTCTGCTTCCTGCACATAATCAAACTTCATCTAAAGTTGAATCTTCAGCAGGACTTGCTCTCATTCAAAGAAAAACTGGCAGAATCTCCAGACCCCCTGTATGGACCAAAGACTATGTTGTGCCTTCAAAGTCTACTCCATATTCTCTTACTAATCATGTTCAATATGATCACCTTTCTTCCACTTATAGAGGTTACCTAAGTGCTTTTTCAGCAGTTTCAGAGCCATTATCTTTCAAAGAAGCTTGTACTGATTACAGATGGATTGTAGCCATGAATCAGGAAATTGCTGCTCTTAAAGCTAATAATACTTGGTCTATTGTCTCTCTACCTGCTAGTGTGTCACCTATTGGTTCTAAATGGGTTTATTAAGTGAAGTACAAAGCTAATGGTGAAGTAGATAGATTTAAACTTGATTGGTTGCAAAAGGATACACTCAAAATGAGGGCCTTGATTATCATGAGATATTTTCTCCTGTAGCCAAGATGGTAACCATTAGAATTGTTATTTCTTTGGCTGCCTCTCTTGGTTGGGATCTTTTTCAAATGGATGTCAATAATGCCTTTCTTCAAGGTGATTTATAAGAAGATGTATATATGGCACTACCTCAGGGTTTTCAAAGCCAGGGGGAGCATAAGGTATGCAAGCTAAAAAAGTCATTATATGGCTTAAAACAGGCGTCAAGACAATGGAACATCAAGTTGACAGATGCTCTATTGAAAGTAGGATATTGCCAAAGCATGCATGATCATTCCATGTTTATAAAGAAATCTGAATATTACTTTATGGTTATCTTAGTTTATGGTGATGATTTACTCATCACAGGGACTGGTTCACAGATTATCCAAGAGGCCAAGAATACTCTTCACCAGAATTTCAAGATGAAATATTTGGGTGTTTTAAGATGTTTTTTGGGCATAGAAGTGCTGAAATCCAGGGAAGGAATCTTGTTGAATCAGAGGAAGTATGCATTACATTTAGTTTCAGAAATTGGCCTCAGTGGATCAAAGCCAGTCTCTACACCTTTGGAGTTTAATCATAAGCTCACTAGTCTAGAGTATGATCAACATATAGGAAATACCAGTGATGCAGAGTTGGAAGATATGACAGCTTATCAAAAATTAATTGGCAAACTACTTTACCTCACGATTACAAGTCCTGATATAGCTTTTGGGGTTCAATTGCTGAGTCAATTTATGCAGCATCCTAAAGTCTCACACTGGGATGCAGCACTCAGGATAGTCAAGTACATCAAAGGATCACCTGGTTTAGGTGTATTCTTGAAAAGAGGAAGGGTTACAGAACTCACTGGTTTGTGTGATGCAGATTGGGCATCATGCCCTAATACTAGACGTTCAGTTACTGGATATGCAGTGAAGTTAGGAGATTCTTTAATCTCTTGGAAGTCCAAGAAGCAGCAGACTGTGAGTAGGAGTTCAGCAGAAGCCAAATATAGGAGCATGACAGCTTTGGTGGCAGAATTGATTTGGATAGCTGGGTTGCTAAAGGAACTCAAGGTGGAACCTACTCTTCCTATCAATGTTTATAGTGATAGTAAAGCAACCATTCAAATAGCTAGCAACCCTATGTTTCATGAACGCACTAAACACATTGAACTAGACTGTCACTTCATTAGAGAAAGGGTGAAATCTGGTTTTATAGTGCCATATCATTTGAGTACAAATCACCAGTTGGCTGATATTTTGACGAAAGGGCTGGGAGCAGGAGAACACCAGAACTTACTCTCCAAGCTGGGAGTTCTTGACATCTTCCACCCTCCAGCTTGAGGGGGAGTGTTGAGTTATGCAACAGAGGCATGTAGTGGTTCAATTAGTGCACTGATTAAATGTTTGTTAGAAGTTGTTAAGAGCGGTTATAGGATAATTGGTTAGTTAGTTATAAGTGCACGTGATATTCATATGAGCATAGTAAGTCGGTGGAGTTAGTATAAAGGACAGAAGTCAGTTGTATTTGTGGTACTTTTTACATAATGTAATTCTCCTTTTTCTTCTTCCTAGTTTTCAATGAGAACATTCATCAATGCATGTTTAGATTTCAATCAAGTCTAATTCTAATAATAAAACATATGATTGATATACCGCTCTAGGAGAGTTAGATAGAAGCTTATGAGCATAATAATTCTGGCGGATATAGCAGTTTGTACATCTTGTATGCTTGTTATTTATATTCATAAGTTTCAGCTCAATCGTTTTACTTGTATTTTTATATCTATAGGCAACACTATATTGAAGTGTTGTATATACTATCAGTGATTTCCAAAGACTTGCCTGAGAGACAGGTTAAGGGAAAGGAAGTGATGATCTTATTGAATTTTTTAGACTCACAATTAGTATGTGCGCAAGTAGGGGTGACAAATGGACGGATCGAGTAGGATATGGGTAAGTGAAAAATGAGTCAGGTAAAAATAGATAAAATATCCGACTCGCTCATATTTGACATGGATAAAAAATGGGTAAATCAATGGATAATATGGATATTTAATGGATATCCATATTATTTTGCTACTTCTTA
>JACEIK010000622.1:328322-339073 GCA_018107945.1 Datura stramonium
GCCAGCCAGGCACTAGAAGTGCTTAGGCTTAGCAGTCCAGCAGTTCAGATCCTAGTAGGGCACCAGGTGCCAGTCATACCCCCCAAGGTGGGGCGTGACATATAGTCATACAACTGTAAACATGTTCACAGTTTTAACGCATGAAAAGATTCACAAAAGTCATACTTGTAGATTTTAAAACACACATAAAAAATTTAGGAGTGGTATCACAATATCAGTTCAACTAAATTCAAAAATTCATGCTCTTGACTGCCTTAAGTTCACCTAATTTTCTTTCGACTGACAAAAACAAACACAAAAACATAAAAACCTAAACGTGTTGGTTCTACTAGATAAGGAATGCCCAAGAGAAAAGATAATCGGCAAGAAAAATCCTTGGGTTATGTTCAGCAAAAATACACATCCCTCCCTACCCCCATCACAAAAAGCATGCGTTGTCCTCAATGCATATATAAAAACAAAATATGGAAATAGGGAACATACCTGTGCGACCTAGGCATCTGCGACCTGGTAAGTGGAGGGTGCAGATACTCCTCCAGTATCATCTCCTGTACCACCGACTTGACCTGGTGCGTTTTCAGAACCTACTGAGCTCGTACCTTCTCCGCGAGCTCTCGCTGCCTCAACTGTGGCCCTCTATCTAGCCTTATCTATAGATAACTATAGCGCTGCCTCCATCTCTTTTCGCTCTCTCTTTTGCTCATGAAGCAGAGAATCATCCTCATCAAAACTTTCCTCCTCACGAAGCCTCTTACCCTTATCCTACGCCACTGGCTCCTCAGTGATAAAATCAACTACTGGTGGTAGCTCTTCCTCGCTCTCATCATCAATCACTGGAAGCACAGGTGGAGAGATTGTAGCTACCTGTCATGCAAATAAGTCCCGCACCTCAGCTCGATGTGCTGCTACCTCCGCATACCAAATAGCCAGCTCAGGTGCCTATAACTGTGCAAGGCACTCATCCATATGTCTCTCAAAGGCATCTAACCTGCCATGCACTGAGCTAGAGAGCGCCTCCAACTCCTTTGTAACCCATGGCTTAACTTGCTCCATTAGTCCTTAACTTGAAGAGTCGTGTGTGCTTGCTATTTTTTGGCTTTCGCCAGCCGCCTAGCCATGTCGGTCAGGAATTCTAGGGGAAATAGTGACTAGACCGGCTGAAGGAGCATGTGAGGGTGCAACAGGTGGTTGAGGTGCTGCTTCTATGGATGAGGAATCTGGAACCTCAGTAGGTGCGGGAATGTCGGCTGCGTCTGTAGCCTCAAGCTGGCTACCACTCTCTCTGGCCTCTCTAGGCTCTGTCGCAATCTCAGTAAACAATGCAGCCTCAGTCTACATACCTCTGCTCAATGCCTCTACCAATAATGTTGCTCCAGCGGATGCGGCAGATTGACTCCTCGCTCTCGATACCGAGTTTGTTTCGTCTCTTATCAACTCGATATTGGTGATCTTTTGGACCACCACTCGCTGATCAACCGATGGAAATTCTGGCACCTTTGACTCTTGACATAGTCTATCGATGAGGCATTGAAAGGGAATGGTAGTGCTGTCTACTATCGCCCGCTCTCAAATCTCTTCAGGAATATATTGCGGGAAATTTATAGCGTACCCCTCCATGATGCTAGCAACCAGTGCAGCTCTCTCAGGTTAAAGCACATTGTTGTTGCTGGTCGGTTCCAGCTTGTGCCAAACCAATGACCACCAGAATTTAGCTTGGAAGTTCAATGTGGCCTTTTTTATCTGTGACTCGGTGACATGCAGCCACTCAACCAGTGGACCCCTTGTGGTAATGATACGTGATAGCCAAGTGTACTGCCTGATTCTTTCTACACTGTTCAGCTTCTTAGTTTTGACTTTCTTGAGATCGGACAATTTGTGATCAAACTCGGCTGTATTCATCGGGGCATGATAGTCTAGACCATACAGCAATCTAGAGATGGTCCTCTCAGATATTTCTATAGGCGTCTCCCGAACCAACACCTGTGTCAATGCGGCCTCTTCTTCCAGTCTTGGCCTCCCAAAGTCAGACGCCATAGCGTGGCTGCATAGGCGGCATAAACTCTCTAACCAGGTAAGGGCTATAGCTCCTCGATGGCTTAGCTAACCATCCAAACCTGTATCTACCAAACAATGCCTGCATCTTGGGAGGTCCTTGAGCCCTGTGGTGACTAGTCTGGGCTCCTCATAGATGGTCCTCTTTGGATGGCCTTTTTCATTCATAGCAATGTTCCTGTTGTAAATGGTCCGCATACCCCGAACACACCATCGTGTAACCTGCCGTGGTTGATCATTAGATTATTTGAAGTCTCTGTCAACTCATCATCTGTGCTCCCCTATTGACCACGTGACTCATCAGCAACTTCTGCATTTGCCGCAATTGTGGTGCCCTCGGAAGCAATCAGGACGGTGGCCCTAGAATTCTCTCTTGCTCGTCTTGGTGATTCTCTTGCAATATGGATTTGTAGGTCTTTGTGTCCTAGCCTAGTGGATATCTTCTGAAGCTTCTCTTCTGAAACTTCGTATTCCTCCACCGAGCCACTTGACTCATCCGAGGAGGAGGGCGCGTCCCTAAGTCTGCGATATGATGGCTGACTCCTCTACAACACCTGTTTCTTGGCCGGATCCTTTTTGGTGTACCTTTCGATTCCATTTTACCTATGGAATAAACAGTTATTATGCAAAATAAGATGAAACAAAATTGACTTTTAATTGTGTCCCTGCAGGCAGGACGAGGGACTCAATGAGTCGTTGCCACTGGCCATGACTCATGAGGTCACTCATTGTCTATAGGTTATTTTTTTCTTTATTGGGCCAGTGGACTTAGACATTGATCACAACATTTCGTTACTTTTGGAAATGATTCTTTAGACCAGTCGTGAGGTACACTAGTCTACATCTCCCATTTCCCACTCAGGACGAGCTACACAATGAGTCGTTGGGTGATACCACGACTCGTTATATGGCTCGTGCTCAAGAGTCTATGAAAAATAACATTACCCATGTTCCATCTCAACTAAATTAAAATCTCACAAGCACAATCCCATTCTTCCCAAAATGACAGTGATTGATTTCAATGGGAATTTAATAAAAACTAGGGTTTATCAGATATTCTATCAAAAATCAGACAATCCCATATTCATAATCAATTACTCTTTTCAATCCAACCAACACAAAGATAAAATTCTTTATAACATTGTATTTACTTGTTGATCATGATTCTAAGTTCCAAACAACCTAGAATTTTTGTCTGATATGAAACATAAATCATCAAGGCATAGTAATGTTGCAGGACTGAGTCGATTAAAAAACTTGAAAAAGGAGGAAAATATTACTCACAGTGATCAAAATTAGAGAAAGAGTTGTTAGCAGTATGTGAGTTCAATGCACAACCACAATTTGAGGCTTGTCACCTAGGCAGCTTCAAGTACGATCGTGTGTGTGTGCGCGCTTTGCGAGTGAGAGGTGATATTGAGAGGATGAAAAAAGTGGGAAATTTTAGTTTAAGTTCAGGTAAGAACATATGTGGGCATAATCAGGTGTTTTGTATGTTTAAAGATCAAATTACCCTAATTGGTATATGAGTTGGGTCGGGTTGAAGATATACTTAAAAACATACCACGACCCACGTAACGGGTCGTTAAGCAGAGCAACGACTTGTTTGGTTGTTCGTTTGATTGACTAGGTTTAGGATCTTACCTGAGACATAACTATTCGTGTAACAACTTGTGGTGCTCTCCAACGAGTCGTAAAATGAGTCGTAGGACCTGAACTCTGTTGGCACTGTAGTAGATTCATAACGGGTCACTTGACGAATCATTTGGTCTACCAATGATTCGTTAAGTCATTCGTTGGCACCTTGTACAACTTAATTCCCTTTTTAATCCAGTAGACTTAACAGAAGACCCCAGGATTCGTTGTCACTGGCAATGACTCATTGGTCAACTATTGTCTACACTGTTTTCTGTGGCAGTGACAACGATCCACTTAACGAGTCGTTTGTTCAGATGACGACTCGTTCTGTGCTTTTTGGCACCTGTAACTCAAGTTCAAATTTTTGGTTTCAGCTTTAAATTTCCCATCTTAATCACCTACACACATCAACACCCATGAACACTATATTTATCTTACAATTACAACTTGGGTTGCCTCCCAAGAAGCGCATGATTTAACATCGCGGCACGGCGCGGGTATTTTGACTACTCAGACTTCACCAAAACACTTCCATGGGTTGCCTCCCATAACTTCGCGACATGACGCAAGTCCCCGGATTACTCAGATTTTAACTAGAGTCCAGAGATCGACCAACTTTATTTCTTCTCTCTTCCCCAAATATGCTTTCACCCGTTGACCATTGATTTTAAATCGCTTTCCTTCATGGTTTAACAGTTCAATTTCCCCATGGGAGAATACTTGAACCACTTGAAAAGGCCCCAACCATTTGGACGTCAACTTGCCAAGAAACAACGGAAGCCTAGAATTGAATAGTAACACCATATCACCCGGGCTGAACTCTCTCTTCTCAATCTTCCGGTCATGCTGAATTTTCTTCCTTAGTTTATAAATTTCAGAACTCTCATAGGCTTTCAAACGAAATTCATCTAGCTCATTCAACTGATCAAGCTTCGAGTTTGTAGCTTCGCTCCAGTTCAAATTCAGCTTCTTGAGCGCCCACATAACTTTGTTCAAGTTCAACCAGAAGATGACATGCTTTCCCATACACAAGCTGATATGTAGACATTCGGAGTCTTGAATGTGGTCCGATAAGCCCATAAAGCATCATCTAGCTTCCTAGACCAATTTGTCCGGTTAGCATTCACAGTCTTAGCTAAGATGGTCTTTATTTCCCGGTTGGAGACTTCAACTTGCCCACTAGATTGTGGATGATAGGGTGTTGCCATCCTATGCTTCACCCCATATTTTCCCAATAAAGTCCGAAACAAATAGTTATAGAAGTGCGAATCCCCATCACTAATGATGGCTCTAAGAGTCCCAAATTTGGCAAAAATATTTCGCTTCAAGAATGCTGTGACACTCTTCCCTTCATTATTTGGAAGCGCAACTGCCTCCACCCATTTCGAACCATAGTCCACAGCAACAAGTATGTACTTCATCCCGTCTGAGCTCACGAATAGGCCCATGAAATCAATGCCCCACACATCAAACAACTCAATGACAAGGATTGGAGTAAGAGGAAGCTCATGCCTCCATGATATTCCTCCTTTCCTTTGGCATGCATCACATGCCTTTGCAAAATCATGCGCATCCTGGAGAATGATTGGCCAATAGTACCCATATTGCAGAATTTTGTGGGCTGTGCGAATCCCGCTGTGGTGACCCCTAATAGGGGATGAGTGGCAGGCCTCCAATTTGCTCAATATCTCTACCTCGAGCACACATCATGAATCACCCCATCAGAACATATGCGGAATAAGTAAGGTTCATCCCAGAAAAAATTCCCCACATCATACATGAATTTCTTTCACTGGTGAAAAGATAATGCTCCGGTACAACATCACTGACCAGATAATTAAAGAAGTCTTCAAACCATGGGATGAGATCTTGTGACGCAGCTAAAACCTTCTCGTCAGGGAATGCATCATCTATGTCAAAATCATCTCGAAGTGATGCATCTGGTTCCAGTCTTGATAAGTGATTCACCACCTGGTTTTCGGTACCTTTCCGGTCTTTTACCTCAAACTCTAACTCTTGCAGCAGCAGAACCCATCAAATCAACCGTGGCTTGGCATCCTTATTTGCCATCAGATACCTCAAAGCTGCATGGTCTATAAGAACTATTACCTTAGTTCCAAGCAAGTACGCCCCAAACTTCTCGACTGCAAAAACTATAGCCAAAAACTCTTATTCTGTCACAGTGTAGTTTTCCTGAGCTGCATTAAGAGCCCTGCTAGCATAATAAATAGGATGGAAAATATTTTCACGCCTCTGACCCAACACAGCTCCTAGGGCCACTCCGCTAGCATCACACATAACCTCGAACGGTGAAGACCAGTCAGGTGCGCCTATAATCGGGGTAGTGGTCAATCTCTCTTTTAGGCATTCAAAAGCCTTCAGAGATGCCTCATCAAAAATAAACTTCACCTCTTTCTCAGGCAGTTTGCACAAAGGATGTGCAATCTTTGAGAAGTCCTTGATGAATCTCCTATAAAACCCTACATGACACAAAAAGCTTTGAACACCTTTCACAGAAATTGGAGGTGGTAGACTAGAAATACTTTGATCTTGGCCTGGTCCACCTCAATACCCTTACTAGAAATCCTATGGCCACTATGAAATGGCACTTTTCATAGTTAAGCACCAAGTTGGTCTCTTCGTATCGCTGCAGAACCTTCTAAATGAGCCAAACAATCTTTGAATAAATCACCTACCACCAAAAAGTCATCCATAAAGACTTCTATGATGTCCTCCACCATGTCAGAAAATATGGACATTATGCGACGCTTAAAAGTGACGGGCACATTACATGACCCGAACGACATCCTCTTGAATGCAAATGTAGCATATGGACAAGCGAAAGTGGTTTTCTCTTGGTCTTCGGGGGCTATAGATATCTGATTGTACCCTGAATAACCATCAAGAAAATAGTACCATACTCTGCCTGCAAGTCGGTCTAACATCTGATCCATGAATGACATAGGAAAGTGATCTTTCTGAGTCCAACAATTCAACTTCCTATAGTTCATGCATACTCTCCAATCAGTGACTGGTCTGAGTGGAATGAGCTCACTGTTAGCATTTGGGACCACCGTGATTCCTCCCTTATTTGGTACACACTGAACTGGGCTCACCCATTTACTATCAGCAATAGGGTAAACCATACCCGCATCCAACCACTTGATGATTTCCTTCATGATCACCTCTTGCATTGGTGGATTCAACCTACGTTGATGCTCAATGCTAAGAATACAATCTGGCTCTAGCTGGATCTTATGAGTGCAAATACTTGTTGGGATTCCAATAATGTCTGCAATGGTCCTCCCGATGGCTTTTTTTATATCTCTTTAGAATGGAGACCAAAGCCTCCACTTGCCATTCCTCCAGGTCAGCTGCAACAATGACCGGTAAAGTGTTATCGATTCCCTGATATACATACCGCAAGTGAGACGGGAGTGCTTTGAGCTCCAATACTAGAGGCTCCTCAATAGATGGCTTGGCTGGTGGGATCACCCAATTCTTCAAGTCAAGATCAATCTTCTTTGGAGCATAGGTGTATGACCCCATACCAGCAAGTGCATTAACTATCTCCTCACCCTCGTGGATCTCCTCAGAACCAACATTCATCAAAACTACTGCTAAGTCATCAAGAATAACTAACTCTTCTATGGGAATAATTGGAAACTCTGGTTCCACAACATCAATTACTGATGCCACCCTCATGTCATTTGGCTACTTCATGGATCGGCATACATTGAATATCACCTCCTCATTGTTCAAACGAAATTTCAGCTGTCCAGTTTCCATATCTACAAGAGCACGTCCGATGGCGAGGAATGGTCACCCTAAGATAATGGGGACCTTGAAATCAACCTCATAGTCTAGAATGACAAAATCGGCCGTAAATATAAAGGACTCCACCTTCACTAGAACATCATAGAGAATTCCCACCGGATTTTTCACCATATGATCTGCTATCAAAAGCCGCATTATAGTCAGTTTGGGGGCTCCCAAGCCCAATTGTCTGGATACTGCTAGAGGTATCAAATGAATACTAGCACCCAGATCACATAGTGCCTTAGAAAAATTAAAAGTTCCAATAGTGCATGGTATGGTGAACGCTCCAGGGTCTTCCTTTTTCTGAACAAGAGAATGGGATACTATTACACTATAGTGGTGCAAATTATCTACAGGTTCAAAGCTTATGGTCCTCTTTCTAGTGACAAGGTCCTTCATGAATTTAGCATAGCTGGGTATCTGCTCAAGTGCCTTGACTAATGGGATGTTCACAGATAATTGTTTCAACATGGAGAGGAATTTGTGATACTTCCCATCTTTGACCTTTTTCTTCAACCTCTATGGAAAAGGGGGAGGAGGTCTAGGAATAGGTGTGATCTTTTGCGATACCTCCTTCTCCTTCTCCTTGCCAGATCCTTGTTCCTTTGCATTAATAGGAGCGGTCTTCTGCACTTAATCATCAACCAATGTCTGATCCTCAGAATCTACCATCCTATCATCATCAATCACTAAGGGCTCTACTGTCTCGTCAATCACAATTGGCCTCGGAGGATTAACTGTCACCTTCACACTCCTAGTAGTGACCGCCATGTAATGATTGTAATTTTTTGGATTTTGAACTGTATTGCTGGAAAGCGTGCCTTTTTGCCTCTGGTTCATTGCAACAGACATCTGACTCAGTGTTGCTTAATCTGCTTAATGGCCACAACATTTGATTCCACCTTTTGGTTCATACCATAAATATCAGCACGGAGCACCTTGAAATGGCCATCTGTCTCCTCTATCTGCTTAAGTACCTTAGACAATATGTCTTCAACCATTGAAACACTAGCGACTCTGGTTCACGGCTCCTTGGAGGAACATATAGACCACTTCTGTCATTCTTGTACTTCTCACGCTTTTTCCAGTCTCCATTGTCTCTGTATTGGCCTCAGTTGTAATTATTATCCCTGAGTAGTTTCGATCTTGATTACCCTGACCTTGATGCCAAGAGTATTGGTTAGAACCTTGGGTGTTAGTCTGAAACCTTCCCCTTGATCATTCAGATAATTTGCTTCCTCCTCAGATTCTAATTCACCTCCATCATTTCTCGGGGCCTTGCCCTGAGATCCCACAACATTCACCTTTTCAGCCCTAGCTCCCATCAAATGCTTAGCAAGAATCCGCATTGTGGTCTTTATCTCAGTAATATCCTAATCTCACTCTTCATCCTTCCTTCTCTGTTCCGCAGACATACCTACCGCATAAGTACCAACTGGAGTCTCCGACTCTCTTATGTGCCATGCGCGGTTGGTTTTAGTGATTCTATCAAGTATATCAGAAGCTTCAACATAAGTTTGACTCATGAATGTTGCGCCAGACATGGTATTAGCCACTACCTTGGTGTTAGCATTTAGAGACCTATAGAAGATCTCCAACATTGTATCATATGGGATCCTGTGGTTGGGCACCTTTTTGAGCTTCTTGTTGAACCGCAACCATGTCTCATGAAGTGCCTTCGAATTCAATTACCTAAAGTTGTATATCTCATCTTTCAGCTGCAGAGCTCTGGAAGGTGGGAAAAATCTTTCAATAAAAGCCTTTTCAACTCCCTCCATGTAGTTATAGAATCATTGGGCAGTTCTGCCAACCAGAGCGTTGCCTCACTCCCTAATGAAAAGGGAAATAACCTCACCCGTATCACATCTTGACTCACTCCCGGTTGTTTATATGCTTTTCAGATACCCACGAAATTAGTCAAGTGAGTTTGTGCATCATCAGTTACATGACCCCCAAATTCCCTTTTATGTTGAGCAGTTGAATCATAACACTGGTAATATCAAACTTTTCCCCAGCAGGCAAAGGGGGAGGGACAATAGCTCCAGTGGCACCGTCTTCGTCAATATCAACATCATCATCCTCATCGAAGTACCGGTGCCTTTACTGATCTGGACCTCTATTCCTTCTAGCTCGCTCTACTTCAACAGCTAGGCGTTGCTCTTTATAAACCCTTGCTAACTCTCGATCTCTTTCCCGAGCTTGTTCCTCAGCCAACATTTTGGTTGTAGCCTGTTCCACTGTCTCTTGCTCTTATACGTTGGCCATTCTCCTCAGATTTCACAGTGTTTGTTCAAGTTCGTGATTGATTTGAACCAGGAATTTTCCTTGGCTCCTAGTACTGGGCATGCAAAAACCTAAGACCTGTTAAGAACAAAAACAACAAAAGAAAAATAAAAAGAAAATAAGGACCAACAGTAAAGAAAACACAATTAACAAAAGCCTTAGCTATAATCCCTGGCAACGACACCAAAATTTGATGTCGCCCAAATTACACCTCGCAAATGAGATATAAAGCCTTCGATGTCAAATATAGAACCCAACCAGGGTTGGGGTCAAATCCCATGAGGAATATGACGAGAACTTGAGCTAATACATTCGGCTAATACTATTGGATTACTTATTTCCTAAGGGGAAAAGACTCGAAACACAAAATAATCAACAAGAGTAAAGACTAGTAAATGTTTAAATCAATTTGTATTCAATCAATAAAGTGACTAGGATTGTGTTCCCCGTGACTTCATAACCACAAGGCTTTTACACTAGTAATCTATTATGGTGTTTAACATGCAATATTGGTAAGTTAAATTCACCTAAATGGTTGGTCCCCCATCTAGATGATTATCACCACGCAACTTGGTCTGTATACGGGTGTATGCTTAATTAACCCTTACCCTTAATATCAGATTAGTTATTCCTGGACAAGGTCAAGCTATTAGATGAGGGTTGATAGCCTCAAATCTCCGTTGTTAATCCCTCTTTCCATTCATCACCCCCTTGATCCGATAAGTAAGAATAAGGCAAGTTCCAACGTTTGCAACCGTTAAGAAAAAATTAAAATGAAGAGAAATACATGAGTAAACCCTGTTCAAGAATCACTCAGTATTTTTACCTATGTGTGTTAATTCATCATGGTTTCCACAACCCTAGTTATGGGTTTATCTACTCATATTTGAATGATCACAATCACAAAATAAAGAATAAATCATAATTGTAACTTACAAAGATTCATAGAAGAAAACCAC
>JACEIK010000622.1:369761-385121 GCA_018107945.1 Datura stramonium
CCGTGCCACGGTGCAAACGCGGAGGCTTTCTGGATATTGGCCATAGTTATTCCTTTATTTTTTAACTCAAAAAGACTCATCTGGAGTTTATTCATCATTTGCCACGCCGGCCTTGAGTATATTGCACACGCTTTGTAAGTTCGGTTGATTCAGCAAAAAGTGCATAATTGGAACAAATACGGGGTACTGTAAGTATGCTCAAAGGAACACCCCTAATTTAGGTGTCTAAATAAAAAGTCGTGTCAAATTTATGTGTCTCGGTATGTGGTTAGCCTTAACCAAAATGATAAAAAAGGAGGTTTTGCAGTATTTGCATAGATGCTTCTGTTTCCTTCTTTCAATGAGTCAACCTTCTAGTTGTGTGCATAACACTTACAGTAGAATATTGTATAAATGATGTGCGTGGTTTTTGTTTACCAGTCCCTTTCCCCGGAAGAGGGCTCAGAAAGCGGAGAAAGTTTCCTTTTTGGGCAAGGATAGTTGGTGATCACATTACTTCATTTTGTAGACACTTTTTATGTTGATGTTAACTGTTGAATCCTTGTGTTAAGGAAACTTTTACAATATTATAGGGGTATCTAATTGTTAACTTAGCCATAAGATACTGTGGTTGTAGAGGATTGGGGGAGGGGATAACAAATTATCTTTGCTCTCGCTGAATAAGCACTCCACTAGTCTTATATAGGGTGCTTGGTGGCAAAACAGAGGGATATTTTCTTATTAGCAGGCATATCCATGAATTTTGATGTTCATTGTGGTCAGATGTTATGTTGCCAAATAAGTGTGATGATTCTGACATCTTCATGTTGCTTCTACAGACAAATACTTGTCACGTGTCAAACCTGATTCCAATTCCACACTGGGTGATGGATTTAGGTTTCCAAATGCAAGTGATAATGGGTTTGTTGACAACATGACTCCTTTTGGGTATCAATCATATCCTAAAGAGGATCGTGTCTCACATTCTTTTGCTTCAGAGCCTCCCAGAGTGTTGGATCCAAGGCTTGAGTTTTTTAAGAAGTCAGTGGGTTCAGTTGGCGCCCTAAGAGAACTAGTAAGATTTTATAAGCTTGCTATGTTACTGTGCCTTTTTTACCTCAGTTTTCCTTTGAGGTCTTTGATTATGCCATTGATTATTTTGATCCTTTCAGTGCACGATTGAAGGACGTAGTTTGGCATTCCAAGTTCAGCCTCAAATTTCATCTAATCCGGGCCAGAAAAGCGAAATATACGCCCAGGTTACCTGTTTACTTCCCTTTCTTCTTTGCTATTGCTGATTATTGAACAGCATGCCTAGCTGTAGTTTTAGGAACTCTTTACTTCTTCTCTGACTCATAGTTTGGAGGCGATATGCCATTTATTATTTTGCATAATTGCTACCTTGTGCTTCATTCACGGAATGGATCTAGGTCAGCTTTTATCCTTTGCATTTAGTCATCTCTCCTCTCTCTCTCTCTCTCTCTCTCTCTCTCTCTCTCTCTCTCTCTCTCTAATAATCACAATAGAAAAGATTTTATTAATTTATAACAGTACTAAGATAAAGCTTGAATATGTATAACTAAGTTCAAGAGACAGTCTCCCATTAGCATGCTTTCTGTATTTTGTTCAAATTTACTCAAGTATGCTAGTAAACATGTTTGAACTTAAATTTGCTGATGGCTTCTGCTCTGTTCTCCAAAATCTGCTATTCCTTTCTTTCCATATCGTCCAGAGAATCCGAGCATGTATAGTTTTCTATATCCTCTTTCTCTTCTTACTCTGAACCCTCTTTTTTTTTTTCCTTTTGTATATTGAAGGCCACCATTGTGGTTGGGAGGGAGTTAGGCCTTGACCCTTACTCAGAAGTCAGACTCCCTTATCTCCAGCTTTCAAATAGCTTCTTGGTCAATCTTGGCATTGTTCATTTAACCTTGAAAACATTTTTGAAACTGCGTCACACTTGAAAACATCTGTAATAGCCATTTTTTTGCAACTTGTCCTGTGTCAAGCAAACATTCATCTGCTGCCAGCTAAAAAAACATTCTACCTTGTGCTGTGTACCACTTATCCAATGTTTCTCCATGGCCAACTGTTCTGGTACATTCTCTAGCGTCAAAACTCCGTAGCAGGATCTTACTGTAAATTCTCTTTTCTTGTCCTGCAACAACTGAACTTTGCATTCAGTTCTTTCTCTTGTAGGTTGAAAAACATTTAACATTTAATCTGATATTGAAGTTTCTGGAAAGCATTCTTTGGTAAATATCAAGTTCGATATTGGTTTATAATTTTTGTTTGCGAAGTAATAAGTGATTCTCATAGTTTCAAGAAACAAGAATGCACTTGAGATGGCGGAGTTATCATGTCTCTGGAGTAACTATTTTTTTACCTTGCTGACATTCTGCACACTTTTGTCTATTTGATGATCACGTTGCAGGTGGAAATTGATGGACAAGTATTTGGCAAAGGAATTGGTCCAACATGGGATGATGCTAAAGCACAGGTGCTTACTTTTAGAGCTTACGTTTTTTGTTCCTCTTTGATTCCTATTCTCTTTGAGTTGAAATTTTGGGCTGCACATTTCTTTCTCTAGGCTGCTGAAAGGGCTCTTGTTGCTTTGAAGTCTGAGCTGGGTCAGTTTTCTCACAAGCGTCAGGGTTCTCCGAGGCAAGTGATTTCAGCCATTTCACTTTTGATACTAGACTAATGTCATCTCCTCTATTTAGAANGCAGATTCTTCTGATTTGTCTTTTTTCTGCCATCTGTTCCTAATTTATATTTTTGCCTCCCTCGCATCTTCTTGCCGTTTTCTTTGTTTTGGATTTGTGTTCTCCATGGCTTTGTTGAGGCAAACCAGTATTAGCTTCTGATTATTTACTTGCATTTAATGTTGCTCTTTCATCCAGATCATTGCAGCAAGGATTTTCCAATAAAAGATTGAGACCTGAGTATACTCGGGGTGTGCAGCGAGTACAATCTTCTGGTAGATTCCCGAAGAACACTTCCCCTATGCCATGAGAGCTGTATATATAAAGATTCTTGGCCTCTGCTTGTACATCAACCGCATAGAGATTGTAACATACATGGGAATATCTGCTGTTCTTGCTGTTCCAGCTCGATTATATCCAGTATACACTCCCCCACAATAGGAGCAAGTCTCTGGATTGATGGAGCAGAATTGAATCACCTTTTTGGAGCCTAGGGTGGTTTCTTTACCCTTTGCAGGCTGTTCAAACCTGTTATCACCTTTTTGGAGCCTAGGGTGGTTCTTACCCTTTGCAGGCTGTTAAAACCTGTTAACTGTGGATGTCTTGCTATTTTCCGTGTGGTTCTGGGACCTAGAGTCTCAAAAGCCACTTAGAGCCTGGAATGAGTTCACTTCATCATTCAAGATGGGCACCATTAGCCACATACTTTGGAAGTTCTTGCATGCATTGAATTCATTTTTGGCATACTTGGGGGGGAGTTCTTGACTTGCATGCATTGAATTCATTTTTCATCGTTCATTTTGACGGGCAAGATAGTGGTGGAATGTAACATTGGTTTGGCTATGTCCAAATGTGTTTTCTGGGGTGTACTTCAATTTTGATGATTTCATAGGTAATTGAGGATATGATTTGACCTTTTGTTTTTGTGTTTTCTCTCGCCTTTGTTTAGATACCAAAAAGGATGAGTAGAAAACTTTGCTAAGCTGTAATTAGCTTAGTGTAGACTGTTTTTGCATTGTTTTTTAGTACCCCGGAGATGCAATTTACTGTCCTATGTAACCTTCGACAGTTGATGAATGCAACTTCTAGTTTCTTGCTCACAATCTCCCCAATTGTGATTTTCTTTTGGGGGGGTAAAGCAAAAGGTAAATCTTGAACAGTAAGCAAGTCATATGAAACTGAGAAAATGGAACCGACCTTGTTTTTATATCTTGAACAATAGCAACTCCGAGTTTTTTAAAAAGATTTTCTTTTGAAAAAAAAGTAACTTAAAAATGAGAAAAATGATTTTTCTACTGAAAGTAGGAAAAATGTGTTTTTAGGTGGCATTTTACATTGATTGTGGCTTTCGCACTTTTCAATATACCTCATCGTCATCTCATATACTATCTGTGCAACCCTCATTGTTCATAGCATTTGTTTTATTCAAATATTTTTAGGATAACCAAATACAAGAGAAATCTGCTTATTTTCTATACCAAACAAATTCTTAATTTGGTTTTCTTTTCTAGATCTCTCTCTTACAGCCTATTAAGTTAGTTAGAGACCGAAATTTGAAACTGATCGTTAGGAGAACAATTTAAATCGATCGTCTGCCGTGTATGAGTTATTATGATCTCCTTCCTTTCTTCTTCTTCTTCAGAAAAAGGACAGGCAACTATCCTTAAGAAGATGAGATAAATGCAAAAGCTAGTCTTGCAGCTTGGTTGAGAAATCACCAAGAAATCCAAGCCTTTACAAGAGAGTCCTAGTGCTATTCAAGAGCCAAGAGATGGTTTCCTTTAGGAAGGATCACATTAGATATCTTTCTTCTTTCTATTAAATAAATCTAAAACTTGCCATGTTCCATCTGTCAATTGTCATGAGTCCTCTAACTTCTGTCATCATCCTCTTCATACATCTCATTGGTCCAATTAGCAAAGCTCAGAGAGGCCAATTTATCTGCAACTTTATTTGCCTCTCTATAGCAATGTTGCATTGTCCGTACTTTCTTTTAGCTCCTTCACTTCTTCATGAACCCTCCAAGGTGTATAGCTATTGTCATTCACAGAGTCAACCAGGAGCTTGAAATCATTCTGCCAAAATTAAGTCATAACCATTGCTAATGCACCATTTAACACCAAACAAGAGAGCTTTTGCTTCTGCGGAGTTGCTTGTCCCCTGCCCTAGTTTCAGGCAGTAAGCATCAGAATAAAATACTCATATTTTTTTTTTTACAGATATATAAATCAAAACTAATTCAGATCTATAAATAAAAAAATGAAATTTCATTATTGAAAAATTTTCAGTCGCCGGAAAACAAAACTCACTATCAAGAGGAGGTAATATAAGTATTGGAATTAGCAAAATTCAAAAAAAGTACAAAAAGAAAATTGAATAAAAAGAAGAAAAATTAAGAAGCAACAAAAAAAAAATTAAAAAAAACATCAAATTTAAACGTGGGCGTGTGCATATCACCCTTTTAACACAAATTTAAATATGACTTTTTAAAGGGGGTATATATTTTATTTTAAATTAGTCCAGGAGAGTCATAAGACCCCGCAAAATTGAAGTGCGCCATAACTAAATTCAGACATAATTAGAGTACATTTTGAACCCTTTTTCCTAAAACAAAACAAAGTATTGGAAATTCGAAACTTTTTTCTTTTCATTTCCTTGAAGTCTTCATTTCATCATCACTAAAGAGAAGTGAAAGGCTAAAAAAAATGGTGGAAAAAAGAGGGACAATTGTGGTAGATTAGATATAAAAAGGCGAAAATGAAAAGGAGGGTTTTCTTAATTAATTCAAGAGTTTTTGTATTCAATTGTAAACACATTTGGCTCATTTCTTTACATCTTAAAATTTTCATCATATCACCGCACAGAAAATTGTTTCATAGTTACGTCGTCAATTAGACATTCTCATCATACTTTTTAAATATTAAAACACTTAATTAGCTGTTCAATTATATTATATTATGGATATTAAAAAGGCTTTACTTAAGCGAAAGAGTGAAATTTATAGATTTATAACAAATGTGATTTAATTTAAAAGATTAAATGTTCAATGATCATTTTGAAAATATAAAGTTAGCAAAACATTTCTTTCTTCTATCTCTTATTTTATTTTTCACCTTTAATTATAATCAAATTCTCCAATTTTTATAATTTTGTATCGAATTTAGTTTTCTATTTTCAAACTTTTCTCACTATTTTTGTTTTTAAGTCACCTTTTAATCTAATTAAACACAAAATTAGCTATTTTTTTTTATTTTTCCTTTTAATTCGAGATACTCTATAAAATCAATCAAACTTCATATATTTATCCAAAAAAATAAAATCCTATATCCTAATTAAAAACATATAACAACAAATAAAATCTTCTCTAGTCAATAAAATATCCATCCAATACTTAAAATTGACTGTATAAAAAAACAAATTCTTGTAATAATTTACCTTTGCCTGTAGTAAAAGAAAAAAAAAAGAGTCCAATTTTTGACCAAAAATGAAGAAAAAAAAAAAAAGAAAAACAGTACAAAACATAAATTCACACACATACTTACATACAGAGATTCTCACATATATGTGTGCGCTTCTATATAGAGAGAAGGAAAATTCAAGAGATTTTACGGAACTAGAGAGAGAGAGAAAGAAGAGAGAATAAGGGTAATGGCTACATTTGATGCTTTCAGTATGGACGGTGAGGCACCAGCACCGGCGGCATCAACTCCATTCGACGACGGAGACTACGACGGATCTTACACCGCCTTCTCCAACGCTGACACGCCGCCGTTCCACGGCTCTGGAGGATTCGGTGGAGACTATGAAGAAGTGACGGTGGAACACGTATCTCATACCGTCGACAGTCCCGATCCCTATGGGTTCGGGTCAGATTCGTTTCCTAGCCAAACCGATTCATTTGGAGCTTCTGGAGCTCCGATCTCGAATGGGAATGGTAAGCCCTATGATCTAGGTGAAGATTCTGAGGGAATTTTCAGCTCCGATGGACCCGTCCTTCCTCCTCCGAATGAAATGCGCGAGGAAGGTTTTGCACTCCGCGAATGGCGAAGGTTTGTTCTACTTTATTCCTATTTTTGCGAATTTAGTTTAGTTTACTACATTACCAAAAAGAAAATATATAGAATTTAGGCTGTTCTTTAAGATTTTAACCAAATTTGACAGATCTATTGCTTATTATTAGTTACTGTAAATGGCAGATCATCTATAAGATCAGTTTTATTTCAATGTTCCTAAGCTCTATTGCGTTTTTTTTTTTTGAATCAAACTGTAATTTAAATTCTGGTACTTTTGATTTTTATGGCTAGATTTGTAGATCTATTGCTCAAACTAATGGATCTATTAGTTTGTGTTTGTGCTCAATTTTAGGAGTTTCAGTGGTGTAAGAAGCTGCTCACTAAGATCTCTTGGCAGAGAGAAGAGAGTGAAAAAAGAAAATTTGAATGTTGTAGGTCTTATCTTTTGGAGTATTTCATTGCTATTCATGTTCTACATGAAGTGATGCATATCTTGAGATCAATTCATGTGGGTACGTTATTGGTGTCGATTTTCTATTGCATTAGTTGGTGTCAAAACTACCATTGTGCCATCGGACAAAATAGTAACCTTTTAGTTGGGGTTTTCCCCCAATAAGTTAGTTTTTAGTGCTAAAATAAAGTAAAGCTTGTGTCGGGACACTCATAATGCTTTTTGAGTACAACTGATTAGGTATCCTCAGACTAATTAGGTATAGATAGAGCTAGACTAATTCATCTAGTATTGCTTCATGGATGGTTGTGCATAGGAAAAAAACTTTAAAATGTTTCAATTGAGATATATGTAAGCTGGGAAAATGTTTAAATGTCTTCACATGTCTTTACTAGTTGTTCTCACTTAGAAATTAGTTGGATTGAGCATTTTCATGGTTTTCTCTTTCCCCATTGTTGCACTCTTAAAAGTTGTCGAAAGTGCTGAATTAATTTATTACCTGACATCACAAGTAATATTTTCTAGACTTTCTGGATTGTGAAAAATCAACTTATGTGATTGAAGGAGTTGTATGTGTAACGGGAAAATTAGAAGCAAATTTGACTGGTTCTTGGATAAGATGATATAGAGTTCAGGATTAGGGGTTTAATCTCATCGATAATTGATGATTTGACTTTATTTCTACTAGTACTATAAAATAGCGTATTCTTGAAAACTTACGAAAACATCATGCCATGTTTTGGTGGTTTATTTTTTATTGAGATTAATTGGTTATGTACAACTCTTTTTTCCTTTGATTCACCATTTTTTTTGGAATTGGGTTGAGGGCTTTAGTAGAAAGGAATTAGGGGTTAAGAGGTAGGGGCTGACATGGGGTGATGCATAGCACTCCGTTGGTGCCATTGATTGAATTAAAACCAGCCTCTTATACCTAAACCATAGCAGATTCTCTTCTCGTGATAGAGACATAAAAGGGAAATCGTGCAAAATATCCCTCTTGTATTCCTCTTGTATTTTAGCAACAACAACATATCCGATGTGATTCTACAAGTGGGGTTCGGGGAGTGTGAGGTGTATGCAAACCTTACCCTACCTTTGTGTGCTAGAGAAGCAATTTTTGGTAGACCCTAGGTTCAAGGAAAACGTTTTTCAAAATAGGTTATGATGAAAATATTGAAAAAAAGAAAAGTATTGATAACAAAAATAGTATCGATAATCAAAGTAAAAAGATACATCAACAGTGATAAAATTAAAGAACAGGGTAATAGTACAATAACAACAACATACCTATTAAAATAATAATAATAATAATAATGGAACCATGCTTGCCTAGAACCATGCTAGACTAGAATGATGTTCCCACGAAAAAGAGATGAGTTGCTCTACTATCTATTAACCTTATACCCTAATCTTTAACCTCCATGCTCGACTATCTAGGATCATGTCCCCGGTAAGCTGAAGATGTGTCATGTCTTGTCTAATAACCTCTCCTCAATTCTTCTTTGGTCTTCCTCTCCTTAGATCTATTACTGTCAGCCTTTCACACCTCTTCATTGGGCATTTATGCTCCTACTTTTCACATGTCCGAATCATCTAAGACTCGTTTCTTACGTCTTGTCCACCACCATAGAGACCACTCCCACCTTTACCCTCTTGTATTTTAACAACTACAAATATAACCTACAAGTATTGGCACGAAGGTGTGGCTTAGTGGTTAATGAAGTGGGTTAAGAACTATGAGGTCTTAGGTTTAAATCCCAGCAGAGACAAAAAACACTAGGTGATTTCTTCTCGACAGAGTTAACTAGTACCTATTGTTGGTGGGAGGTGACTGGTATCCTTTGGAATTAGTCGAGGTACGCAAAAGCTGTCCAGACACCACAGTTATTAATGAAAATAAAAATATATAACCTTCAAGTATTCATATGTTTTTAAGTATTCTAATGTTCATTTTTAGTCCTTCATATACTCATGTCTCCGGAACTATTCTGTCCGTCCTTTTGATCACCACATGTGAAAAATTACACCAAAAAACACATGTATAGTTCGTCTAAGCATGAGAAAGGGGTACTTGGAAACAAGGCAAAAAATCATTTCCATGATTATTATAATAGTAGTGGTAGTAACAATGCAACGATAATAGTAATTGTTGAAATGGAAACTAAGTCCAGTATTTAAGTGGAGAAGGCTAGAGGGGCGGCCTATCATTCCCAAGTTCCATAGGCTGCGGATGGCTCCATATGGATTTCTCAGTCATAAAAAAATTAAAAGAAAGTTGGAATGAATGACAGGGATGTGGGTAGATGGATGTAAAGATGTTTTGCTGGGGATGAAGACGTTGATTATTTAAAAAAAAAAAAAAAAACAAAGAGTAAAAGGAATGAGAGCCAGTGAAGGGATAGGACTGTTATTGATCACATAGAACTGGGAGTAGTGTTGTTAAAGATTTAATTAGGAACGCTTGTGCAGGCACCACTAGTTGGGCTCTTTGTCTTGTTTAGAAAATGGATGGTTGAAGTCACCTAGGCACTAAGACGTGGCCTCATCTCCTATTAGCTTTGTCTTTAAGATGGCGAGACTGAGTAATAAATATAGACAGCAAAGTAACCTAGTAATTGTTAAGCAAATATTATGAATGCCTTTAGAGTTACTAAAAGTAAGAAACTAGAAATTTAGTACAGTAAGATCAGTTGTAAGATCTGAATTAGAAAATTAAAAACTTAACGTTTTTGCTTCTCAATCGGGAAAATTAAACAGTTTTGAATTTGATTGACATGAGTTTACTTCATGTCTTTCACTTAGTCATCATTCACCGAGTGGCCCTCGGGGTTTCTCTGGTTTAAGAAAATAGTCTTGGTCCATTGTTCACCAAGTTTTGCTTCTTGATTTTCTCATTCTTTTTCCAATGTAATTTTCTTTGTGTTTTTAGTTATTTTATGCATTTATATTTTTTCCTTATTTGCCCCATTCTTCATTAAAGCACAAGCTTTATTGTGTATTGCATGTAGAGTCCCATTAAATTTGGCATTTTACTAGTCTCCTTTGATAACAATGGAAGGCAATTGTAAATGTAACATTTCTGGGGGTTGGGTTTAGGGAAAGGAATGAATTTGCATTAGGAGGTGAGGTGCTGAACAACAAAGAATGACTTTGTCACTGGAGAAGAGTAATTCTTAAGGGGATTCTAACTATTTAGACGATGATTGTTTTGCTTTTCTCTGATAAAATAAAAAGAAGAAACTAAAAAGAATCTCATTACAACAGTACATGACTCCTTTTGGCCAGATATTTTCGAATTCTGGTAGTTGAAAGGACGAGTAATGAGCTGTCATATACATGTAGGCTGCCACATGAGTGTAACAATTTTTGAGGTTTATAGTTAGCATATGCCAGAAGAAGTTTAGGATCGTTTCTGCAATATTCTCCAGGAATATCCGTTGTTAAATTCTGTTTTCATTTGTTATTCGGTTTGGGTTGCAGGCAAAATGCTATCCGTCTTGAGGAGAAGGAGAAGAGAGAAAAGGAAATCAGAAACCAAATTATTGAGGAAGGTGAAGAATATAAGAAAGCATTCTATGAGAAAAGAAATCTCAATATTGAGACCAACAAGACAACTAACCGTGAGAAAGAGAAGGTGAAGCTTTAAGGGATTTATATTTTGATCAAAGCATAGTCTCTCTTACAAACTTGAGTTATATCTGATCCTCCCTACTCTTGCTTACAAGCTTTTCTGGATCTCTAACTTTGACACGTTCTTTCCTCCCCTCTCCCGACAGTTGTACTTGACTAATCAAGAAAAGTTCCATAAAGAAGCTGACAAGCAATATTGGAAAGCCATAGCGGAGCTCATTCCCAAGGAGGTGCCCAGCATTGAGAAGAAGGGAAGGAAGAAGGATCAAGAGAAGAAGCCATCCATCACAGTCGTTCAAGGGCCTAAACCTGGGAAACCTACCGATCTTTCAAGGATGCGCCACATACTACTGAAGCTTAAGCACACCCCGCCAGCTCACATGATACCACCCCCTCCCGCTCCTGCCAAGGACGCCAAAGTTGGGAAGGATGGAAAAGACACCAAGGATGCCAAAGCAGGGAAGGATGGAAAAGATCCCAAGAATGCTAAAGATGCTGCAGCACCAAATGGAACTTCAGATGCACCTCCCAGTGATGCCAAAGTTACTCAGACATCAGAAGAACCTGCTGCTGCGGAATGATTGGCTTTGGCGTAATTTCATTAATCTTTGATGTGTAATGTTTTACCTTTTACAGAATACTCTTTTCTTTATGAATTTTGCATCACTTGCTATATTCTGTGCCATTCTACTACTATTCTATTGACAGGCAATAGCTGCATTTTGTTGCATCGAATGTCTGAGTTTGTTTATTGTACTATTATAGGACTTTCTTTATTGGAGGTGAATTCACTATTCTCTTGTATTTCTTGATACTTACCCGTCTTCAAATATTTGTTGTATTTTTTATTCACATGCTCTTTAAGTAGGTGTTTCTAGGTACGATTTCATTTCATGATTTTAAATCATGAGAAATCAGTGTTTGCACATGAAATTTCAAATTTTTAAAAAAAATAATTTGGAATTCCAATTATGAGATGGATCTTTTCAAATATAAAATTTGACCCACAAGTTTATATTTTATTAAAAAGACTATTTTATATATATCAATTATATTTATCAATCATTTATTTCAAATGCAAATAAAATTTATTGTTGGTATTATTACTCTTATTTACCTTTGCTAACCATGTGGAAGGCTTTTCATTATTTTCTAATCCCTTCTTTTCAAAATAAGTGGTGTTTTCAGCTTGGGCACATTCCTTAAGAAAATTACTTATTTTTAGGAAGTAAAATATATTTTTACTCACTTACCCCTAATAAATATCTTGAAAAGATGTATCTCTTTATTTTTATTTTTTTGGTTATGTAAAACTCTCTCCACTTAAATAAAGGTAAAATAGGAAGAACATCATTAATGTCTTCTTGATTATGTAAAACACCACTTATTTTGAAACAAAATCAAGAGGCTAAAACACCACTTATTTTGAAACGGAGGAAGTACTTATTTTTATGTTTTAGGATATATATTTTTTCATTAAGCTTTTACTTTTATTTTGTGTCATTATTTCATAATTGAAATATTTGTAGTGTTCAATAATAATTAATGTTAATAATAAAATAAAAAAGAGATAATTAATTCTTAAAAATCTTAAAATTTTAAAATAATTATTTTTAAAGTTGACGAATTTGGTTGTGAAACGTTCCGGTCCTTTTGCAGCATGGATTTCATTAGTGGTGTTGGATGTGAACTAGCGTGTTAATCTCTACCTACAATGCACTTTGGCCTTATTGTTCAATTTTATTTCTTTGTTTTGGTTTTTTCTCTTTTCTTTTTTTTTTTTCGAGGGACCTTCCCAAAAAAAATAAGAGGGAGCTATGTTGAAGTTAAATTTGGAGATGAAAGTCTTTGTCGCGCTAATCCCTCACCCCCATTGTATATACTAGATTATAGGTTTTGGAATCATATTTTTTGTTTATTTGCCAACACCAAAAAAATGCGTGAAATTTACTATTCAAAAAATTATTTTTCATAAAGAGCATTTTTGTTCTGCACCAATCATGCTCTTGATAAAAATCGCAGAAAAATTTATCTACACTTGATATTTACACTACACTTTCGAGATATGTGCATTTCATTCACATCTTTCGTCTAACTCTAGGTGTGTGAAAGTTATTCTCACTTTAATTTGTAACTGCTAAAATTAAATTGCTTGATGAAGTGTAAACTACCATTCATAGGAACGTTTGCTTGTGTTCTGAACGATGAAGAATACGGTTCAGTGAGATTACTACACATAAGAAGTTGGGTATGAGAACTGACAAAAAATTTAAGAAAGTCAGCTTTTCCTGTCAATATGTTTCTTACAAATTGTTAGCATTTGGATTATGACTATTCTAATAATCTGTTGGTTTTATCAATAAATCGTTGCATTATTTGACAAGTAAATATATCAAGTTGATAGATAAATTGGTGTCCAATATGTTGAGTGCAACTATCTTCTCAATAAGAAATTAATATAGCACTACTCACCAAATAACCCCCAAACCCCACACTCCACAAAATTTAAACATCAGAAACTATTTTAGGTTATCGGCTCAATAAGTGCAATCATAATCACCTATAGTACCTGTCATAAAGAAAATAATAAGGTAAAGAAAGGACAAAAAAAATGTGGGAAAACGTAAAGCCACTAAACAGCAGTACTGAAGGATAAAAGCAAAAAATATAACACATGAAGTTGCTGGAATTTTGTCAAGAAACTTTAACAATGTCTTCCTATATCACTAATTCTGCAATGACAATATTCTGTAAACTTAGTGGCGTTCGTTTGAAATTTCCTAAAATTTGAGTTTGCAGACAACGTTTGATTCATGTGAAAAAGTGTCTGAACTACATTTGCAAAAAGGTTCAACTTATCTATGAAGATTTAAGACTCAGTTTTCCAAATATTTAAAAAACTAGTTTTTGACTTTTTGAAAAACTAAATTTGAAAATCTTCCAACAAAAAAGTCATCCTTTTTTCTGAAAAATCCAAAATAAACAAGTTTGCAAACTCACTCCTAGAAAATCTCAAGCAAACGTCACCTTAAGCTGCAAACAATCTACCAGGAAGAATGATTCAAGTGCCGGTCACCAAGGATGATTATCTAGGGGTCACCTGAGTGATTGTGTACGGTACAGAACTTTGTTGACTAGTACTGCAATCGGACAACTTCAATTTTGATCGCATGCTTTCTCCAGAATCCTCAAAGAAACCAGGTGGTGTAAGTTCTTTCTCATTTAGCTGGATATTTCTTGAAAGCATCTCAATAACCTGGCTCATCATTGGTCTTCTGTTTGCATTTGCTTGTGTGCAAAAGAGAGCTACCTTGATGTACCTGATGACTTCTTTTTCCGGGAAATCATCTAGTTCTTCATCCACCAACTCCAATAGCTTTCCCTCTTGATAGAGCCTCCAGGCCTGATGCGTTAAATTGTACTTCTGTCATTTTAATCACTTGGTATGGAGAAAAAAGGGTAAGGGAGTAATTGCATTTACAAATAGCTAATCCATTATGGAACTTATCTTACTGTTAATATATCTTCAAATTGAATAACTGACTGGTCATAAATTTGTGAGATTCAGTTGTATTGCGAGGAGCAAAAGCTTAATCATAGGATAATTAGTGATCAATTGGCCTTTGTTATTGACTTCATAAAGTTCACTCATCTCTAAATGACCTTGCAGTGTTCAAGATTCATAACATGAACCGGAATATATGATTATTCCTTTGAAATATACGTTGAATTATGCAACACACATTCTTGATGCTACACCATGAAACGAATGTAATATTATAAAGAGATTAAGGACTTAGAAAAATCTGACCCACCCATTCAAGAAGTGACTTCTTATCGCCTTGCCAAATACTGCTGCTGCTGCTCCTGCCACTTACTGTTTCCAGTATTAGGACCCCAAAACTGTAAACGTCAGCCTTCATCGTTAATTGTCCACCTAATACATATTCAGGTGCCAGATAGCCACTGCTTGGAAGAGAAAAAAATCTAGAAGTCAGAAACTCACCTCCAGCAAATCTGTTGGATACCAGTGGTGCTTGGTATTGCAGATTTAAAATTTTCAATAATTTAAAGCAGGTCCATTTGTATCTGCTATTAATCCTACTTGGCAAAATGTGCATACAAGAGTAGGGCAAAAAAGCAAGCTCAGTAAGTGGTGAGTTTTAACATAGCCTTTTGATGGTTGAGCACTTTTCAAGGTAAGACACAAAACACCGTCAACTTTAAAGAAGAATAGAAATACAATGTACATTCATTGTGCTTCTATGCAAGTATGGCTAATCATTTTATGCTCAATTTAGTAGAAAAAGTGCTTGAAGGTAGTTGCAAAAAGAACCAATATCCTGGCTCCAATGATCATAACCAAGTTGAGTCAAACTTTCCTCAACTATTACTTTTATTTATCACTAATCGCACGCATATGCATAGCACATAGTAGTAATGAAAACAATTATTTTTATTATTCTCTACCCAACGATGCTAAATGTATACATAATCCTTTTGATTGAAACAACTAATATTTGAAAACCACCCAGAAATACTTCAACATTTTCTATATAACCACCAAAGTTATAGCTTTTCA
>JACEIK010000623.1:56114-76499 GCA_018107945.1 Datura stramonium
CAATAACTTTTTTTCAGCTTCAACGCTTTTATCCAAACACATAACTGCTTATTTATAAAATAAGTTTCAGCACTTAAAAAGTTCTTTAAGCACTTACATTTAAAATTCACTTTTTTCAGCTAAACTAAACGGGCTCTAAGTCGAGCTATTTCTAAGGAAGTGCTGCTACTGTAGAACTTGTTCTGCTCCGGTGAGACCGTGGCAGCGATCACCCAGTCTAGTGAACAAGCCAATTAGCTCTTAAGTAGAAGTAATTCTTGAAATGTGTATTATCTATGTGTGAATGATATTCTGAGCTAATCTTATGCTATTATGTAAGGTCGGAGGATGATGCCTACCAGTGCTGTATTTCGTACTGACACTACTCCTGCATTTCTTTCTTGAGTGCAGAATTTGATCCCAGAAGATCATCTCGATCTCACCACTTGAGCAGCAGTAGCAGATCAACGGAAAGGTGAGTGATGCTAGATGCGCAATTCTACTTCTCTTCCAAAGATGTCTCTTGTCCAGACATTCATAGCTTTTTATTCATTTCTGTCCTGTTAAAATCTTAGACAATATTAGGTAGACGGCTTCATGTGCAATAACAATCAGATTTTGGGAGTATTTCAACAGTGGTTTGTTATTTTTTTGTTAGTGATATTCTTTTAATTATATTTAGTTATTCTATTCTCTTTTTGGATGTCGGTAGGTTGGGTAAAGAGCGGAGAAGTGTAATTCACCCACTGGGGGGTTTAGTCTGTGTTCCAATCATGGTCATTTGGGTTGTGAAAAAGTTAGTATCAGAGCTCTAGGTTCATTGATCTCATTTTACTAAGATGAGTCTAGTAGAGTCTCGCGGATCGATGTGGAGACATCCGTAACTTATCCTCGAGAGGCTGCAGGACTTTAGTAAAACTCTCTTCTTTCTTTCCTTTTCGTGCGATTACTTGACTTAATTGGTATCTGGTGATCCAAATTTGTATCTAACAAGTCTTTTTATTTCTCTCACAGGTGGTAAGAGCACGTGTAGGCAAAAATAGAAAGGAATCACCCGAGCCAGCAACAGCAACTGCAGTTTGCGAAAGTGGACAAGGCCGAGGTCGCGGGCGGAGGCCTACCGCTTCCATAGGAGGGGCCCGTGCTCCTGCTCCGATTTGAGAGATTAGCATATCTCATACCAGTGGCCATGCAAGAGAGGGTAGTTTTGGAGGTGGAGGTTCCTACTCAGGGAGAGGTTGCATCCGCTCTAGCATCCTCCGAGGTCCTGTCTCAGGTTTTTAACCTTCTGAGTGGCTCATGGATAATGGGGTAATGCCAGTGAATCTTGTAGTGCAGCAGTTAGGGATACAACATGTAACTGCTATGGCCCCTCATATAGATGATATGTCATAGGCTGTGATATTCCCGAGGCCGATAGTAGGATAGGTAATGACTGGGGAGGAACATGACTTGTTTTGGAGGTTACCCAGGATAAAGCCTCCCACCTTCTATAGTACTGAGGTGGAGGACGCCTATGAGTTCATAACTGAGTTTCATGAGAGGCTCCACAAAATGGGGGTAGTGGAGAAGTATGGGGTAGATGTGGTCACCTTCTAGCTGATAGGTGATGCTAAGCTCTGGCGGAGGGATTTTGTGGAGTGCAGGCCTGCAGGGTCACCACCATTGACCTGGACCTAGATTTATTCCACTTTTATGGAGAATTACGTACCGTCGTACCTTGAGCGATGGGAGGCGGGATGAGTTCACAACCATTGAGCAGGGGAGCTCTTCAGTCGTAGCATATGAGGCCTGATTTCACTCACTGTCTAGGTATGCTTTGCCCTTAGTAACCACAAAGGAGGAGAGGATCAGGAGTTTTTTTAAAGGCCTAAATGTGGGTCTCCAGCTATTAGTACTTCAGATGGTCTCTATAGGTAGGACTTTTCAGGAAGTATTGGAGTATGTAAAAACGTGGAGGGGGTGAAATAGGATGGTTATGCAAAAAATGCCGAGAATAAGGCTCGGAAGGTGGGTTCTTATAACGTTTCTTTTGCATGAACTCCGGTTTTATAACACCTCAAAGTTTCCTAAGACTAGATTAGGTAAGATGAATATGTTCAATGATAACGCTCAAATCATATCTCTTACCGAAGTATGAAGCGGACGTTGTCAATGAAGAACCCAACTAGAGGTTGGGGTTGAATCCACATGGAATATGGAAGGGCTAGACTAAAGCCAGTAAGTGAACTTGTTGGTAAGTTACTCCAAATTGGGGGTTCTAAATAAATAAATAATTAAAACAATTGTTAAAATTTTGATTCAAATCAAGAATGAAGGATAACTAGGGATTGTGTTCTCCATGAGTTAATAACTGCTTCGGGTATACATATGTGATCATCACCAATGCTTACCTGTAGAACTGATAACTAAAGTTCATCCAAATGACTGGTTCGTCCCTATTGAATGACTATACCCAATTACCGATTAGGTCTCATGAGCGATTGCAATTCAACCGTTATCAATTTGTCCCAAATTTAACTATCCTGCGACCATTGTTCAAGTTAATAAAATGATCATCAAGATCAAGGATTTTTTGTAATACTCTTTTCCTAAATCTCTACCTCTCTAGGCTCAAGTAAGTAAAGAATTCGGGCAAGTCCTAACATTGTACACCGTTAAGAAACGTTTAATCATGAAGAGAATACAATACAAGTGTTTTGCATTGGTGTTGAATCACTTTTATGTAAACCTAGCTTGTTAATCCATCATGGTTCCCACAACCCTAGATATGGAGGTTTTAGCCTCTCATAGCTTCAAGGTTGTGATTTGCATTCATAATTAAATACATAAATCAATACTTACAATTATGGATGAGAGAAAAACTTCTTCTATTATATTCGAAATTCTCAAGAACAATACACAAAGATAAAGAAGAAATCAAGAAAAGGTTGATCACAAGATAATAAACTCAATTCTATGTTCTATCCCTACTTTTGATGTCCTCCTATAAAAATAAAACATAAAACGTATTTATACATACATAAAAATTCATTTCCTAGGCTAATAGGGTGAATTTCCATAACTAGTGTTGTCTGTGCCACGATCGATCCTACGACCCCTAATAGGTTTATACGGGTCATATTTGCTTCCTGTATGTTCCTGGCCGGCTGAAATTTTACTAAGTGTTGGGCGTTGGTATGAATTGTACATGCTTCTCATGAGTTGTACTGTGCTTCCATGGTCTGACTATAAGAATTCTCAATTTTTTTGAAGTTCTTCACGAGTGTGACGGTACGACTCATACCTTGACACCATGACTAGTACTATCTATCTGTGTCAGGAGTCAGGCTGTTGTGCAAATCTTCTGAATCTTTCCACGACTCAATGCTACAACCCGTACAAGCGTTGTACGACTCTTATTGAGAGTCGTAGGATTCACTCTTCATAACTTAGCCATCTGTAACTTTTCATGATCTTCAGTACGACTCATAGCATCATCCTACGGCTCGTACTGAGGCTTATGACTTAGGCCTATTTTCTACACTTTTAGGATATCTTTTGCACATTCTTACTCCAACACCTATTCATCCTGTAATCAATGAAAAAGTGCATTATATCCATATAGAAACACCTAAGTCTATGTTATTTTCTCAGTTTTGAGCGTCCAAAGTGTTGTAAACTCACAGCACATCAACACCCTCAACTTCAGACTTTTACATGTCCTCAGGCAAAGAAAAGAAAAAATAAATACGACGCCAACTAAAAAATAAACGTAGAATACTACAGCCAATACTAAACAAAACTTGCACTATACATTCAACAACCTTTTAACCCTTTTTCCATGAACCAACATCAGCTAATGTACTACAAGCAACCACAAAATATGCAAAGCAGGGATCAAGACATTCATCTAGCTATCAATAGGTAATCAAGTCATCACCGATGCTTTTCATCCATACAAAATGGTAAAATTAAATATAATCCATGTACCCTCACAACAAATGAAGTCCCAACTCATAGATATAGTGTCAGATATTGTATGGGACAAAAAAAGCGAGACACTCACTCTCAAAAAGAAGTTTCAAATACTATGTATCAGATACCATACACTTTCCCTTAGTTTCTATGCTTCGGTCTATCAAATGGTCAGATTATGATCACTATAGGACTTGTTGTGCCTTGTAATGTAGACTTTAAGGATGGACATGATAAATATGAAAGATTTTTGAGTGACTATCCCTTCCTTGGCACTACATACATTGGCTTCACTATTCACCTATTTCACCCTCTTTTATTTTCATTTCTTTTCCTCCCTTTTCACCTCTTTTGTATGCATTTGTATGGGTGTGGTGTATTTTCAACCTTTTCAAGAATTTTATATATATATATATATTTTTTTTTTCTTTTGAATTTTCTTTTTCAAGATTTTCAACTTTATCAACTCTTTTTTTTCTCTTCTGTCACACCACATCTCATTTTAACCTTTTCTCTTTTCTTTCCCTTTTCCTCATTCCCACCATTTATGCACCCCTATTCTAGCTACCCTCCACTTAGGAATTTTTTCCTATGTTGAAGTTCACAATCTCCAAGGAAGGACCAGGGAAAAATAGGTTCATTATAAAAAATGGGTACGGTTCATTGGTTAATAAAAGAAAAATAGTCTATTAAAGGCTCAAAATTGGGATTAAGGGAATCTTATAATTTTGGTAGGGTTATTTAGGCTAAAAGTGAGCCTAACAAAGAACAACCTATGATCATATCCTAACCAACCATCCTTAGCCTATGCAAAGACCAACTAGGAAAGTTCTAGATCTTCAACACAACACTAAACTAAGCATTACATCTCAATCACTCATGGCACATGACTTATATTCACCTTACCTATCGGTTTTACACATTGATTAACAAGATTTCTCATGCTAATAAACTAAATGACATCAAAAGATCCATAGAAATCATGCATGTAGTCACAAATATATAGCTAGTGCATAAAATTTTTTGAACAAGGTCAATTATTTTCAAGAATCCAAAACCAGTACACTTTCATTGGCTGAGTACTCCTAAGTTATTTCCTAATTAAACAAAAATCACAAAATAAGAAAATAAAATCCTAAACATGCCGGTTCTACTGGATAGCATGCCCGAGGAAAAAGAAACACGGTAAGAAAAACCCTCGAACGAATCAAAAAAATCACAAAAATCATAAGTACACCCCCTCCCCTTTTTGAAATTGAGCTTCATCCCGAAGCATGAACTACAAGAACGTAGGGAAAGGAACATACCTGTGGTGCTTTAAGTGCTCCTATCAACCTGCGGAGGAGGTATCACCACTGCAATCATGGCAGTGGCAGTGGTTGAAAACACACTCAATGATGTATTAATCCAAGCTTAAAGAAACGGTTGATTTCTGTTGGGCAGTTGGATGATGAGGNGCAGTGGCAGTGGTTGAAAACACACTCAATGATGTATTAATAGGGGGAGTGGTTACCTCCTCAGTAGTCTCGTCCGCCTTTACAGGCTCTGTGTCAATCGGGGCTAAAGGTGGCTCGTCCGAAGGGTCCCGACCACTAGCAAGATCGAGCTGAGTCATGGTGGAGCTTCCTGCTCCTCTAGCTCACTCCTACAACTCTGAAAAATGTGAGTCATGTGTCTGCAGGCTCTATGCTCTGGCGCGCTTACATTCTCGTCTCTCCTTCTTCCTTCTCTTCCTCAAACTCTCCTCTCCAACATCCTCGGAAGTTCTTTTCTTTCCCTTTTTTCCAAGAGCTATCGCTGGCTCCCAATAAGATGCCAAATCAATCTCCTCATCTGGCTATTCATTGAGGTCTGGAAGAGTGGGGGCTGCTATGACTGCCAGTTGTCGTGATGACAACTTGGGTACTTGGCACTGAAGAGCCCCCAACTTCTCACAGAGAGTGCTGGTATCTGTCTACTCCGCCATACGCATGTTGAACCGACTCTCAAATCCATCTAGGCAAGCATGTAAGGCCTGAGCTGCTATATCTATCTCTCCTTTGGCCCATGTCTTCACGTTTTCCATCATAGCTTGAATTTTTCTCTCAGCCGTGGTAAACCTTTTAGCTAATTTCTGGAGAAAGTCCTGGGGAACTAAGACATGCCATGCTAGAGTTTGAGTCTACAGGCTAGACAATGTTGTTGTAGAAGTGCTAGAGCCACCTATGAATGACCGGCATCTGGAGCCGGTGTCTTGCTCTACTCCTGTGAGGTGGGGGCATTCACTTGTGCGCCCCCTGTTGGATGGACCAATGGAACTACTGTCGGAAGCCGAGCTGAACTTACCGGGTTCATTTAATCCCATATGAGGCCAATGTCTGCTATCCTTTGCCCTCCGATCAAACTCTCCTCACCCCATCGTATTGGCACCCCTTCCTCTGTGCATAGTCTGAATACAAGACTCGGGAATGGGATGGTACTGCTCAATCCCACCGCCCGGTGTCGTATCTCCTCTGCGATGATCCTTGGGATATTGATAGGATATGGGGACATGAGGTATGCCACTAAAGCTGCTCTATTTGCACTCAATGTGTTATCGTTGACTGTAGGTGATAACTCGTGGCGTACTAGTGTCCAACATGTTTTGCTATGAAGTTTAGTGAGTTCTTTGTAACCTTCTTTCCACCAGTAACCCACTTAGCTTCCTCCTTGTTCTCAGCAATCACACCCGCCAACCATTGCGGCTGCCTCTGCCTTTCCTACAAACCCAACTGCCTGATTTGCTTCATTACCTCTACCCTTTACTCATACTCCGACATTCTCCATGTAGGCATGAATTGTGGTCCATATAGAACCCGAGAGATGGTCCGCTCTGATATGTCTACCTCTTGTCCTCGAACCAAAACACTCTCCAGTCAGGGCTGGTCTTTTACTTTCTACCCCTCTTTAGCCTTTTTCTCTATGGTGGCCAAATAGTTGGCGTATAACTCCCTAACCAATTCTGCGGTATACTGAGATGGAGTCTTGGCCATCCACTCAAATGAATAGAAGCTTAATATCCGCTTTATATCCTCAACTTCATTCAGCGAGTTTGTGAGGATCCGCGGTTCTTCTTGGATACTCCACCTTGGCATGTTTTAGGCGGTGAGAGAAGTGACTTTCTCATAAATTTCTCTAGCTCCTGGCACTCTCCATTGGATTGTGCAGTTCTCTCTAGGTAGAGTCTGTTCTTGCGCATCATTAGGAGCTTCCTCGTCTGAGCCATCGCTGCCACTTGCCTCTCCAGAATGGGTCTCCTCAGACCCTTCTTCTAAATTTGAGTCGTTTCTCGACTCCTGATTACCTTATTTAGCTCCCTCCTCAGACTGGGAAGCTTGGGCAGATGTGGAAGTAGCTGCTACGACTTGTGCTTTTGCCTTTGCCCTAGTGGTTCTGGTTCCGTCAGTGTCTGATGTATCAACCTGGTACTCCTCAACTGAACCACCATGGGAGTTGCCTGCTTACTCAGCCTTAGACTCAAATGTTTCATCATGTAATGTTCTCTGGGCAGTTTCTTTGGATGCTTTGCACTTCATTTTCATTGTTCATGTGGAGAAGAGAGTTAGAATTCCATATCTGAGAAAGAAAAACTAGAAAAGAAAATTTCAGTATCTAACCACGGGTCAACAGTATGGTTCGTACCATGGAGGTATGACTCGTATGAAGTCCCAGAAATTCTATGTGCACATTACGACTCACAGGTATGACTCGTACCACGAAGGTACAACCCATACTTTGAGTCGTCTGAGGATGCCCCTACATTGCAATTTTCTCTGTATTTTTCCACGACTCATGGTACAACCCGTAGGTCGATTCCACGACTCGTAGGAAGGACCTTTCTGCCTCATCTAGACTTGGCCCTGTTTAGGACTTTGATATAAATGCACAGTATGACTAATAGTGACAAAGAACAAACCGTATTGTGTTTCATACCTCTTTTCTTGACTGATTTTGTTCCAGTTTATAGGGATTCTTTTTCATGATTTGGGTACTCAGCATTCCCCATGTGTAAGCATGTAATTCAATCCATTTAACACTACTACTCCCTCCCTTTTTTAGTCTCTACCCGTAACTCAATTTTAAATTCATCAATGCATAATTTCTTCCACTTGAAAAATGTTTCCCAAGTCGTACATAGTCCAATAACACCCCTGGTTATTATCTCTTTCAAATTTTTTCGGTCAAAAATCAAGAGTCACAGGGGTTTCGAAAATCATAACTTCATGCACATAATAAATCAATAGACTTACTTGTTGATTGTTTATTTTGACTGGTAATCAAGAATGTGAGTTGAGATGTACTTGATTTGAGTAAGAAATTGCTTGTTTGTTCTTTGTTTTGAGTTACGGGTGTGAGGGATTCGTAGGTCTAGTTCGTGCTTTCATTTTTTTTTGCATGGGAAAGGGGTGGTTTTAGGTCTGGGGTTTAAATAGGTGAGGGGCAGATTCAAAAAATACCTGGGTCGAGTGGGGAATGTTTAAAGATTTTGACCTGTCACGACTCATACCACGAGTCATAGGAAGACCCTATGACTCGTCCCTTGGACCCGTAAGTTAGAGTTTTGAAAAACTTACCTGAGGACCTACGAGTACATCCTACGACTCATACAAGGTGGGTACGGTCTGTATGATGACTCATAGGTCTTTTGTTTTGAAATACATCTCTGAACCTCTCCACACCTCCCGCTACGGCTCGTACTATGCTGTCACGAGTCGTACTAAGAGTCGTAGTAGCTGCTCTTTCAGTAGTCTTTCTGCCTCATGTTCTTTTTCCCTTCACACTGAGCACAAATTAGTTCAATCACTTGGGTTGCCTCCCAAGAAGCGCTTGATTTAATGTCGCGGCACAAAGCAGTTGGCTCGGTTACTCAGAATTCACCAAGCCACCAGTTGGGTTGCCTCCCAAGAAGTGCCTGATTTAACATCACGGCATGACTCAAGTCTCTTGACTACTCAGAATTCTTCAAATGACTCAGATTTATCCTCTAATGCTGAGATTAGACTGAATTCCTTAGGTTTCCGCATTGTACGACATATGTTGAAAGTGACCTCTATTTTGTTTAGTCTAAACTTTAGCTGGCTAGCCTCCACATCAACTAAGGCCCTCCCAGTCGCAAGGAATGGTCACCCCAAAATTATAGGGACCTCATACTCAACCTTGCAATCCAACATCACGAAGTCTGCTGGGAATATGAATTTGTCTACCTTCACAAGCACGTCGAACAGGACCTCTACTAGCTTTTTCACAGTTCTGTCTGCCATCAGTAGCTGCATGGTGTTCAGTGTTGGGGCTCATAAACCTAGTTTCTTGAATACATCCAAGGGAATCAGGTTGATGCTTACTCCCAATCACAAAGTTCCCTTGCAAACTCGGCATTGCCAATGGTGCAAGGCATAGTGAAAGCACCTAGGTCTTCCTTATTTTTAGCTAGGACCCATGTAGCTATGGCACTATAGTAATGTACATTGTCTACCGGCTCATAGCTTACGGACCTCTTCTTTGTCACCGAGTCCTTCATAAACTTAGCATATCCCGACATTTGTTCCAACGCCTCAACTAATGGTATGTTCACAGATAATTGCTTAAGCATTGACAAAAATTTATGGAACTTACCATTTTACGCCTTTTTCTTCATTCTTTGAGGGAACGGTGGCGGTGGTCGCGGGATAGCTCAGTATTATTGAGTTGCTCCTCGATCAACGTTACGTTCTTTCTCATCTATCGGGGCCTCTAGCAACTCAGCATTCTTCATCTCAGCACTCTTCTCATTCTCCTCAATTATGCACTCTTTCTTACTCTCAAGTACAATCGAAAAAGAGGGGTCAACTGTGGTCTTACAACTCCTAGTCATCACCGCCATGCAGTGGCCATCATTCTTTGTGTTCTGGACGGTGTTGTTAGGTAGTGTACCATTTGGTCCAGGGTTCAGTGATGCTGACAGTTGCCCAAGATTCTATTAAATCTGCTTGATGGTTGTTGCATGAGATTCCACTCACTGACCCATACTTGATATATCACCACGGATCTCCTTCAATTGATCATCATTGGACCTCACCTTATTCAGCATCTCTGCCATCATTCTCTCTAACTTTGACTGCTTAGCCTCCCCGTCTTGTGCATTGGGTGGCGCAAAACTCCAGCTCGATCATTGCGGTAGCCATCATTTCTTCTCCATTCTCCATCGCGCTCACAACCGCGACTCCTGTCGCTATATCCATTTAGGCTGTAGTTTCCTCTTTATTGGTTCCGACCTTGGTTTCCAGAACCTTGGCGCCAATTGTCTTGTCCAGATGCTTGAGCGTTGGCTTGGAAACCCGCTAATATGCTTTGAGTTTACAGCAGTTTCGACGCTCAAAACTAAGAAAATAACATGGACTTAGGTATATTTAAATGGATATAAGGTACTTTATCTTTGGTTACAGGACAAATAGGTGTTGGAGCAAGAATGTGCAAAAGATAGCCTGAAAGTGCAGAATATAGGCTTAAGTCACAGTTCTCAGTATGAACCGTAGGATGTGGCTACGAGCCGTACTGCAGATCGGAAGAAGTTTCAGAAGTCTAAGTATGAAGAGTGCATCCTACAACTCCTAGTATGGGTCGTACAATTCTTGTACGAGCGGTAGTATAGAAGTCGTGGAAAGATTCAGAAGATATGCACAAGAGGCTAACTCCTGATATAGATAGATAGTAGAGTTGTAGTTTCAAGGTATGAGTCGTACTATATCACTTGTAAAGAACTTCAGAAAAATTGAAAATTTCTTAGAGTCAAGACATGGAAGCACAATAAGACTAGTAGGAAGGATGTACAAGTTGTACCAAGGTCCAACACTTAGCCAAATATCAACCAGTCAAAGACATACAAGAAGTAGGTACAACCGTACATACCTGCTATAGGTCGTAGGATTGGTCGTGACACAGGCGGCATCAGTTATGGAAATTCACCCTATTAGCGTAGGAAAAGTATTTTTATGTCTGTATAAATATGTTTTATGTTTTATTTTCATAAGAAATTATTAGAAAATTGTTAGTTAACATTAAAGGATGTGAGATTTGAGGGATAGAAGATAGAATGAGTTTATTAATTTGTGATCAACCTTTTCTTGATTTTCTCTTGATCTTCATACTTTGTTCATGAGGATTTTGCTGATTTATTTAAAGAAATTTTTCTCTCATCCATAATTGTAAGTATTGATTTATGTATTTAATTATAAATGCCAATCACAATCTTGCAACTATGAGAGGCTAAAACCTCCATAGCTAGGGTTGTGGGAACCATGGTGGATTAACAAGCTAGGGTTATATAAAAGTGATTCAAAACCAATGCAAAACACTTGCATTGTATTCTCTTCATGCTTAAACATTTCTTAACAGTGTACAACATTAGGACTTGCTCGAATTCTTTACTTTCTTGAGCCTAAAGAGGTAGAGATTTGGAAAAGAGAATTACAACAAAGCCTTGATCTTGATGATCATTGTATTAACTTGAGCTGTGGTCACAAGATAGTTAAATTTGCGACATATTGATAATGGTTATTTTGGAATCGCTCACGAGACCAGACCCGGTGATTGAGTATAGTCATTCAATAGGGACGAACCAGCCGTTTGGATGAACCTTAGTTATCAGTTCTACAAGTAATCATTGGTGATGATCACGTATGCATATCCAAAGTAGTTATGAACCCATGGGGAACACAAAACCCTAGATGTCCTTCATTCTTGATTTCAACCAAAGTTTTAACAATCGTTTTTAATTATTGTTTTCTTTAGAACCACAAATTTGGATTAACTACCCAACAAGTTCACTTACTGGCTTTAGTCTAGCTCTTCCATATTCCCTGTGCGTTAGACCCTAACCTCTTAGTTGGGTTCTTTATTGGCAATGTCTGCTTCATACTTCGGTAGGAGGTATGGTTTGAGCTTTATCAAAAAGAGTGGTGCCGTTGCCTGGGAATACGACTAAGACTAGATTATTTGCTTGTATTGGACTTTTTGGTAGTTATTTCCTTAATTATGTTTTTTTGTTTTTGATACCCAAAGGTTGTTTTTCTGGGGATGCCAAGCACTCAAAGTAGTGGAGATCCCTTGATTCCATTGAACCCTGAAATCGAACGGACACTACGTAAAATGGAAAACCAGGAAAAAAGAGATGTCCGCATAGATGAAGAAGCTAGGCAAACTGAGCTAGCTCAGAAAGCAACACTTCAGGATGCAGAAGATGCAAGAGAAGAGGTAGTTAATGCTGGTCGGCATGGGAGGGGCATCAGAAGTCATAGACTTGCCTCTCAGTTCTTTGATGATGTCGACCCAGACATTGATGAAGTTGGGTCAACTGGAGAAATTGTGTCACCACCACTTCCCACTAGGGCCAAATTCAACATGAGCACCATGATTCAACTGTTAAAGATGAAAGGGGTGTTCAGTGGTCATGCTGTGGATGACTCCATCCCACACTTGATGAACTTCGAAGGAATATGCAAGGCGTACAGGTTTCCCGGAGTTAGCCAAGATGCTATAGGTTCAGACTTTTGCCTTTCTCTCTATCAGGGGAAGCCACTTTATGGTTATCGGAGTTTCCCAACGACTCCATAACCAACTGGAGGGAACTCAAGCAGGCCATCTTGGAGAGATTCTTTACCCCTCTCTAGAATATTGCAGCTAAAGGATGAGATCTACACTTTCTGACAACTCAAAATCGAGGAACCTCATGAAACCTAGCTGAGGTTAAAAAAGAAGTTGACAAAGTTCCCGAACCATAAGATCCCAGATGACAGTTTGTTGGAAATTTTTTACAGGTCGTTAAACAATAGCATAAAAGCTGTGGCAGAAACGATGACATGAGGAGCATTGATGATTCACACCTTGGAGCAAACTGCTACTATCCTCTATAGGGTGACCAAGACAAACAGGGCATGACGTACTAGGGCGGCAGACGCAGCGGTCGGTACATATGTTGTTGGTTTGACTGCAAACCAACGTAGGAAGGAAGAAGAACGCGACCAGGAGTTGGCTCACATGCACACATCATTGGATTTGCTTACAAAGCACATCATGGGAGTAGGAGCCGAAAAGATAAATCTAGTGGTGACTTAGGGACTGGAACTGGGGGCAAATCACTCTAATTTATAGGAAGAAGCAAATTTCTTGGACAACCAAGCAGCGGGTTTCTATGCCAACGCCCAAGTGTCTGGACAAGAAAATTGGCGGAAAGGTTCTGGAAACCAAGGTTTGAACCAATATAGAGACAACTACAACCGAAACGGCTACAGAGATAAGAGCTGCGCTCGTGAGAGCAATGGAGAATGGAGAAGAAACGATGGCTACTACAATGACCAAGCTATAGTTTATGTGCCTCCCAATGCATGAGAGGGGAGGCTGGGCAATAAAAGTTAGAGAGCATGATGGTCAAGATGCTGAAAAAGGTGAGGTCCACGGATGAGCAATTGAAGGAGATCCGAGGTGACATATCAAGTATAGGTTAGAGAGGGGAATCTCATACAACCACCATCAAGCAGATTGAGCATCAGCTTGGGCAACTGTTAGCATCACTGAACCCTATACAAAAGGGTACACTTCCTAGCAACACCATTCAGAACCCAAAGAATGGTGGCCAATGCATGGCGGTGATGACTAGGAGTGGTGAAACCACAACTACCCCCTTTTCCTGTTGTAGTTGAGCGGAAGAAAGAGAGCATGATTGAGGAAAAAGAGAAGAGTGCTGAGATGGAGAATGTTGAGTTGCCAGAGGCCCCGATAGGTGAGAAAGAACCCAACATTGATTAAGGAGCAACTCAATTGTACCAAGCTATCCTGCGACCATCGCCACCGTTCCCTCAAAGAATGAAGAAAAAGGCGGAAAATGGTAAGTTCTAGAAATTCCGTTAAATGCTAAAGCAACTATCTGTGAACATACCATTGGTTGAGGCATTGGAATAGATGCTGGGATATGATATGTTTATGAAGGACTTGGTGACAAAAAAAAGGTCCGTAAACTATGAGCTGGTAGACAATGTACATCACTGTAGTGCCATAGCTACACGGGTTTTGGCTCAAAAGGAGGAAGACCCAGGTGCTTTCTCTATGTCGTGCACCATTGGAAATGTCGAGTTTGCAAGGGCACTTTGTGATTTTGGAGCAAGCATTCAACCTAATTTCATTGGCAATATTGAAGAATTTGGGTTTAATAGCCCTCACACCGACCATTATGCGGCTACTGTTGGCCGACAGAACTGTGAAGAAGCTAGTGGGGATCCTTTTCGATGTACTGGTTAAAGTGGAAAAATTCATATTCCTAGCATACTTCATGAATTTGGATTGCAAGGTTGATTATGAGGTCCCCATCATTCTATGGCGAGCATTCCTTGTGATTGGGAGGGCCTTAGTAGATGTGGAAGCTGGGCAGCTAAAGTTTTGTCTAAATAATGAAGAGGTCACTTTCAACATCTGCCGGACAATACAACAACCTAAGGAATACAGTGTAATCTTAGCATTGGAGGATAAATATGAGTCACTTGAAGAATTATAAGTAGTCAAGAGACTTGCGTCGTGTCACGATGTTAAATCAGGCGCTTCTTGGGAGGCAACCCAAGTGGTGGCTTGGTGAAGTCTGAGTAACCGGGAAACCTGCATCGTGCCGTGATATTAAATCAAGCACTTCTTGGGAGGCAACCCAAGTGATTGAACTAATGTGTGCCAGTGTGTAGGGAAAATAAAAACAAGAGGCAGAAAAAATACTAAAAAAGCAGCCGCTACAGCTCTTAGTACGACTCATGACAACATCATACGAGCCGTAGAAGGAGGCGTGGTGAGGTTCAGAGGTGTATTTCAAAGAAAAGACCTACAAGTCATCATATCAACCATACCCACCTTGTATGAGTTGTAGGATGTACTCGTAGGTCCTCAGGTAAGTTTTTCAAAAATCTTACTTACGGGTCAAAGGGACGAGTCATAGGGGCTTCCTACTACTCGTGCTACGAGTTGTGGTGGGTCAAAATCTTTAAACTTACCTGACTCGACCCAGATTTTCAAATCTCCCCTTCTATTTTAAACCCCAAACCTAAAATGACCCTTTTTCCCACGCAAAAAAACCAAAGAACGAGCCCTACCTACGAATCCCTCACACCCATGACTCAAAAGTAAAGAACCTACGAGCAATTTCTTGCTCAAATTAAGTGTCTCTCAACCTACATTCTTGATTACAAGTCAAACAAAGAAGCAACAAGTAAGTTTATTGTATTGAATATCGAAAAACTTATTTTCTTGAAGTCATGACTATAAAACCCATGTGAGTCATTGTGTTTGCTCGAAAAAATTTGAAGGAGACAATGATCAAGGATCTTATTGAACTATGTGCGACTGGGAAAACATTAATTTTTTTTTGGGATGAACTTGTGAATTGAAGCATTCAATATTGAGTTATGGGTAGTGCTTAAAAAGGGAGGGATGAGTAGTGTTAAATCGATTGAATGAAAGGCCTAGACCTGGGGAAACCCAAGTAGTGAAAAAGAATCCTTGGAAGTTGGACAAAATCGAACAAGTCAACAAAGTGGTACGAAGCACATTACGATTTGTGCTTTTTCACTATGAGTCATACTGTGCACTCGTACCCAAGACCTGAACAGGGCTAAGATAGATGAGGTAGAAGAGTCCTTCCTAAAACTCGTGGAATCGACCTACGAGTCATACCACGAGTCGTGAAAAAATATAGAGAAAATGGTAGTGTAGGGGCATTCTCAAATGACTCAAGGTATGGGTCGTACCATCTTGGTACCAGTTGTACCTGTACGTGGTAATGTGCACATAGAGTTTTTGGGGATTCATATGAGTCGTACCTCTATGGTATGACCAATACTATCGACCCGTGTTGAGAATTTGAAAATTTCTTTTCTAGTTTTTCTTTATTTGGTATGGTATTCTAATTCTCTTCTCTACCGGAACAATGACAATGAAGCACAAAGCATACAAAGAAACTCCCCGGAGAACATTACATGATGAAACATCTGAGTCCGAGGTTGAGCAAGCAGAAAACTCCCCTAGTGGTTCTGTTGAGGATTACCAGGTAGATACTTTAGACACTGACAGAACCAGAACCACTAGGGAAAAATCAAAAGCACAAGCCGAAGCAGCTACTTCCACATCTACCTAAGCTCCACAATCTGAGGAGGGAGCTAGAGAAGGAATAAGGAACAGAGAGAATGCAAGAGGGCCAGAGCATAGATCCTGTAGACTAATGACTCACATTTTTCCAGAGTTGCAGGAGCGAGCTAGAGGAGCAAGCAGCTCCACCGTGACTTAGCTCGATCTTGCCAGTGGTCGTGACCCTTTGGAACCACGTTTAGCCCCGATTGACATAGAGGCTGTAGAAGAGGCCAAGACTACTAAGGGGGTAACCACTCCCCCTATGGATTCTTTAGTGAGTGCACTAGCCACTGCTAGATCCACGATTACAGTGGAGGTACCTCCTCTGCAGGACGACAGGAGCACCTAGAGTGTCATAAGTATGTTCCCTTCCCTATGTTCTTGTAGTGCATGCTTCTGGGACGAACCTAAATTTTCAAAAAGGGGGGGGGTGTACTTGTGATTGTTGAGATTTTTTGGATTCATCTGAGGATTTTTCATGTCGTGTTTCTTTTCCCTCGGGCATGCTCTTTAGTAGAACCGACATGTTTAGTATTTTTATTTCTTATTTTGTGATTTTTATTTAATTAGGAAATAACTTAGGAGTACTCAGCCAATGCAAATGCACTAGTTTTGACTTTTGAAAAAAATTGACCCTGTTTAAATTTGTTTTATACATTAGCTATATATTTGTGACTGCATGCATGATTTCCATGGATCTTCTGATGTCATTTAGTTAATTAGCATGAGGAGTCTTGTTAAGCCATGTGTAAACCTGATAGGTAAAGTAAATATAAGGCATGTACCGTGAGTAAGTGAGGTGTAATACTTAGTTCAGTATTGTGTTGAAGATCTAGAACTTGCCTGGTTGGTCTTTGCATAGGCTAAGAATGGTTGGTTAGTATATGATCATAGATGTTTCTTTGTTAAGCTCACTTTTAGCCTAAATAACCCTACCAAAATCATATGATTCCCTTGATCCCAATTTTGAGCCGTTAATAAACCATTTTTCTTTGATGAGCCGATGAACCGTACCATTATTTATAATGAACCTATTTTGACCATGGTCCTTCCTTTGATATTATGAACCTAAACATAGGCAAAATGCCTAAGTTGAGGATGGCTAGAGTAGGGGTGCATAAATGGTTGGAATGGAAAAAAGGGGAAAGAGAAGAGAAAAGGTTAAAAATAAGGTGATGTGTGAAAAAAAATATAAAATGCTTGAACAAATTTAAAATACACCACACCCATACAAATGCACATAAAAGAGGTGAAAAGGGAAGAAAAGAAATGAAAAGCCTAACGAGTGAAATGGTGAATGGTGAAGCCAATGTATGTAGTGCAAAGGAAGGGATAGTCACTCGTAAAATCTTTCATATTTATCATGTCCAGCCCTAAAGCCTACATTACAAGCCACAACAAGTCCTATAGTGATCCTAATCTGACCATCTGACAGACCAAATAAGAGAAAATAAGGGCAACCCTATGGTATCTGATACATAGTACTTGGAACTTCTTTGTGAGAGTGAGCGTTTCTCTTGTTTAGTCCCATACAATATCTGACACTATATCTATGAGTTGGGACTTCATTTGTTGTGAGGGTACATGGATTATGTTTACTTTTACCATTTGGTATGGATGAAAAGCATCGGTGATGACTTGATTACCTATTGATAGCTAGATGAATGTCTTGATCCCTACTTAGCATATTTTGTGGTTGCTTGTAGTACATTAGTTGATGTTGGTTCATGGAAAAGAGTCAGAAATTAGTGAATGTATAGCTCAAGTTTTGTTGGGTATTGGTTGTAGTATCCTAGGTTTATTTTCTAATTGAGTGTCGTATTTAGTTTTTCTTTTTCTTTGCTGAGGACATGTAAAAGTCTTAAGTTGAGGGTGTTGATGTGCTGTGAGTTTACAACACTTTCAATGCTCAAAACTAAGAATATAGCATGGAATTAGGTATATTTATATGGATATAAGGTACTTTTTCTTTGGTTACAGGACAAATAGGTGTTGGAGCAAGAATGTGGAAAAGATAGCCTGAAAGTGCAAAAAAATAGGCTTAAGTCACAGTTCTCAGTACAAGCCGCAGGATGGTGTTATGAACCGTACTGTAGATAGTGAGAAGTTTCAGAAGGCTAAGTATGAATAGTGCATCCTACGACTCTCATTATGGGTCATATGATTCTTGTACGAGTCGTAGTGTAGAAGTCGTGGAAAGATTTAGAAGATTTTCATAAGAGGTTGACTCCTGATACGGATAGACAGTATGTGTCGTGGTTTCAAGGTATGAGTCGTACTATAATACTCATGAAGAACTTCAGAAAAATTGAAAAGTCTCAGAGTCAAGCCATGGAAGCACTGTACGACTTGTAGGAAGCATGTATGAATCGTACTAAGGTCCAACACTTAGCCAAATTTCAGCCATTCAAAGACATATGGGAAGCAGGTATGAACCGTACATACCTGCTACAGGTCGTAGGATTGGTCGTGACATAGGAGACATCAGTTATGGAAATTCACTCTGTTAGCCTGGGTAAAGGATTTTTATGCCTGTATAAATACGTTTTATGTTTTATTTTCATAAGAAATTATTATACAATCGTTAGTTAACATTAGAGGACGTGAGATTTGAGGGATAGAAGATAGAATTGAGTTGTTTAATTTTTTATCAACCTTTTCTTGATTTTCTCTTGATCTTCATACTTTGTTCTTGAGGATTTTGCTGATTTATTTAAAGAAGGTTTTCTCTCATCCATAATTGTAAGTATTGATTTATGTATTTAACTATGAATGGAAATCACAATCTTGCAACTATGAGAGGCTAAATCCTCCATAACTAGGGTTGTGGGAACCATGGTGGATTAACAAGCTAGGGTTACATAAAAGTGGTTCAAAATAAATGCAAAACACTTGTATTGTATTCTCTTCATGCTTAAACATTTATTAATGGTGTTAAAATTAGGACTTGCCCGAATTCTATACTTGCTTGAGCCTAGAGAGGTAGAGATTAGGAAAGAAGAATTACAACAAAGCCTTGATCTTGATGATCATTGTATTAACTTGAGTTGTGGTCGCAGGATAGTTAAATTTGGGACATATTGATAACGGTTAATTTGTAATCGCTCATGAGACCTGACCTGGTGATTGAGTATATTCATTCAATAGGGACGAACCAGTCGTTTGGATAAACCTTAGTTATCAGTTCTACAAGTAAGCATTGGTGATGATCACGTATGAATACCTGAAGTAGTTATGAACCCATGGGGAATACAAACCCCAGGTATCCTTCATTCTTGATTTCAATCAAAATTTTAACAGTTGTTTTAATTATTGCTTTCTTTAGAACCCCCAATTTTGAGTAACTAACCAACAAGTTCACTTACATGCTTTAGTCTAGCTCTTCCATATTCCCTGTGGGTTCGACCCCAACCTCTTAGTTAGGTTATTTATTGACATCGTTTGCTTCATAGTTTGGTAGGAGGTATGGATTGAGCATTATCAGAGTGATCTGCCCCCGACTCCAGTCCTTGTGTCCCCACTGCATTTTCCTTTTTGGATCCTGCTCTTATAATGTGCTTTGTCAGCAAATCCAACGAAGTATGCATATGAGCCAACTCCTAGTCGCGTTCTTCTTCATTCCTGCGTTGGTCTGCAATCAAACCAACAAAAAATATATCGGCTATTGCATCTGCTTCCCTAGTATGCCATTCCCTATTTAGATTGGTCACCCTGTCAAGGATAGTAGAAGCTTGCTCCCAGGTGTGACTCATCAATGCTCCTCCTGCCACCGTGTCTGCCACAACTTTTGTGCTATTATTTAAAGACATGTAAGAAATTTCCAAAAAACTGTCATCTAGGATACTATGGTTTGGCCACTTTGTCAACTTCTTCTTGAACTCAACCATGTTTCATTAAGTGCCTCAGTTTTGAGCTGTCGGAAATTGTAATCTCATCCTTAAGCTGCAACATTCTGGAGGGAAGAAAGAATCTCTCCAATAAGGCTTTCTTGAGTTCCCTCCAGTTGGTTATGGAGTCATTGGGAAACTCTGATAACCATAAGGTGGCTTCCCTTGATAGCGAGAAGGGGAAAAAATCTGAGCCTAATGATATCTTGATAACTTTGGGAAACCTGTATGCCTTGAAAATTCCAACGAAGTTCATTAAGTTTAAGTTGGCGTCATCCACTGCATGACCACTGAACAGCCCTTTCATGTTTAACAGTTAAATCATGGTGCTCGTGATGTTGAATTTTTCCCCAATGGGAAGTGGTGGTGGCACAATTGCTCTACTTGACCCAACTTCATCAATGTCTAG
>JACEIK010000623.1:91996-112381 GCA_018107945.1 Datura stramonium
GCTCCCTTATATTGATATGATTCTGGTTAGCTGTTGTTGTTGTACAGGTGGCTATAGGCCTAGTCGGCCGGAGGCTGTATTTACAGCCGCTATATAGCCTATTTATTCCGTGAATTAGAGTTAGAGCCAGCCAGGCACCAGATGTGCTTAGGCTCAGTAGTCTAGCAGTTCAGGTCCTAATAGGGCAGCAGGTGCCATTCATACCCCCCAAGGCAGGGTGTGACACCTCTGCATCACCGTTTTGAGGGAGATGCACCACCATATGTTGATGGACCTGAGCAGTCAAAGCCTGTGCTAGCATGTATACGACTGCCCTGAATTCAATGTGGGATGCCGACTCTGGTGCATGCTCCTCATGGGCTGGTGGGGCCTGATAGTGCCCCTCTCCGTTGCCGTTTCCGTGTCCATTTCCATTTCTCCTTCCATTTACTCGATGTGGAGGCATGATGCTGCAAACGTGTATAGCACGAGTTAGAAGGATAGATAGGCATTTCATCGCACAACATGAGATCATGAAAGAAGGGAACATATCTGAAATGTCTCGTAGCCTCTTTTTCATATGTGTGGCGTGCTTCACACCTATGAAAAAGACTCTACTCAACGCGTCTTTTAGACACCCTAGGACACTTCAAAACTATGGCTCTGATATCAAGTTTTTCATGACCCGAACATAGACCCAGATTGCAGCACGGGACAAGGAACCCTGAGAGACTCTAAGTCGACCCATGACGTGAGCATACATCTAACTCAATCAATAAAGAGTAATACTCAACGTAATGACATAGAGGAATCATAAACATGGCATAAAATAGGAAGAAAAGCATACTTCATACATACCAGGTGAATACTACACATAGTTTAAAAGCCTCTAACATATCAGATAGGTTGATGGGACAACACCTCCAACTAACCCGACAAGTCTAGAAAGCTAAACATACATAGAAAAATCTGATATACATGGTCCTCGGGAGATGAGGACTCACCACAAGCATAGGATGCTAACTCTGTAAGGCTGGCTAAGAATGGGGCTAAGTCTCAGAGTTGGGGCCTATATCATGAAACGATAGAGTAGAGAGTATGCGGTCAGTACGTGGAATGTACCGAGTATGCAAGGTAAGTAAAATGGACATTTCAAATACATAAAAGTACGTAAGAGTAGGACATCATGCTCATAACATAAATATCATAGTGTAATATAAGGCTCAAGATTTTTAAAGAACATGTAAAATTAACCATATACATAATCATAAGAGAAGAATTTTAATAAACATGACTTGAGCCAAAACCGTATGAACATAAGCATGCATAAATCATGACGAAAAATGGGAGATTCTTATAACCGATATAACCCATATGAGCAAACATGGATCCTGACCTGTAAAACCATAGTCGGGAGGGTGTTCTTACCTTGCGGAGGGTAGAACCATGAAGGCGTGATATCACACATGAAAGGCCCTCTCAAGGGAGGTCCCATCATATCCTATGGTAGCAAGTACTTCTGATATTCAGGGCAAAAACTGGGCCCTGAACCTACTCGGTGTTAAATACTACTCCCAAAACATATATAGTGCTCATAGGGTAATATACATGACATTCATGGGCTAGTTAAATCATGATAATCATAAGCATGCTTGTAAATACGTGAACTAGCCATGAGGGTAAGGCCCGTGAGTCGGCCAAAATCATAAATCATAACTCATGAGGTTCATGCATATTTGTAAATCATGTATAAGCATTTGAAATCATAAATTCATAGTAGGCATTTTAATAAATCCATATAATAACTCATAAATCATGATGGGTTAAAGAACCTCAAAAATCAAGATAAAATCATAACTCAATTTATCATAAAACAAATATGATTAAGTATAGTTTAATAGAGATTTAAGTCAATGAATTTATAATTCAATTAGTTGAAAAATCTGATCATGATTCATAAAATATGACGTAAAACATGAGAAGCAATAACCCATAGATGGATCATTAGAATTTCATAAGATTTAGGATAAAACCCCATAAGATTTTAAAGCAAAACTTCATGAATTAGGAGAGATTGGGCATTGGTATGAATGAAAACACCCACTCATAACCCTAGATACCTGATTATACTTGATCTAAACTTTCCTGATTTCCCAAGAAGAATTTGAGAAGAAATGGAAGGGCTAAGGCTTGATCTTCTCTCTAACTCTCTCAAACTTGCATTCATGGGTTTGGAATAGGTTAGAATGTCTTAACCTATCATAATAAACTTTGAAAATAACTTAAAACGACGTAGTAAAGGACCTTAGACCATAGGAATGACGAGAATATCCTTAATGAATTTCCTGAAATTTCTGCACTGGCAATGACAACGACTGTCCTAACTGGTCGTTCTTTGATACCACGACTCGTGGTATCCATTCGTTGTGTCCACTACCCGACTTCACTTTCTCAGATTCAAATCCCCCGACTTGATAGGATGAGTCATTTCTTAAGACACGTCCGTTAAGTTGTTCGTTGTTTCCCCCTTGATGACCTGCACCAAAACTTCCCATGAACCACACCACAACTGATTCCTCCTTTCAAGGAGTCGTGGTTTCCTTTTGTTACATCGACTAGAGGTTTTAATACTCCTTCTCTCAATTGGTCACCAGGATCCGTTATAGCTCACGAAGGATCATCCCATGACCTGTTACTTCCTCACAGGCTAAGGACCAATCTACCCACGAATTCAAACAACGATTCATGGTATCAAACAATGGGTCGTTATGTGACCCGTTTCTTCCAACTGCCACCCGGCCAGACTTGGTTGGACCAATGATCCGTTATGTGACTCGTTCTATGGAAAATTTCTCAGATTTTTCCAACTTCAATTTATAAATCCCAGGTTTAGTTGTAGGCACTTTCGAGGTATTACAGCAAGGATCCAGTGGAGTAATTTACATTCGAACCCTCCAAATTGAGGTAGGTTATGACTTAGAAGGAGTTAGACTTTTTATAATGACATGTATTGATGTGGAATGATAGTGTGTATATTGGTATCTAAACCTTAAGTATTTAAAATATTCCTTGTTGAATTCCCTGATTTAGTGATTCTAATGCGATGTGGTTACTTGCATGATGTGGAAGTGAGTGTGTATAATTTGTTCATTCCTTTTGTAATTGATGAGAATGATCTTGAATTGTTTAAGTGTTTAAGTTAATGGAGGTAAGATGAGGCCTCCTAAAAGTGATGTCAATGGACTTAATGATAATATATTGATTATGAGAATGAACTTGGATACTATGAATATCTTGAGATGAGTGGCTCATGCCTGAGGGGAGTATCCGGACGAGCAATGACGATAGAGTGGCTCATGTCCGAGGGGAGCATCTAGACGAGAAATTTGAGTGGGAGAAGGTACCATGCTGGTACATTACATAGATTTTTAGAGTCCCCTGTAGCTCATGACTGGAAGGGCAGAAATAAGACCCTATGGCATCTGTGTACATCCATTTTTAGTGATTGAGTGTTCAAGGAAATGTGACAGAGGCGTGTACTCGACATGTCACCATTCATTGTTTTATTTTATTTACTATAAGAATGTGAGAATCGAATTGAGCATATGGGTGTCTATCTGAACTAAACTTGTGGTCATGTGTTCGCCGTCTAAATTATTGAGGCGTTGCAATTGAACTTATGGTTGGAACAGTTAAATAATAACTTATGATTAAGTTATGCAATCTTATTGAAAGATTTATTCTATATCTTATGTAGTTATGTGGTATCAATTGTCTAGTGATTACCGTGAATAGCATGGATGATTGTAGTGATTGCAAGTTGTAATCAGTTAGTGAAATGTTGGGTGTGTAACTAAGTCGAACTACTGCCAAGGCAGTACCACTGAAGTTGAACTTGTTCCATTGTGGCATGACTGTGGCAGCAGTCAAGCGACCGTTGCAGCGATGGCCCAATCCAGTGACCAGGCCGGTTCGCACCTGAGCAAAAGTAATTCCTGAAATTTGTATTGTCTATATATGAATGATGTTCGCAGCTTATTTCATATTGCCGTTTACATGTATGTATATTATTATGTAAGGTCGGTCAGTGATGCCTACCAGTAGTGTGCTTCATATTGACTCTACTCCTGCACTTCTTTTCTTAGTGTAGAATCCAATCTCATAAGCTCATTTCAACCTCACCTCTAGAGCAGCAACAACAGATCAATGGAAAGGTGAGCGATGCCAGATGCGCAATTCTACTCTTCCTCCGAAGATGTCTCTTGGTCAGACAGTCATAGCTTTTTATTCATTTATGTCCTATTAAGATCTTATACATTTTTAGCTAGATGTATTCATGTGCAATGACAATTAGATTCTGGGAGCGTTTCAACAATGTGCTGTTATTATTTTCATTTTGTTAATGATATTCTGTTAATTATATACAAATGTGTAATTCTCTTTCTAGATGTCGATGGATTGGGGTAAAGAGTGGGGAATGTGGTTTGTCCACTGGAGGATTTAGTGTGGGTATCAATCATAACTATTTGGGTCGTGACAAGAATTGACAAGGTTCGGTGTCACAATGACTGTCTCAGTTAGAGTACACAACAAATATAACACAAGCTGGCTCATAGACCAACCAACAGATATACAATAGGTCGATGAGGCCACATAATGGAATAAAACATGAACAATAGGGCTTTTCAAGCCTACAACAGTACTACAACCACATCCAATATCTACGAGCCTTTATGAATTCAACTATAATCAAAAGATCGGCACAGGGGCTCGAACTACCCATAAACAATAGCTAGCAACTCTAAAAGACTTGAAGGTTACAAACTTAGCTAGAACTACACTCAACGATAAGAACTCAATCTACCTATCGATCAACCCCTGCATGTATGAATGAGTGCACCAACTAGGGCATCAGTATGGAAATGTACCTAGTATATAAGGCGGAAATGATAATAAGATACAGAGTACAAATCAACAGACATATAGAATAATAACAAGAAGTCTAGAAGATATCAACAGAAATATACTTAGGAAATCAAGTAAGCAAATAGACCTACCTGGCCCCCATAAGCGTGACAAGCCTAAAACAAATTAACAAACGAACAACAAATGATACCTAGTCAATACAACTCACCTATCACCACCTTCACCACAAATGATCCATTTAACAGTCTCACTTAACTCAACCCTAGGCCCCTCAATGACCTCAGTCATTGCCAATTCACTTTTAGCATCCACAACTATTTGACAAGCACAAAACAAAATAAAAAGTACAATATGTACATAAAATCACAGCCTTTCTAGAAATAGTCACGAACTTGCAAGAATTACAAGTTCACAAGCACGGCCTTGCCAAAAACAGTCATAGACTTGCAAGTCCTCATAAGCCACGGGCTCAACCTAGCTGGAGACCATCACGGAATTGTAGGTTATCACAGAGCCACGTAATGGAATAAAACATGAACAATAGGGCTTTTCAAGCCTACAACAATACTACAACCACATTCAATATCTACGAGCCTTTATGAATTCAACTGTAATCAAAAGATCGGCACAGGGGCTCGAACTACCCATAAACAACAGCTAGCAACTCTAAAAGACTTGAAGCTTACTGAGTTAGCTAGAACTACACGCAGCGATAAGAACTCAATCTACCTATCGATCAACCCCTGCATGTATGAATGAGTGTGCCAACTAGGGAATCAGTATGGAAATGTACCTAGTATATAAGGCGGAAATGATAATAAGATACATAGTACAAATCAACAGATATATAGAATAATAACAGGAAGTCTAGAAGATATCAACAGAAATATATTTAGGAAATCAAGTAAGCAAATAAACCTACCTGGCCCCCATAAGCGTGACAAGCCTAAAACAAATAAACAAACGAACAACAAATGATACCTAGTCAATAGAACTCACCTATCACCACCTTCACCACAAATGATCCATTTAACAGTGTCACTTAACTCAACCCTAGGCCCCTCAATGACCTCAGTCATTGCAAATTCACTTTTAGCACCCACAACTATTTGACAAGCACAAAACAAAACAAAAAGTACAATACGTACATAAAATCACAGCCTTTCCAGAAATAGTTACGAACTTGCGAGAATTACAAGTTCACAAGCACGGCCTTGCCAGAAGCAGTCACAGACTTTCAAGTCCTCATAAGCCACGGGCTCAACCTAGCTGGAGACCATCACGGAATTGTAGGTTATCACTGAGCCTCCAAAGGCACTATACAATTCACAAGATTATAATGACAAAGATAATACACTTACACACAAGTTCAAACAACCTACTCTTGGCTATCAATTCCCACCAACGGACAACCACAATATAGCACTAACCTCATGTATCTAGTCGTTCACCAACATACACCATGGCTACCAAAAGATCATACTTGATAACTCTTCCCCAAACCTTATTCCTAGCCCAAGGACTAAAATATATAACATAGCCCTTAATTGGAACTAACCAACAATAACCTCAATTTCACAACAATCTAACATGACTACCAAGGACAACCAAAGCCATTAAAAGCTTACTAACTCGTCTCTTAACTAATCCATCCAACCAGCACACATACAACTTAAAACTAAATCAAAAAATCCACCAAAACACAGCCAAAACAGCCCTTAGCTCAACCAAAAAGGGTCACAAACCACAACAAAAGCTAAAACAATTTTGACGCGTTCTATCGCCTATCTGACATACGACATACAACCAATTTTAATGCCTAAATAGACGGCCTCAATTGGTAAGGGAGAGATCAGACCCAAAAGCCCAAAAAACATTGTAAATACAAATTTCCAGCTACAAAAAGTCAAGTTCACATGACAATGCCAAAAGCTCAGATTCAACAAAAATGATGATGGAAGGAGAGAAAAGGAAACCTTAACATACCTCGACACTGCCGAACCCTGCACTAAGCGGATTTCAAAATACCATCACCATGAATATAATTCCTTATAGCATTCCCCAATACTACAATAAATGCATCCATAAAATTTCAACTAGGAAATAATACCGATGAAACTTAATAGGTAAGATTTCTACGGATTCAATGATAGAAACTCCAGATTAACAATCTACAAACACCTAGGAACTAATAGACATAATATACAGATATGAATTTTAGGAAGAAGCTTACCCATCGGATATACCCCAAAATGCCACCAAACACTCCAAAAAGTTCATCAAAACACAATCTATACGGATAATTCAACTTTCTGACCTTCGATTCCACCTTGCATTATTTTTCCTAGGCCCAAAACCATCAAAAACATGTTGGAAGACTTCTAGGGAGAGTTTTTTGTTATGAAAATTTCTAGAAATGGTAAATGGACTTGAACGACACACCAAAGGGACATATAGTCCTCCACTGACCTGGCCCGCTTTGACATTCCTTCTTGCACAGTCTCGCAAAAACATGAATATGTCTCTACTTAGAAGTTGTATTAGCAAATGATTTAATACATTGGAATCTAGACTCATGGGCCTTTAATTTGATAGGTCGCAGGCCCCCTAATTTTATGGATTGGATAAAAGCTTTGAGACATCTAACCCATATTTCAGAGAATTTTAAGAATGAAATTTGCAATAACTTTTGCCGACTTTGTTTTACAACTTGAGTGATGTCAAATCATAACATACAACCATAGAGTGATTCAAATGCCTCATAAAATTTCCTTATTAGAATATTACGTACTCTTAGTCATAGCTCAAAGATATAGATTTATTGCTTAAATCTGATAGGGTGTTACATCCTTTCCCCCTTAGAAATATTCATCCTTGAATATTAGAAAATACGCACGATTCAAATGAAAATACTATCATAGCAGGAGTAAGCTCACAAAATCACAGAACTCTTGGGTCTACCAAAAAAAACTCCAAACAAGATGACCCTACACTCCACCAAGGTGCAAAACACAACCCCAACAAAAATAGGATAAGTGTAACACTCCAAATCGGTGGTAACGGATGACCTGATGAGTCGTCGTTCCTGGAAATGACTCATTAGGTTGGTCGTTGGGTGGAGGCTAGGGTCCTAGATAATGTCTCAGGCAGTGGAGGTGACGGATCATAGGCCACGAGTCGTCATGGCAGACCTCAACTCGTGAAGTGATTTGTGGGTTGTGTTGGGGAAATTTTTAGGAGTTGGGAAGTATACTCATGACTCAGTCCCCACGAGTTGTTACCTCACCCCACGACTCATGGGGGCCTGACGGGGTGATTTTGCCTGCATTTTTCTAGGGGCATTTCTGTAAAGTCCTATGTTCCTAACTTCTAAATTACGTCATTTTGAGTATTATTTGGGACATTTTTAAGGGTTTCTCTTAGTCTAATCTCTCATTCTCTCAAAATACTCTCTCAAACCCTTCTTCCTTCCCTCTCTCAAGTTCAAGGATCCTTCAAGGAAGCTTTCAAAGACTTCAAGGTATAGTTTAAGTAGGTGATTCTTCAAAGCAGTTATGCAGGTCTTCCAACAAGGATAATCTTCCATCCTTGTGCCCAAAACATTTTATCAAAATGCCCAATTTCAACTATTCTAGAAAAGCATGACAAAGGGTTTGTGTGATAGGTGATTTTGTCTATATTTCTCTAAATTCCAAGATCCATTATGATTATGAGATTAATTATGATGTAGAATAATTGGGTTACCTTGAATTATGTATCGAATGATGAGAAAGGTGTGGGATTATAGAATGCTTTCATAAAATGACTTGAGCTTTGCATGAGGCTGTATTATTGTTCACTCAAATATCATAATTACTTCCATCCATGTTTAAATACGTGAAGATCGAATGATTATCCCTAAGAAGTTGAATGTACCATTGATAGATATGTTGAGAAGAAATTAGAGTTATGGGCTTGAATAATTGAATGTAAAATATGCATTTCCCTTATGCTTTTGATGGAATTGATTCGGTATGTGGTAAATTTATCATAATAGCCTAATTAATACATCCCTCTCATAATTGGAGTAAATCTGGAAATGGGTCTTATGAAATAAACATGTATGTTCCTCCCATGATCTTGTTGTAAATTTATAGGTTATAATTTAAGTATATGGCTTCCTGTAAATCTAGAATATATGAATCAATGTATGCATGTTAAGGTACGAATTGGATATATGGATCATGAATGACTCTGTTATACATGTTGAATGATATAAAGCCAAGACTAAATAAGGTGGAAGTATAATGCATGAGGTGGAAGTATAATGCATGATGTGAATCCATAGATACTCACTAATGTAAGATGTTTGAAGAAATATTGATATGGCTCTATGATGATATGAATTATGATGATAAAGCATGAGATTGATGTTTTCAAAATGTTGGTCTTGTTGTTAGTAGAAAGTAGCCCCGATCATTTCAATACGAATGATGTATGATGAAAGCAGTGTGTGTTTATGTTTTTCACTAGCTGTAGTAGCATAGACCAGACAGATGACGTCAGATCGGTACTCCTCATGTCCTAGTTAGCCAGGGATCCTCTATATCTGAGAATGTTTACCTTGGTAAACTCGAGATCCTCCATAGTAGAGAGTGATCCTCTTAGCTCAGTATGGATCCTCCATAGCAGAGAGTGACTCCCTAATTTAATCGGGATCCTCCATAGTAGAGAGAGATTCCCTAGTTCACTTGGGATCCTCCATACCAGAGAATGACTCCCTAGTTCAGTAAGATTCCTCCATAGTAGAGAATGACTCGTTAGTTCATCTGGGACTCTCCATAGTAAAGGATGACTCCCTTGGTTATGTTACTATCATAATTCAGTTTCGTATGATCCGATTTCAGATTATACCAGACATAATATAATAATAATCAGTCACAGTTATCAGTAGGGATCCAGTACNACAGTTATCAGTAGGGATCCAGTACAGTGTGTGATGCTAGATCCAAATTCAGCTCTTATTAAATGTTTAGAACTTGACCCTTACGCATGAGTTCGTGATGTTGCATAAAATGAGATCCAAAGGAAAGTGGCATGTATACATATGAGTATGTGAATCATAAGAGGATAGTGGTATATCAAATCAGTTATGTTGATGTATTTGGTTTATTCCTTATTGTATAATTGTTTATTTAATTATCTATGTTATCCCGCATGCTCAGTACATTCCATGTATTGACCGCACGTCTTTCGTGCTATATCATTTCGTGATATAGATTCAGGTCTCCGGACTCAGCCTCACGGTTAGATAAGCTTCGTCCTCTCTTAGTAGCTAGTGGTGAGTCCTCATCTCCCGAGGACGTGATTTGTGTTTTACTTTTTTTCCTTATGTTTTAGTTTTAATATGTTAGGAGTTAGCTGGGGGCTTGTCCCAACAACTCATCAGTGTAGTAGAAGCCTTTCAGACTTGTTTAGACATATTCGACATTGTATCTAAGTGTTTTTAAAATTGTTCTTATGGTTTCTATTAGATTCTTTCTATTAGCTTCCGCTTATTCATGTTGTTAGTCGATTTTTATTATTAAGTGTTATGCCATGGATCGACTTGGAGCCTTTTGGGGTTTATCGTCCCCTATTACGGCTAGGGTGTAAAATTGGCTCATGACAAACTTGGCATCAGAGGAAAGGTTTAGAGTGTCCTAGGGTGTCCGAAAGCCGCGTTAAGTACAGTATTCTTCATGGGTGTCAAGCGCACCACACTCATGATGAGGAGGCTATGAGAAGTTTTAGGAATGTTCTTTTCTTCATGATTCTTATCGTGCATAGAGTATGAAGTTCCAAACAGTTCCTTCCCTGGCTCATGCTTTACGTGCTTGCAGATAGTGCCTCCTAGACGAGAAAATAGAAGGAGAAATGGTAATGTTTTTCCACTGGCACCACCACCCCAGCGAAACCGATGGACGACCATGTTACCCATGTCGAGTTCTGGGCAACTCTTAATATGTTGGCACAGACAGTGACCGCCCAGATTAACCAGTAAGCTATGGCTCGTATTCCCTAGAATGGGAATGTAGCAGCAATAAGGGTGAGAGATTTTCTTCGAATGAACCTACCCGAGTTCTTGGGGTCAAAGGTAGACGAGGACCAGTATGAGTTCTTGGAAGAGATTCAGAAGATTACTCACTTCATGGGAGTGACGGGAATTAAGAGAGCATACTTAGCCTCCTATTAGCTAAAAGGAGTTGCTTATATATGGTTTTGATAGTGGAGGGATAGCCGAGTGATTGGAGCAGGCCCCGTAGGTTGGGATGAATTTAAGACCGCGTTCCTGGACAGGTTTTCCCCTAGAGAATTGAGATAGGCTAATGCGACAGAGTTCATCAACCTAAAACAGAATGACATGATAGTTCAAGAGTGTGCGTTGGAATTTACCCGGCTATCCAAGTATGCCCCAGAGATGGTAGCAAACCAGAGGGCCCGAGTGAGTAGGTTCGTGAATTGAGTGTCAGACTCCTTAATTAAAGAGTGCAGGACTACTATGTTGCACAGGGATATAGACTTTTCATATTTGGTTATATTCGCGCAATAAATGGAAGCGGAGCAAGTGAAGGAAAAGGAGAGAGAGGCCAAGAGGGCCAGGAGAGGAGATTCAAAGTCCTCTTCACCAAGGACAAGTGGTGAACACCGTTCATTTTCCCAACAGAAGTCGGAAGCCCCAGTATTTTCAATAGTCAGTTCTCCATACAAACCTAGAGTAAGGGAGATTATGTATCCGATGGTGTACCAGCTGTGGAAAGCACCACTTTGGAGAATGTATGGCCGGATCAGAAGTTTTTTTTTGGTGTAGCTAGTCGGGCCATAAGCACCGAGATTGTGCAGCAGCAAAGCGATGCGAGAGTAGATCCTCGACCATTTCTTCGGTACCACTGATAACTTGTTCATGTCAACAAGGCGCGTCATCTAGCTTGGTTGGCGAACATCGTCAAAACCGCTCCTATTTCATGATAGCACACCAAGATAATGGCAGGTTGCCAATAGTGGCCATAGGTATATTGTGAATCCTACATAACTCTTTGTATGTTGCTATCCCTAGATCCCCAGTACTAAATAAGGAGCTTATAGTTTTGGTTGAGAAGAGGTTATTGATGTGTGATGTGAATAGCCATTAATGTGAGACTAGCTGTGATGGTTAGAGGTGAAAGGGGGAGTTACGAGTTAGTGAATTAGCCCCAACCTTGAGAATCATTCAGAAGCCTTAGGATGACGGCTTTAAGGTAAGGGGGAGATGGTAAACATGTGAGATTAGTCGGATCTTGACTATGATAGTAGGGAAGCCCTAACCCTAGCAGTCATGGTATGTTAATCCCTTCAGGTCTAGATAATTTCCCTGTAGTTCAGTGTGAGCTAAGTTATGTCCGTCCCTATGTGCGGACTCCTAGAAGTTCTAGATAATCACTTTAGATAGCGATGTCGATCTTATTTCATGAATACTCTAGGTTCATTTCCATGTTATGAATCAATTATGTGTGATAATTCATGTATTCCAGTATGATCAGCTCGAACTCAGTCTCTAGAATATGCTTAGTAGCCCTGCAGACTTAGGTTATCTCATGTACATGCTCAGTTTTAGATGTCTTTAATGATACATTCTTATGAAACCTGTAATTGAAGTCAGACCAGATATTATGAATTATAACCCAGCATCAGAAAGTGACTTGAGAGCGAAGGCTCAGTCCGTAGTAGTTTAGTGCTAGTTTGAGCGGAAGACTCCTTCTCACTGTTCTATCTAATTCCATGTTAGTGTCATGTCCTTCAGTCTCTTTTGTGCTATAGCATGCATGATCAATTTAGATACTCAGTCCGGATGTGTAAGATTATCCTGAAGCCTTATTCTCCATTGGTTTTAGCTGTGATTGATTGATTATGGGATTTTCGTTTCATTCTTATCCTATCAGTATGTTTTGCCAACATTTGAGGGTGAATGTTCCCAAGGGGGATATATTGTAACACCCCGAATATTTCTAAGATCAGATTCCAGGATTGAGGAAAGAAACCAGATAGAAAATGGAAGTTTGGTGCAGAACGAGTCGGGGGACAACTTGTTAGGGAGCCCCCATGAGTCGTGGTCAGACCCGTGGGGAAGCAATTCTGAGGTGTGGTCAAGTTCGGTGGTAACGAATGACTTGACGAGTCATCTTTCCTGGCAGAGACTCATTAGGTTGGTCATTGGGTGGAGGCTAGGGTCCTGGATAAAGTCTCAAGCAGTGGAGGTGAAGTATAGTAGGCCACGAGTCGTCATGGTAGACCACATCTTGTGAAGTGAGTCGCGGGTTATGTTGGGGAATTTTTGAGGAGTTTGGGTAGTGTACTCCATGACTCGGTTCCCACGAGTCGTTACCTGAACCCATGACTCGTGGGGTGCCTCGTGGGGACCTGACGAGTGATTTTGCTTGCGTTTTTCCTGGGGTATTTTCGTAAATTCCGACATTCCTAACTTCTAAACTACATCGTTTTGAGTATTATTTGGGACAGTTTTAAGGGTTTCTCTTAGTCTAATCTCTCATTCTCTCAAAATACTCTCTCAAACCCTTCTTCCTTCCCTCTTTCAAGTTCAAGGATCCTTCGAGGAAGCTTTCAAGGACATCAAGGTCAAGTTTAAGTGGGAGATTCTTCGAAGCAGGTATGCGGGTCTTCCAACAAGGATAATCTTCCATCCTTGTGCCCAAAACGTTTTATCAAAATTCTCAATTTCAACTATTCTAGAAAAGCATGACCTAGGGTTTGTGTGATGGGTGATTTTGTCTACATTTCTCTAAATTCCAAGATCCATTATGATTATGAGATTAATTAGGATGTAGAATAATTAGGTTACCTTGAATTATGTGTCGGATGATGAGAAATGTGTGAGATTATAGAATGCATTCATAAAATGACTTGAACTTTTAATGAAGCTTTATTACTGTTCACTCAATTTTCGTAATTACTTGCATCCATGTTTAGATATGTGAAGATCGAATGATTATCCCTAAAAATAGGAATGTGCCATTGATAATCATGTTGAGAAGAAATTAGAGTTATGGCTTGAATAATTCAAAGTAAAATATGCATGTCCCTTATGCTTTTGATGGAATTGATTGGGTATGGGGTAAATTTATGGTAATGGCCTAATTAATACATCCCTCTCATGAATTGGAGTAAATATCGAAATGGGTCTCATGAAATGAAAATGTATGTTCCTCCCATGATCTTGTTGTAAATGTATAGGTTATAAGTTAAATATATGGCTTCCTGTAAATCTAGAATATATGAATCAATGTATGCATGTTAAGGTACGAATTAGATATATGGATCATGAATGACTGTATGATACATGTTGAATGATATAAAGCCGAAACTTAATGAGGTGGAAGTATAATGCATGATGTGAGTCTATAGATACTCACTAATGTAAGATGTTTGAAGAAATATTGATGTGGCTCTATGATGATATGAATTATGATGATAAAGCATGAGATTGATGTTTTCAGAATGTTGGGCTTGTTGTTAGTAGAAAGTAGCCCCGATCCTGTCGAAACGAATGATGTATGATGAAAGCAGTGTGTGTTATGTTTTTGACTAGTTGTAGTAGCATAGACCAGACAGATGACGTCAAATCGGTACTCCTCATGTCCTAGTTAGCCAGGGATCCTCTATATCCGAGAATGTTTCCCTTGGTCAGCTAGGGATCCTCCATAGTAGAGAGTTACTCCCTTAGATTAGTAGGGATCCTCCATAGCAAAGAGTGACTCCCTAGTTCATTCGGGATCCTCCATAGGAGAGAGAGATTCCCTAGTTCAGTCGGGATCCTCCATAGCTGAGACTTACTCCCTAGTTCAGTCAGTTGCCTCCATAGTAGAGAATGACTCGTTAGTTCATATGGGACTCTCCATGGTAGAGGATGACTCCCTTGGTTATGTTACTATCATAATTCAGTTTTGTATGATCCAGATTTCAGATTATACCAGACTTAATATACTGATAATCAGTCTCAGTTATCAGTAGGGATCCAGTATAGTGTGTGATGCTAGATCCAAATTCGGCTGTTATTAAATTTTTGAAACCTGACCCTTACGCATGAGTTCGATGATGTTGCATAAAATTATATCTAAAGGACAGTGGCGTGTATATATATGAGTATGTGAATCATAAGAGGATATTGGTATATCAAATCATGTATGTTGATGTATTTGGTTATTTCTTCTCGTGTAATTGTTTATTTAATTATCTATGTTACCTCGCATGCTCAGTTCATTCCATGTACTGACCGCACGCCTTTTGTGCTATATCATTTCATGATATAGATTCAGTTCTCCGGACTCAGCCTCATGGTTAGATACGCTTCGTCCTCTCTCGGCGGATAGTGTTGAGTCCTCATCTCCTAAGGACGTGATTTATGTTTTACTTTTTTTCCTTATGTTTAAGTTTTCAAACATTAGGAGTTAGCTGGGGGCTTGTCCCAGCAACTCATCAGTTTAGTAGAAGGCTTTCAGACATGTCAAGACATATTCACCGTTGTATCTAAGTGTTGTAAAAATTGTTCTTATGGTTTGTATTAGATTTTTCCTATTAGCTTCCGCTTATTAATGTTGTTAGTCATTTCTATTGTTAAGTGTTATGCCATGATTATGCCATGGATTGACTTTGAGCCTTTCAGAATTTTTTGTCCTGTGTTACTGCTAGGGTGTAAACTCGGATCGTGACAATAAGGATCTTACCTTCCACCACGTCTAGCCACTGGCGGTCCATAATCTAACATATTAAAAGCATTCCATGTACAAGTTAGCAAACATGAGTCTAGACCAGACTCCTACCACACCTGACTTCTCGCATAATTTTGACCCAAAGGAAGGGTAAGAATCTTGAATGTCTTGAAGTCTGCTGTTTATAAGTACGACGCGCAACACACATATAAATAAGACTCTACTAGAAACGGTTCATAGACTCCCTAGGACCTGACTTGATTTGATATGAAGTTTGTCAAACCCCAAACTTGGTAAGGCATGACTGGCACCCGATCCTGCACTTGACCTAGTGAACCCTACAATAACTTTACTATAAAAGGCCAGAACTGATGAGGTTTGGTGTTATAATGACTGTCTAAATTAGAGTTCACAACAGATATAATGGAAGATGGATCACAAACCAACCAATAGATATACAATAGGCCGATGAGGCCACAAAATGGAATACAACCTGAATAATAGGGCTTTTCAAGACTATAACAATATTACACCATAATGAATGTCTATGAGCCTCTATGAATACAACCGTAATCAAATGATCAGGATAAGGCCCCAAACTACCCATAAACAATAACTGGAAACTCCGAAAGTCTTAGAGCTTACTGGCTCAGTTGGAAATCCACTCTGCAACAACTCTATCTATCTACCGAGCAACACCTGCAGGTACGAATGTTGTGCCCCAACTAGGATGCCAGTACAGAAATGTACCGATTACGTAAGGTGAAAACGATAACAAGATATAGATTAGAAATTAACAGACATATAGAATAATCTCAACAATTTCAAAAGATATCAACGAAAATATATTAAAGAAATCAAACAAGCAAACAAAATCTACCTGGCCCCCATAAGCCTAGAAAGCCTAAAACAATTAAACAAACGAACAAAAAACAACAACTAGTCAATAAAACTCACCTATTACCACCTACACCACACATGATCCATCCAACTGACTTATTTAACTCAACCCTAGTCTCATCAATGACCTCAGTCATTGGCAATTCACCTCTAGCATCCACATCTATCGACAAACAACAATACAAACAAACAGTATAATATGTATATCGATTCACAACCACAACCTTGCCGAAAATAGCCATGGACTTGCAAGCATCACAAGTTCACAAGAACGACCTTTTTGGAAATAGTCATGAACTTGTAGGTCCTCACAAGCCACAGGATCAACATAGCTGGAAACTGTCACAGACTTACAGGTTGTCATAGAGCCTCCCAAGGAACCATACAATTCACAGAATCATAACAACAAAAATAATACACTCAAACACAAGTTCAAACATCCCACAACCAGCTATTAATTCCACCAATGGACTACTATAATGTAGCATTAACCTCACGTATCTAGCCGTCCAAAGGCATATTCCATGGCACCTGAAAGATCATAGTTAACAATTCTATCCCCAAACCATATTCCCAGCCTAAGGACTAAAATATATAACATAGACCATAATTGGAACTAACCAACACTAACCTCAATTTGACAACAACCGAACACGACTACAGAGTACAACTAAAGCCACTACAAGATTACTAACTCGTCTCTTAACTAACTCATCAAATCAACAAACATACAACTTAAACCTCATAATAAAGCCCCCAAAACATAGCCAAAACATCCCTTATCTCAACCTAAAAGGGTCATGAACCACAACAATACTCAAGACAATTTTGATGTGTTCTGTCGCCCATCCGACTCACGACATATGAGCAATTTTAATGACCGAATGCACGACCTCAATTGATGAGGGAGAGATCACAACCCATCCGCCTAATAAACATTGTAAATACAGATTTCTATCCACAAAACAGCAAGTTCGAATGACAATGCCAAGAGCTTGGATTCAATAAAAATCATGCCAGAAGGAGAGAAAAGAAAACCCTAACATACCTCAACTATGATGAACCCTGGACTAAGATGATTTCAAGCCATCAGATGAATATACTACCTATAGAATCCCCTAATATTTCCATAAATGCATCCATAAAAGTTTAATAAGGAAACCATATCGATGAAACTTAATCGATGAGATTTCTACAGATTCAATGACAAAAACTCCGGATTAACAATCTATCGAAACCTATGATCCCACCCAAATCCACTCCAATTTTTGGTAGTGTAAATGGTTGAAGCAAATACAGAATTCGACTTAGAGTTGGGGTTGAATTATAAAGAGACTACATTAAGCCCACTCTATCTAGTACCACTCAAAATAGTTTTGCATGTTCAGAGACTATTTGAATTAATTGAGTAAATTTAAACTAGAACTATTGAATGCAAATAGATAAGGTTAAAATCAATTTGTGGAAATTCTAGGGAAGTGACCCCAATTGTGGGTGGATCTCCCTAAATCACCCAATGTGGGTAAATTAAAATTAGTCTAATGATGAACATCCAAGTAAAGACTAAGGCAACCTATGGGTATCTTTCACTAACACCATAGGTGACAATCTACTTTAATTTTTTCAAATGGAAGTGAACTCCTTTCTACCCAATTTCTTATGCCAATTAGAATTCTACCTATGTCTAGGAAAATCCATTAAGCATGGGTTAGGCCTTGAGTTATTATTGATTGACACTAACCCAACCTAAATTTTCTCTTTCAAGCATTATAAAGATAATTGGGCAGTGTTGGATGACTTTCATCGCGAATCACATACTATAAAGCAAAGATCAATCAAATATTCTTTAGCCCAATGTCAATTTTTCTAAGTTGAGATTATTAGGATTCACAACCCTAGATCTAGATTTAGTTACTCATAGCTAAACAAAGAAGAGAAAATAAGTAATTAAGTATTCTTACTAAAAGAAATTGCAAATTTTAGAAGAGATCTTGAATTGATGAACTTGGATCTTAAAAATTACAAGATACATTAGAAATCTAGTCTATTATGGATGAAATGTAAAGTAATCAAACTTTCTCTACTTTTTACTGAAAACTAAAGCTAAAAACTCTTGAAAAAGTTGAGAAAAACCTATTTATACTATATCTCAAAAAGCCAAGGTTTGCAGGGATGGCCCTTCCTTTGGAAGGAAGGACTATCCTTTTCCCCATCTATTATATTTAGCCTTCTGTCAATCAGCTTTCCATTCTTTAATCGGTGTGAACTATCTTTGAAAAGATGGTCCATCTTTGGCTTCATTGATTAAAATTGTCTTTTGCCTCTTTATGGGTTCGTCCTATAATTGATGGACTGTCTTCTCTTAAGATGATCTGTTCTTCAATCTATTTATTAAGGACCTCCTCAAAATGGTTGCTGGACACTTTGTTTTTTGCTGGACGGCTGGACATGTGGATCGTCTTTCAGAGAGATGGTTCGTCCTTTGTTTTTTCTCATGGACAGATTTCTGGCTTTAACTCCATTATCCTTCATTTTTCTTGGGTTCTTGAAATTTGGCATAATGAGGTCAGTTTCCACTCAATGTAGCTCCTAAAGACATGCAAAATGCTATGAAATGAAGCAAAGGTGTGTTGAAAATACCTAACACATCAACACCACCAACTTAAAGCATTTGTTTGTCCTCAAGCAAACAAAGAAGAGAAATTAACCTAACACCTAAATTAATTTCCCGAAATCAAAAATTGCAATGATTAGGGTGGTTGTTAACAATGGCTGCAAACACACATATTTCAATCTAGCCACCCCCTCCATAAATCAAATACCATTTTCTCACAACTATTCAAGATAAGCATGCAATCTCCACTTATGATGCTATATCAACATATATACACCTAGACTCGAGAAGTAAAACATGCCCGCCATTTACATCTACATGCCCACAATCAGATCAAGGAAAGTTATCTTTTTTTTCTAAAACAATGGTAACACACTAAATAAGGACACACAAGATCAAAGGAGAGGAGAAATATACTCAACTCTCACAAAAAAATTGATAAGATAGGTTACAACTACCATATGCTTGCCTATTTAGTAAAGTTCCATTCCTTTCAGATGTCCGTGTTAAGATCACACAAGAGCTTCTCTAAGCTTGTATTGAGGGTCAAAGGTCTAGTAGGATACAAATATGGCTTTTAGTGACTCATTTACCATCCGTGAACATTTCATCACTTTTTGATCCTTCTTTTCATCCATTCTCTTGTTTTAGAAACTTTTCATACTCCAAAGTGTTTTTGTGAGCTCGAATTTTCAATTTTCTCTTTTTTATTTTCTTATTTTATTTTTCACTTTTTTTAAGATCATTGCTCAATTACACCTTGAAATATGATTAAACTTCCATCTATTGAGCTATTTCTGTCTTTCCTACCTTATCACCCCCAACATGTAACTTCTTGCTCATTGTTCATTCTTCCTAGTGTAAAGGAGGATAAGTTCAAAATAGGGTCAAGTTGAGAATTGGTATTGCCTTTTATTGCAGTTGATCAAGAAAAGGTCAAAGGCTAAAAAGGGAGACAAGGATACATGCGTTATTTGGTAGGTCTATTTGGGCACATGTGGCTTGTGAAGCACAAAGAAGGCCTAAGTTCATCTCTACAATCCATAGTCAATCTTAAGTTTGAGCATAAGTAGCAAGACAAGTTCTAGAGTGTGGCCAAATCAAGTGAATAAACAACATTTCTTTCCACACATTGGCACATGGATTTTAAACTACCTAAACACATTATTCTCAACTAGGGACACATTGTCAAAATTTTCAATTCACAAATGGAGGTATATAGGTCAATATACAAAAATTTAGGGG
>JACEIK010000623.1:141913-169848 GCA_018107945.1 Datura stramonium
TACATTCCACGTACTGACTGCATAGTCTATGCTATATCTTTATATGAGATAGGCTCCGATCTTCAAACTTAGCCCCATCACTAGCCAGTTATCTGGAGTTAGCATCCAGTCTCAGTGGGTGAGTCCTCATCTCCGGAGGACCATTTCTTACCAGTTATCTTAGTATTCTCAGTTTTCAAACTTGTCGGGTTAGTTGGGGGTGTTGTTCCATCAACCAGCCAGATATGTTATAGGCTTTCAGACTTTGCATAGTAATTAGCTTGTCGTGTATGATGTACATTATAGTTCTGATGTTATGTTATGTTTAGACTTCTGTTATGTTTATTATGTTAAGTCTTCAATTTTTTTGATTCAGTTAGATGTATGTTCATGCCATGGGTTGACTTGGGGTCTCTCGGGGCTCCTTGTCCCGTGTCTTGATCTGGGTCTATGTTCGGGTCGTGACAGCGCTCAATTTTCACAACCTAGCTGAGACCCCTGATAGAGAAACGGGACCTAGAACCATGAATGACTCTAAGCTAACTCATGGTACATACATAGCTTGACTTAAGAGAATAATTAAGAAGAAATTGACACAAGCATAGATAAGTGGAAGGCTCAATATCATAAAGCGTATATCAAGCGGTAATATTAAAATACTGAATCATAAAGCTGAACATACTAAGTCTATGTCTGAAAAGCCTCTACTATCTAATGAGATGCTGGGACAAGCCCCTAGCTAACTCGAAGTCTAAAATTAAACTGACATAATGAATAACCTTGAAAGATGAGGACTTACCCCACAGGGGCTGAACTGGACTGATATAGGAGCAAGACTAATGGCGCGGTTGAGTCTAATCACCCAAGCCTATATCATGAAACGATATAGCATAGTGTATACAGTCAGTACTTGGAATGTACTGAGTATGTAAGCTAAGTAAAACATTCTTAGTAAAACGTTAGTCAAAATCATAAATATAAATGAAGATAAATTTTAAGAGTAAGGACTATAGGCTAAAAGCCATATATCTGAGATATGCATAATCCTAAGTTGTTCATCGCCAACTGTACATAATGGCCCAAGATTTAGAATAGAAATCATATGACTTGTCATGTTAGAAATCATAAGTTAAAGCTCATAAAATTATCATTGGGTGAAATATGCTATAAAACATAATGTCATGAATCCTGAACATGAGTAACTGAAATCATGAGGAGCAATGGGAGACTCATCATAACTGACAACCACTATATATGAGCTCATGATTATCCCACATCTTACTCATGTGGAGGAGAGCCATCCTAAGCCTTTCCAGGGCAAAGGACGAATGAGGTGTGATATCACGGGTATACCCTCGGGTGGGGGAGGCACTTTCTTGGGAGGTCCTAATAAAGTATATTCTACGTCGATGCATAGTTTAGTGACCGGAGTCCACGAAATCCCTAGATTACTCGGTGCAAGACACTACTCCCAAAATATGCATATTGCTCAAATAAACATATTCTCAAAACATAGATAAAACCTAAATAAGTGAGTAGTCTTGACTCTAATTATATCTTTGTAACTGATCTTGTTTGCCTTGGCCAAAATCATGATAAACATACTTAACTTATATGGGCTTACCCAAATCATGAAATCATACATACTTGAAATAGAATTCCTAGTTCAAAATCATGGAATCATGTGTTAATAATTCATAAACATTCATGCCTGCTAGATAACTCATCATACTAGAAATCATGAATCATAGGCTTGAATTTCATAAAACAAGTATAATAGGGCGTAATTTCTAATATGTTGAAATCATGGATTTAAAATCAAATTGAGGGTAAAATATCCCCATTAGTCTTAAATCATTACATAGAATATGAGGGGATTGGACCCATAGACATAACGTAGATTATTTCATAGAATAGGGTTAAAAACCTAGAATTCCAATATAGTTGATTAAATACTTGAATTACAAGAATAAGGGGAGAAATTGGATACGAGGGTGGAATAAATACCCCATTCATAGCCGTACATACCTATATAACTTGATTTCCAAACTAGTCTTGAAAGCCCAAGAGAATGGAGAGTGAAATTGATGAGAAATTCTAGATTGATTTTGGAAGAGGACTTGAATTCAAATCATGAATGAGAGCATAATGACTTAGGCTAGGTTAAACCCCACTAAAACACTCTTTAGGAAGCTTAAAATGACGTAGTTTAGGAGTTTGGAGCTTAGGAATTACGAAAACACCCTTAATGATTTGGTAGAACATTACACACCGCCCAACCAAATGAGCGACAGGACGACTCATTGGGGGCCTTGACGGTCGTTCTTTGACCCATTGCCTCTGGAAACTTCTTTCCATTCTCTTATATTTCTCACCCCATGGTAATGTAATGAGTCGTTAGGAGAACGATGACTCATACCTCAATCCGTCCTAAACACTGGAATTCAGCCTCTTCACTACCACTACACACTTAATGGATCGTACAATGACTCGTGGAGAGTCTTCATGACTCGTCTCCTCATCTGTTATAACTTTCAAGAAGTAACATTTTCTTCGACTCATGCACACAAAGCGGGTCAGTTGATGACCCTTGGGGTCATATAATGGGTCACTTTATGACATGTTCTGTGACCTGGTGCAAATTTTCCTATTTTCTCCAATTCAACTCTCGGCTCTAATCTTAGGGACTTTTGTGGTTTTATATTTTCTCTCCCTTGGGAGCATTCATCCTTGAATGTAGATTAAGCATATTGAAAGGCTAGGGAAGCAACTGCAATCCCAAAACTGAAAAACTATAGTTGAAAACTAATGGAGTGACTAACTCCAGATTGATATACATAACTTAACTAAACTCATGAAACATACATGCATGCAATGACATGAAAGAAATTTACAGACATGAACTTGACATTGAACTGAATAGAGTACTATGAGGCAAAATAGTACCTCATGCTGGAATTGAGCCAGAAGGGAAAAGATGTGGGTATTTAACCATCATATCTGCTTTGGCATCCCGGTAGCTCCCTCAATAAGCTGATTTCTCCATAACACCTTCATTGAAGCTACTTCCTTGTTCCTCAACTTCTGAACTAGATGATCAAGAATCTCAACCGAAACCTCCTCATAGGTAAGACTATCCTTCAAAGATATGCTCTTTACCAGAATAACTAAGACTAAGTCACCAATGTATTTCTTACAACAGATATACATGGAAAACTGGGTGCACCAAAGCTAATTCTATTGGTAGCTCCAACTCATATGCCACCTTGCTAACTCGCCTCAAATTCCTATAAGGATAAATATATTAGGGACTAAGCTTCCATTTCTTTTCGAAACTCATCACTCCCTTCATGGGAGACATCTTTAAGAACACCCAATGATCAACCTCACACTCAAGATCTCTCTGCCTAACATCTGCATAATATTTTTGACGACTCTAAGCTATTTTCAGGCTCTCTTTAATAAACTGAGCTTTATCTATGGTTTCATGAACTTAATCTGGCTTGACGTATGTAGCCTCACCTACCCCAAACCATCCAATAGGTGACCTAAACCTCTGCTCGTAAAGAGCCCCAAACAAAGCCCTCTAAATGCTGGATTGATAACTGTTATTGTAGGAAAACTCGATTAGAGGTAGGTGATCATCCCAACAACCCTTGAATCAATCATGCATGCTCTCAACCTATCCTCAAGAGTATGAATGGTCTGCTCGGCCTGACCATCTGTCTAAGGGTGAAAAGTTGTGCTAAGCTTCACCTAAGTACCAAGGCCTCTTTGAAATGACCTCCAAAATCGAGTGGTGAACTGAGTATCCCTATTTGAGATGATGGAAAAAGGAATCTCATGCAATTGAACTAACTCTCGAATCTACAATCTAGCATAATCCTTGGCTGAATCGGTAGTTTTGACTTGTAAGAAATGGGTTTATTTGGTCAACCTATCCACAATCACCCATATGGAGTCATATATCGATATGTACGAGAAAAACATATAATGAAGTCCATATTGATCTCTTCCAACTTCCAAGTAGGAATACTAATGTCCTAAAGCATATCTCCAAGTCTCTAATGCTCAACTTTCACCTGCTGTTAATTCAGACACTTAGCCACAAACTTTGCTATGTCCTTCTTCATGCCATTCTACCAATCGACTTCCCATAGATCACTATACATCTTTGTGGTACCTAGATAGAAAGAGTACCGAGAGACATGAGCCTCACTCAACATCCGCTATCTCAAGTCATCTACTGCCGGCGCACATAATCTGCCCTGATATAAAAGTACACCATCTTCCCCTTGGGAGAAAACCTCCACTTTCTGATTTCGAACAACTTTCTTCAGCTTCACTAGGATAGGATCCTTGTCTTTCCTTGCTTTAACTTCTGTCACCAATGAAAATTCTGACCCATTCTAAACAATAACACCACCATATGTTGAATCTATAAGGCGAACCCAAAATGAGCAAGCCTATGGACATCCTTTGCCAACTCCTTCCTCCCATTCTCTACAGGAGACACACTCTCCATGGACAGCCTACTAAGAGCATCTGCCACTACATTGGCTTTGCCTGGATGATAAAGGAAACTCATGCCTAGTCTTTGAGAAGCTCTATCCATCTCCTTTGTCGCAAATTCAGGTCCTTGTAAGTGAACACCTACCGAAGGCTCTTATGGTCCGTGAACACATCCACATGCACCCTATAAAAATAGTGCCTCCAAATCATCAAAGCGAACACCACGGCTGCAAACTCTAGGTCATGCATCGAATAATTTTTCTCATGAGTCTTAAGCTGCCTAGAAGCATACACAATTACCTTACCATGCTGCATCAATACAAAACCAACACTAACCCTAGAAGCATCACAATACACAGTAAAACCATCCATTCCGGGGATGAAGTGAGTCAACTCTTTAACTCCTGAAAACTCTTCTCACAAGCATCTGACAATTTAAATTTGACCTTCTTCTGGGTCAAGATAGTCAACGGTGCTTCAATGGAAGAAAATCCCTTAACAAACCTCTTTTAATAGCTAGCTAAACCCAAAAAGCTCCTAATATCTGTAGTACTGAAAGGTCTAGGCCAATTCCTCACTGCTTCTATCCTTTGACAATCCACCTGCACACCCTCACTAGACACTACATGACCCAAGAATGCTACTAAGTGCAGTCAAAACTTCGACTTGCTGAATTTAGGAAACAGTTGGCTATCCTTGAGAGTCTATAGCACAATCCTCAAATGAGAGGCATGCTCCACCTCGCTTCGAGAGTATAATAGAATATCACCTATAAAGATAATCACGAACATATCCAAATACTTCTTGAACACCCTAACATCAAATCCATATAAGCTGCAGGAACATTCATTAGTCAAAAAGACATAAATATAAACTCATAGTGACCATACCAAGTCCTGTAAGCCGTCTTCGAAATGTTACTCTCCTTAACTATGATCTGGTGATAGCCAAATCCGAGGTCTATCTTTTAAAAGATCTTAGCACCTTTAAGCTGGTCAAACAGGTCATCAATCCTGGGGAGGGGATACTTATTCTTGATTGTGACCTTGTTCAACTGCCAATAATCAATGCACATCCTAAGTAAACCATCCTTCATCTGGACAAAGAGAATTAGAGCACCCCATGGGTATTTTCTATGTTTGATGAAACCTTTATCTAGGAGATATTTCAACTGCTCTTTCAACTCATTTAACTCAACTAGAGCCATTCCATAAGGATAAATAGATATAGCCTGTGTATCAAGGAAAAAGGTCAATACCACAATTAATCTGCTGCTTGGGAGGGACTCTTGGTAGATCATATGGGAACACCTCCAGATACTCACCTACAATAGGAACTAACTGAAGAGTAGGGGTCTCATACGTAGCATCCTTAACCCTAAATAGGTGATACACACAACCTTTGGAAATCATATTTCAAGCCTTGAGACAGGAAACAAAGCGACCTACGGGCACAACTAAACTACCGTTCCACTCTAGGACTGGCTCACTTAAAAATTGAAACTCTATTGCATGGGTTCTACAATTGAGTGAGGCATAACATGCATATAATCAATCCATACCTAATATAACATCAAAATAGGTCATATGTAACTCCACTAAGTTGGTTGAGGTGACTTTTTGAAGAATTGTGATAGGGAAATTTATGCATACCCGTCGAGCTAATGCTGACTCACCGATCGGAGTAGAGATTGAGACGGGTTCTAATAGGATTTTGGGACTAACTCTGAACTAAATGCAACATAAGGAGTCACGAAAGATAATGTAGCACTTGATCTAACAATGCATTTATATGAAGACGAAATACTAATAACATAGTAGTGACAACATCGAGAGAGACTTCTTACTCCTGGTGAGATGATAGTGCATAGAACCTGTTCTAGTGGTGATCACCACCTACACTAGAAGAGCTGCCCTGTTGAGATGGGCGAGTTGCTGGAGCTTCTGAAGTGGTAGCTGGGGCCTGGCCTCTACTGTCGCCCTGTCTAACTGAAGGACAATATCTAAGCATATGTTAAGGCTTCCCACAACCAAAACAACAATCAGTACCAACCAAGCACTCACTAGGGTGCTTCCTGCCACACTTCCAACAAGCCAGAAAAGTCCACTCTCCTTCCATGCTCCTTTGGCCTCTAGAGCCTGATTCTCTACCCCTCTAGTCATGTCTGGGACTTGAAGGAATATTGGTTGATGATGGGGTTGAGGCTAGTGACCTCTGGTAGGGTTGAGGGTGATGTCCACCACCGGACCTCTATTGGAACTGCCCGAAGCTCCCTTTCCTGGCCCTCTTGGCCTCTCTCTCCTTCTCCTTCATCTACTCTGCATCTAGCTTCTAGGCATATATAACCAGCGGGGAGAAATCTATATCATTGATCAACAAGGCAGTCCTGCACTCTTTGACCAGTGAATCTACTACTCTATTCACAAACTTTCTCACACTAACCTTGGGATCAACAACCATCTCTGGTGCATACTTGAACAACCAGGTAAACTCCAATGCATGCTCTTGGGTGGTCCTGTTCTTTTGCTTCAAATTGAAAAACTCAGCCACCTTTTCCTCTCTCAAATCCCTAGGGAAGAGCCTATCCAAGAAAGTGGTAAAAAAATCTTCCCAACTCATGGGAATCACTCCAATTCCCCTTCTGTCCTTCCACTGATGGAACCGTATGTTAGCAACCCCCTTCAGCTGATAGGAGGCTAAGTTTTCTCTCTCTTCTCCAGTCACCCCTATAATCTAGGTGATCATCCGCATGTCCTCTATAAACTAGTGTGGGTCCTCATCCACTTTCAACCCTAGAAATTCGGGTGGGTTCATCTTGAGAAAGTCTCTCACTCTCACCGCTGTTGTGTTCCCACTCTGGGGAACATGGGCCACTTCTTGACAGTAGAACTGAGCAGTCATCGCCTATGCTAACATCTAAAAGGCAACCCTGAACTCGACATGAGTAACCTGCTCGGGCAAGGGATCCATTACAGTTGGTGGGGCTGGCTGATGCCCATCTCCATTGCCATTGCCATGGTCATTTCCATTGTCATTTCTCCTTCAATTGACTCAGCGTGGAGGCATATTTCTGCAAACACACACAATATGAGCTAGAGGAATAGAAAGATACATCATCGCAAGACATGGATCATGAAAGAAGGGATATTTCCTAAAATGTCTTATAGCCTCTTCCCCATAAATGTGGCATGCTTCACACCCATTGAAAAGACTCTACTTAATGTGGCATCCAAACACCCTAGGACACACCTAAACCTTTGCACTGATACCAAATTTTTCACGACCTGAGCAGGGACCCTAGATTGAGACAAGGGACCTAGAACAATGAATGACTCCAAGCTAATCGATGGTACATACATAGCATGAATTAAGAACATAATCAAGAAGAAATTAGCACAAGAATGGATAAGTGAAATAATAAATATCATAAAGTGAATATCAAGTAGTAATATCCCAACGCTGAATCACAAAGCTGAACATACTAAGTGTATGTCTGAAAAGCCTCTACTATCTGATGAGATGTTTGGACAAGGCCCCAGTTAACTTCAAGTTTAAAACTAGACTGACATAACAACATAACTAAATGAATTTCCTCAAAAAATAAAGGCTCACCCACTAGGGACTGCATGCTAAAGGATATATATTTGAGATATGCATAGTTATAAACTATTCAACGTCAGTTGTACATAACGACCCAAGATTTAGAAATAAAAATCATATGACTTTTCATGCTAGAAATCATAAGTAAAAGCTCATAAACTGATCATTGGATCAAATATGCTATAAAACACAATGTAATGAATCTGAAACATGAGTAACTGAAATTATGAGGAACAATGGGAGCATCATCATAATCGACAACCACCATGTATGAGCGCATGATGATCTGACGTCTTACACACGTAGAGGAGAGCCATCCTAAGCCTTGCTAGGGTAAAGGATGAATGAGGTGTGATATTACGGGTGTTCCCTCAGGCGGGGGAAGCACTCTCTTGAGAGGTCCCAATAAAGTATATCCTACATTGGCGCGTAGTTCATACATTGGGGTCCTCAAAATCCCTAGCCTACTCGGTGCTAGAAATTACTTCCAAAATATGTATATTTCTCATATAATCATATTCTCAAAACATAGCTAAAATCTGAATAATTGGGGAGTCTTGACTCCAATTATATCTTGGAAACTAATCTTGTTGTCCTTGGCCAAAATACTGATAAACATATTTAACTTGCATGGTCTTGCCCAAATCATGAAATATAAAAACAAGAAATAGACTTCATAGGTCAAAATCATTGAATTATGAGTTAATAATTCATAAATATTCATGCATACTAGATAACTCATCATGCTAGAAATCAGGGATTTTAGGCTTGAATTTCATAAAACATGCATAATAGGGCATAATTTCTAATAAATTCAAATCATGAATTTATAATCAAATTGAGGGTAAACTCTTCCCATTATTCTTCAATCATTAGTTAGAACATCAAGGGACTAGACCCATAGACATAACATAAATAATTTAATAAAATTGGGTTAAAACCCTACAATTCTAGTACACTTAACTAAATACTTGAATTACATGAATTAGGGGAGAAATTAGGCATGATGGTGGAAGAAATCCCCCATTAATATCCCTACATACCTAGGTAACTTGATTTTCATACTGTTCTTGAAAGCTCAAGAGAATTAAGAGTGATACTAATGAGAAATTCTAGCTTTATCTAGGAAGAGGACTTGAATTCAAAGAATGAATGAGAGCGTAATGACTTCGACTAGGTTAAAACCTCTTAAAACACTCTTTAGGAAGCATAAAATGATGTATTTTAGGAGTTAGGAGCTTAGGAATTATGAAAACCCCTTTTACGATTCGGCAGAAAATTATACACTGCCAGACCCAACGAGCGACAGGACAACTCCTTGCGGCCTTGATGGGTCATTACTTTACCTATTGCCACTAGCAACTTCTTCCCATTCTATGATCTTTTTCACCCCGCAGGTAAATGAATGAGTCATTAGAGGACATGATGATTCGTCCCTCAATCTTTCCTGAACACTAGAATTAACCTCTTCACCACCACTACACACTTAAAAAGATGTATAACGACTCGTTGGGAGTCTTGAGGACTTGTCACCTTATTCTTTATAACTTCAAAGAAGTAATATTTTCTTAAACTCATGCACACACAATGGGTCACTTGACGACCCGTCGGGTCACAAAATTAGTCACTCAACGACTCGATTTGTGACCTTGTGTAGATTTTCCCATTTTCTCCAATTCAACCTTCAGGTTAGGATCATAGGGATTTTGGTGTGGTACATTAATGCACATACAAAACAAACTAAGAGAGTATGAGTGACAAAAACTCCCTATAGCGCTCGGACAACTTTACTCAAGGTCATCCTGAGGTGGTACTGATGGGCTGGCCTTTGGATCATGAGTGAGGCCTCAGATGTGAATGTGTAAAACCTCTATCGTCCACCTAAGGGCCTCCTTCTCTACTAGGGGCATATCTGGAGCACTTGATGGTGCTTCCTATGTCGAACTCTTTCCTTTATCTAATGGAAGGGCAGGGGCAACTGTATGAGTAGCAACTCGCTCTTGTGGTGTGTGCTAGCCATGGTGGCCCTGGCGACTGAGAGGGATGGTGATGATGACTAAGTTTTATCAAACGAACAAGAACCACCCTAGGAATAAAGTCCATGATACTGGAAATAGGCGGCATCTGATCAACTAGTGAAATTTGGACCTCCTCAGGCTGACACTCTCATATTTGCAAGTCCTGGACAACAACTATAGTCTTTGCTAAATTAGCCTTGAGGCTCAATATATTGGACGAGCTAACACCTCGCTTGAGCTGGCTTAATATGGCATCTATAGCATCCACGCGGGACCTCAAGGCCTCAGGAGAGCTCCTGATGGTATCATGGATCAGCAGGAGAACCCACTCAATAATAGAAGCCATGAACTTTGGAAAATCCTCATTAAGCTTGGTAAGCTGCCGCTCCTCCCTGTCAAGTCTCACGGCGAAACTGGGCAAGGAATCCCTAGGGGTGAGTAATGGTCTTGGTGGTGCAGCCAGCTTAAATGCAGTAGTGGATGTATCTGCAACTACTATGTCTAACTCAATGGTGGGTTGTGATTTATGCTCCTCAGGTAGGATACCATGTGTTACGACTCGAAGTAGACCCGGATTGCAATGCGGGACAAGGAGCCCCGAGAGACTCCAAGTATACCCGTGGCATAACATAAATCTAACTCAATCAAGTAAAGTAGGATACTTAACATAATAAAACAACAAAAATGTAATCAAGACAGACATAATATAGAATTGCACTTCGTACATGATAGTGGAATACTACACATAGTCTAAAAGCCTCTAACATATCTGATGGGTTGATGGGAAAACACCCCCAACTAACCCGACAAGTCTGAAAACTGAATGTAAAGAGATAAGTGATATCAACTAGTCCTCGGAGAATGAGGACTCACCAATGAGCTCGATGCTAAGTCCGAGAATGAGCTAATGACGATGCTGGGTCCGAATATCAAAGCCTGAATCATGAAATGATACAGTGTAGAGAATGCGGTCAGTACGTGGAATGTACAGAGTATGTAAGGTAAGTAAAACGGACATCTAAAATACATAAAAGTTCATAAAAGATCATAAGATTAGGACAACATTCTTGTAACATAAATTTCATAATGCAACATAAGGCTCAAGGTTTTCAAAATATTCGTAATTTATTCATTATCATTGGCATAAGAGAAACTTTCTAAATCATAACTTGAGCCAGAATAACATAAACATAACAATGCATAAAAACATGCAGAACAATGGGAGGTCTCGTCATAACTGACACCATTATGGTAGAGCCTTACATGATGCCCCAACTATCTTATTTAAGTAGCCAGAGTCATCCCAGGCTTGCCAGGCAAGGGACGTTCATTATGTGATATCACGAAAGAGGGGATCCATTAACATTGTAATGTATCAACATGAACCAACGACGACACATAGTTATGAGACACTGCATAGTCCTTTGAATGCTGAGCTACTCGATGCTAGACACTGCTCCAAAAAACATGCACATTAGGCTCGTACATAAATCATAAATATCATTCATGAGATTCATGGACAAATAAACATTAAAATCATTGAAGCCTATTTACATACATTTTTATCCATGAATCAAGGGCCGATTAATCGGCCAACATCATAAATTGATCAATCATGAAATCTGTATCATAAACCGTAAATCATTCTTGAACATGTGGGGATTGCCCAATACTTTAACATGCTTGAAAATACTCAATTTACTAGAAAACATGATTATAAACATGGTATTATACCCCAAGAATCCAAAAATCGGACCTAGGAGTTGAAATGGGGAAAAACTAAAAATCTGGGTTGCAGGAACAGGACGAGTCATTAGACGACTCTTGGGGAGAGCCTGGGAGAATGGGTAAAATATTAAGGAAAAAGGAGTCCCCACGGGCTTGGGAATGACTCGTGGTCAGATACCACGAGTCGTTAGGTCATCCGTGGGGAGGAGGTATGAGAAAAATAGAAAAGGCAAGGCGTGGACTTAAAAAATTCATGGTATGAGTCATGGGGTGAAATTTAAATAATTTCCATAAGAAAGGTAGTGCACTTGACGAGTGGTGGCCACGACTCGTGGCCACCCGTAACAAGTTGTTGTGTTGTCAGTTACAACCCCCAGTGATCAGTTAAGATAGTGTACCTGAAGGGCAAGGGGACGGATCGTTTGGGCATGTAACGAGTTGTCTGGTCACCCGTTAGAGTCACCGGCAGTTATTTTCTGTGAAATAGTAAGGGTCTTTTCATAATTTCCTATGATCCTAAGGCCTAAACTACGACATTTTTGGTTATGAATAGGGAAATTTGAAGGGGTTAAGTTCAGTTTTCTCTGCATTCATGCATGCAAGAATAGTGAGAGATAATCAAAGGAGATTCTAGGATCTTCTCTTCAATTTTTACAATCTCATTCTTGGGTAATCAAGGGAAGTTAAGAATCAGATATTCTCTGGTATGTAGGCTATCAATGGGTGATTTCTTCCACACCCATGCCCCTCCTCTATGATTTTTTTCAAAGATTTCGGCAAAAACTCATGGGGTTTTGAATTTGATTCATTTAAACTCTAATGATTTTATTATGGGTTTTGTGATTTTAAAATCTTATCACAATCAATGGGTTTGATAAGCTTTTGTGATTTAAGTTAATTATAACATTGTGGATATGGAAGTTCTACGTATTTAAGCCTAATTATGCATGCCCCTTGATGAATTGATTTATGATCTACTTACCAATTGATGATATCTATAAGCCTTACATGAATTATGATTTAAATTATGTTTATTATGGTACCCATTATGATTTTATGAAATTCAAGCTATATGCATAATCTACAAGTATGTATGATCCTTATGAAGCATGAATTATGTTTTTGGCCAACTCATGGGCCTTATGTCAAGGCTAGTTCAAGTATGTACAAGCATTTTTATGATTATCATAATTTAACTATACCATGAATTCATGTAAATATTACTATGAGCACTATATATATGTTTTGGGAGTAGTATCGAACACCGAGTAAGTTCGGGGCCTAGGTTCTGCACGGGATCTCATAAACTATGTGCCACTTTAGGTATGTTGGGACCTCCTATGGGAATGTCCCCGACCCAACTGGCCCTTTTCATGGTGACGTCACACTTTCATGGTTCTACCCTTGGCAAGGTACGAGCACCCTCCCGACTAGGGTTATAAGTCGGGCTTCATGTGTACTCATATGGGGTATGTCGGTTAAGAGAATCTCCCACTGTTCCTCATGATTTATGCATGTTTATGATTGTGTATATTGGCTCAAGTCATGTTAAATAAAGCTTTACTCTTATGATTATGATTATGAATGTGTTTCGAATGCTTTTAAAACCTTGAGTCTTATATTATGGTTCAATATTTATGATATGAGCATGATGTCCCACTTTTGCGATCATTTATGAGATTTTGTATATTTTAAGTATCCGTTATACTTACCTTCCATACTCAAAACATTCCAAGTACATACCGGATACTTTCTATGTTGTATCATCTCATGATACAAGACCCGACTCTCAAGCTCACCCTTCTCAGTAGCGTTTCAGAGATTTCTATCAGCGTACTCGTTGAGTCCTCATGTTCCGAGGCCATATGCTTAGACTCTATGCTTTTCTTTCAGTTTCAGAAATGTTGGGTTAGTTGGGGAGTTGTCCCATCAACCCGTCTCTCATGATTAGAGGCTTTTCAGAGTACTAGTTGTATTCAGCCGTCATGTATGGATTACGTATTTTCCTTTCTCCATATTTATTTCATGTTTATGTTTTCATGTGTTATGTCTTCCGCTTATGTGATTGAATTATATGTACGCTCATGCCATGGTTGACTTGGGGTCTCTCGGGACTCCTTGTTCCGTGTCTACGATCCGGGTGTACGTTCAGATCATGACAAACTTGGTATAAGATCATAGGTTTTAAGTTTCCTAGGGATTCTTAAAGCCGCATTAAGTAGAGTCTTTTTCATGGGTGTGAAGCGCGCCATACTTATGACGAAGAGGCTACTAGACGTTTAGGAAATGTTCTCTTCTTTCATGATCTATGTCATGCGATGAAAGTCCTCTACCCTTATAATTCGTGCTATTCGCATTTGCAGAATCATGCCTCCATGCAGAGTGAACCCCAGAATAAATGGTAACTGTAATGATCATGAGGGTGCCAATGGTGAGGAGCATCAGCCAGCCCCACCCGTTCGCGATGAGCACGCACCAGAGCTAGTAGCCCATGCTGAGTTTAGTGCAGCGATTCAGATGTCGGAAAAGGCCTTGACGGCCCAGGTTCAAAATTAGAAAGTTGTGCATTACCCTCATAATGGGAATACGGTGGCAGCCAGGGTGAGGGATTTTTTGAGGATGAGCCCTCCTGAGTTCACGGGGCCGAAGGTGGACGAGGATCCCCACGATTTCATTGAGCAGATTTTGAAGATCACGTAAGTTATTGGGGTGAACAATGGAGAGTGCGTTGACTTGACCTCCTATCAGCTAAAGGGGGTGGCTCATATTTGGTATAAGTAGTGGAGAGACGCCACGGCAGTGGGTGCAGGCCCGATAGGTTGGGAAGAGTTCCACATGACATTTATGGATCGGTTCTTCCCTTGGGAGATGAGGGAGAACAAGGAGGCCGTTAATATGATGTAGGGTTACATGTCTTTGCAGGAGTATTAATTGGAGTTCACCTGATAATCCAAGTATGCTCAAGAATTGGTGGTGGATCAGAGGGCTTGGGTGAGTCATTTTGTACATGGGATGGCGGATTACTTGGACAAGGATTGCAGGATCACCGTGCTTCATGGAGATATTGACTTTTCCCATATTATATTGCATGCACATCAGATGGATTCAGTCTACCGGAGGTAGAGGGAGTCCAAGAGATCTAGGACCGACAGATATGGGGTTCATCAGGCCAGGTCAGGGGGTGGACATCGTCAGCAGTCCCAACATAGGTCTATCGCTCCTGCTCCATCATCGGCCAACACACATATAGGTTCAGAGGAAATTAAAGGAGCAAGTCTTCAGGCTCGAGGGATCAGGGTAGCATGCAGGTGGAGCACACTTTTCTAGCTTGTGCGAAGTGCGACAAGAATCATCCCGGGAGGTGCTTAGTTGGCTCAGATGTGTGTTTTAGGTGTGGCCAAATCGGGCATAGACTTAGCGACTGCCTCTCAGCTAGATTAGGAGTCATGGGACTTGTGTGACAGCAGCCAGTTCTACTGCTCCAGCAGCACATCCCCCTCAGCAGGGTGCCTCAACTAGTTCAGCAGGAGGTCAACGCCAAAATAGGTTTTATGCTTTAGTACCCAGTAAGGAGCAGGAGGCTTCACCGGATGTGGTCACTGGTATATTGCAAGTCTTTCATATTGATTCTTATGCCTTGTTATATCTAGGAGCCACCTTGTCTTTTTTGACTCCCCATGTTGCTAGTAGTTTTGGGGTTAGCCCTGAAATCCTATCATAACCGTTCTCAGTCTCTACTCCAGTTGGTGATGCCGTTGTAGCTAGGCGGGTGTATAGACGTTGCCCCATCACAGTGTTTCATAAGGTTACCTCTGTAGACTTAGTAGAGTTAGCTATGACTGACTTTGACCTTATTTTGAGCATGGATTGGTTGTTTGCATGTTATTCTTTGATTAATTGTAGAACATGGTCAGTAGAGTTCAGATTTTCGGGTGAGCTGGTCTTGGAGTGGAAGGGTAGGTCAACTGTACCAGCCAGTCGGTTTATATAATATGTTAAGGCCAGGAAAATAATTTCTAAGGGTTGCATGTATCACCTAGTTAGGGTTAAGGATGTTGAGTCCGAGACCCCGACTATCTAGTGAATTCCGATGGTGTGTGAGTATCCGGAGGTTTTTTCTGATTATTTACTAGGTGTTCCTCCGGAGAAGGAAATTGATTTCAACATTAATCTCTTACTCTATACGCAACCCATCTCTATTCCTCCCTACAGGATGGCTCCACCGAGCTAAAGGAGTTGAAGGATCAGTTGAAGGACTTGCTAGATAAGGGCTTTATTAGACCAAGCAAGTCTCCATGTGGTGCACTGGTGTTATTTGTCCGGAAGAAGGATGGTTCACTTTGGATATGCATTGACTATCGGCAGTTAAACAAGGTCACTGTTAAGAAGAAAAGGTATCCTTTACCTAGGATCAATGATTTCTTTGACCAACTTCATGGTGCCAAGTGTTTCTCCAAGATTGATCTCAGATCCGGGTATCACTAGCTCAAAGTTTAGGAGAGTGACATCCTGAAAACCGCTTTTAGGACTCGGTATAGTCACTACGTATTTTTTGTTATGTATTTTGGACTAACCAATGCCTTTGCAACTTTCATGGACTTGATGAATAAGGTATTCAAGAAATATCTAGACATGTTCGTGATTGTATTCATCGATGATATCCTTATATAATCTCGGAGCGAGGAGGAGCATGCTGCTAACTTGAGAGTAGTGCTTCAAACCCTCAAGGATCATCAGTTGTATGCTATGTTAAGCAAGTGTGAATTTTGGATGGACTCCGTGGTGTTCTTGGGCCTTGTAGGGTGGAGTGAGGGCATAAGGGTGGATTCTTAGAAACTTGAAGCCGCAAAGAATTGGCCCAGACCGGTGAATCCTTCTGAAATTTGGAGTTTCTTGGGCCTAGCAGGCTACTACTAGAGATTCGTAGAGGATTATTCATCAATTGCAGCACCATTGACCAGGTTGACCCAGAAAAAGGTAAAGTTCCAATGGTCGGAGGCTTGTGAGAGATGCTTCCAAGAGTTGAAGACTCGACTCACTTCAGCACCAGTGTTGACCCTACTCGAGGGTACCGATGGTTTTGTAGTATATTGTGATTCTTTAAGAATCGAACTTGGGTGCATGTTGATGCAACATGGGAAGGTTATAGCTTATTCCTCGAGACAGCTGAAAGTTTATAAAAAGAACTACCAAACCCATGATCTTTAGTTGGCCGCGGTGGTGTTTGCATTGATGATATGGCGGCATTATTTGTATGGGGTCCACGTGGATGTGTTCATGGACCACAAGAGCTTGCAATATGTGTTCACGCAGAAAGATCGCAATCTTTGACAAAGGAGGTGGTTGGAGCTACTTAAGGACTACGATATGAGTGTCCTTTACCACCCGAGTAAGGCTAATGTGGTGGCGGACACACTTAGTAGGCTCTCTATTAAGAGTGTGTCCCACGTTGATGAGGGAAAGAAGGAGTTGGTGAATGATGTCCATCGACTTGCGAGGTTGGTAATTAGATTGGTCGACTCGACCGATGGCAGCATTGTTATGCAAATGGATCATAATCGTCCTTAGTGACGTACGTGAAAGCCAAAAAAGATGAGGATATGATTTTAGTAAAACTAAAGGAAGCCGTTCGGGGTCAAAAGGTGGAGGTCTTCTCCCAAGGGGGAGATGGGGTGCTACGGTACAAGGGTCATCTATGTGTTCTAGATGTCAACAATTTGTAGTACCGGATATTGCATGAAGCACATGGGTCCAGGTATTCTATCCATCCGGGTGCCACCGAGATGTATCATGATTTGCGGGAAATATATTGGTGGAACAACATGAAGAAGGGCATTGCAGAATTTGTAGCCAAGTGACCGAACTGTCAGCAAGTGAAGGTCGAACATCAAAGGCTAGGAGGCGTACTTCAAGATATTAGCATTCCTACATGGAAGTGGGAAGAGGTTAATATGGATTTCAGTATAGGTCTACCTCGTACTCGCGGACACTATGATTCCATGTGGGTGGTAGTCGACAGGTTAATCAAGGCTGCACACTTCCTATCGGTCAAAACCAAAAATTTAGCGGATGATGATGCAAAATAGTATATTCGGGAGTTGGTTTGACTACATGGAGTTCCATTTTCTATTATATTAGAATGAGGTACTTAGTTTACCTCTAGGTTTTGGCGGTCATTTGAAAAAGGGCTTGGGACTCAAGTTCAGCTCCACACAGCCTTTCATCTGCAAGAAAATGGCCAAGCCGAGCGAACAATCCAGACACTCGAGGACATGTTGAGAGCATGTGTGATGGATTTCAAAGGTAGCTGGGATGATCATTTTCCCTTGATCGAGTTTGCTTATAATAACAACTATCACTCTAGTATCCAAATGGCATTGTTCGAGGCTCTCTATGGCTGGAGGTGTAGATCTCCCATCGAATGGTTTGAGGTTGGTGAAGCAGCTATGATAGGTCCAGACTCGGTTCATAAGGCTATGGTGAAGGTTCAGTTGATAAGGGATAGGCTGAAAACTGCTCAGAGTCGTCAACATTCATATGTTGATGTGAGGAAGAGAGAGTTGGAGCTCGAGATGGACGATTGGGTATTTCTGAAGGTGTCTCCCATGAAGGGAGTCATGCATTTCGAAAAGAAAGGAAAACTCAGTCCCCATTGTGTTGGTCCCTACCGGATTATGAGAAGAATTGGTAAGGTAGAATATGAGTTAGACTTTCCATCAGAGTTATTTTCAGTTCATCCCGTCTTTCATGCGTCGCTCTTGAAAAAGTGCTTGGGTGATCTAGCCTTGGTTGTCTCCGTGGAAAGTGTTGACGTGAGTGATAGCCTCAATTATGAGGAAATTCCAGTTGCAATCTTGGATCATCAGGTTCGGAGGATGAGGAACAAAGAAGTAGCTTCAGTGAAGGTGTTATTAAAAACTAGCATGTTGAGGGAGCTACATGGGAAGCCAAAACAACTATGATGGATAAATACCCTCACTTGTTCTCTACCGGCTCAGATTCGGTTTGAGGTATCAGTTTTTGCTCTTATTGTCTAATCAGTTTCCATGTTCAATTTATGTGCGCAAGTCTGGTTTATGTCATGATAGATGTATGTGATGTCTGAATTCAGTTCAGCTATGTAGTTCTTTTCGGAGGTAGTCATTCCATCAGTTTTCGATTTAAATAATCAGTATTTTCTTATGATGAATGCTAGTTTCTGAGTTTTCTATGTGTTTCTAACATTTGGGAATGAATGTTCCGAAGGGAGAGATATTGTTATACCCCAAGAGTTCAAAGATCGGACTCGAGAGTTGAAACGGGGAAAAACTAAAAATCTGGGTTGCAGGCACAGGACGAGTCGTTGGATGACTCGTGAGGAGAGCCCACGAGTCTTCAGGTGAATCCTGGGGAGGCCTGGGAGAATGGGGAAAAGATTATGGAAAAAGGAGTCCCCACTGTCTTTGGATCCAACCGTGGTTAGATACCATGAGTTGTTAGGTCATCCTTGGGGAGGAGGTATGAGAAAAATAGAAAAGGCAAGGCAGTGGACTTAACGGAAGGAGACCACAACTCGTCATGTCAAGAAACGAGCCTTGGTATGAGTCGTGGTGTGAAATTTAAATATTTTGCATAAGGAAGGCAGTGCACTTGACGAGTGGTGGCCATGGGTAATGAGTCATTGTGTCTTCCGTTAGGACCCCTAGTGATCAGTTAAGACAGTGTACCTGACGGGCAAGGGGATGGATCGTTTGGGCATGTAACGAGTCATCAGGTCACCCTTTAGGGTCACCTAACAGTTATTTTCTTCCAAATGGTAAGCGTCTTTTTGTAAGTTCTGAAGATCCTAAGGCCTAAACTACGACGTTTTTGGTTATGAATAGGGAAATTTGAAAGGTTTAAGATAAGTTTTCTCTTCATTCATGCATGAAAGAATAGTGAGAGATAATCAAAGGAGATTGTAGGCTCTTCTCTGCAATTTTTCCAATATCATTCTTGGGTAATCAAGGGATGTTAAGAATAAGATATTCCCAGGTATGTAAGCTATCAATGGGTGATTTCTTTAACACCAATGCCCCTCTTCTATGATTTTTTTTCAAAGATTTCAACAAAAACTCATGGGGTTTTGAATTTGATTCATTTAAACTCTAATGATTTTATTATGGGTTTTGTGATTTTAAAATCTTATCACAATCTATGGGTTTGATCAGCTTTTGTGATTTAAATTAATTATAATATTGTGGATATGGATGTTCTACGTTTTTAAGCCTAATTATGCATGCCCCATGATGAATTGATTTAAGATCTACTTACCCATTGATGATATCTATAAGGCCAGCATGAATTATGATTTAAATTATGAATTTATTATGCTGCCCATTATGATTTTATGAAATGCAAGCTATATACATGATCTACAAGTATGTATGAACCTTATGAAGCATGAATTATGTTTTTGACCGACTCACGGGCCTTATGTCATGGCTAGTTCAAGTATGTAGAAGCATGTTTATGATTATCATAGTTTAACTAGCCCATGAATTCATGTAAGTATTAGTATGAGCACTATATATATGTTTTGGGAGTAGTATCGAACACCGAGTAAGTTCGGGGCCTAGGTTATGCCATGTATCTCATAAACTGCATGCCACCGTATGTATGTTGGGACCTTCTATGGGAGTTTCCCGGCCCAAATAGCCTTTTTCATGGTGATGTCACACTTTCATGGTTCTATCCTTGGCAAGGTACAAACACCCTCCCGACTAGGGTTATAAGTTGAGCTTCATGTGTGCTCATATGGGGTATGTTGGTTAAGAGAATCTCCCACTGTTCCTTATGATTTATGCATGTTTATGATTGTGTATATTGGCTCAAGTCATGTTATATAAAGCTTTTCTCTTATTATTATGATTATGAATGTGTTATGAATGCCTTGAAAACCTTGAACCTTATGTTATGGTACGATATGTATGATATGAGCATGGTGTCCCACTCTTATGATAATTTATGAGATATTGTATATTTTAAGTGTCCGTTTTACTTATCTTGCATACTCAGTACATTCTAAGTACTGACTGCATACTTTCTATGTTGTATCGTCTCATGATACAGGACCCAGATCTCAGGCTCACCCTTCTCAGTAGCGTTTCAGATATTTCTATTAGCGTACTTGGTGAGTCCTCATGTTCCGAGGGCCATATGCTTATACTCTATGCTCTTCTTTCAGTTTTAGAAATGTTGGGTTAGTTGGGGAGTTGTCCCATCAACCCGTCTCTCATGATTAGAGGCTTTTCAGACTACTTGTTGTATTTAGCCGTCATGTATGCATTATGTATTGTCCTTTCTCCATATTTATGTCATGTTTACGTTTTCATGTGTTAAGTCTTCCGCTTATGTGGTTGAATTAGATGTACGCTCATGCCATCGGTTAACTTGGGGTCTCTCAGGGCTCCTTATTCCGTGTCTACGATCTGGGTGTACATTCGGGTCGTATAACTAGAAAACATGTTTTTCATCATTAGTACTTCATCATACATGAACATTCATCGTAAATATTAAATTTCATGAACTTCTCATAATTAAGCAATTTAAGTTTATAAAGTTTGAAAAATGATTTTAATTAAAACAACGTAAACCATGCCTATAATTTATAATGAAATAATAAGAACACCTTTGAATCATGCCCATGTAGTCAATTAGAAATTTCATGCATTGGGTTAAAACCCCATAGAATTAACAAAGGAATTTCATGATTTTGAGAGAGATTGGGCATCGGTGTGAACGGATTTACCCATTCATAGACCTATATATCTTATTAAAGCTGATTCTTACACTTCCTTGATTGCCCAAGAGGAATTTGAGAAGAATTGGAAGGACTTAAGCTTGATCTCCTCTCTAACTCCCTAACTTGCAGACATGGGTTTAGAACAGGCTAGAATGACTTAACCTATCTTAATACATCCCGAAAAAGGCTTAAAACAACGTAGTATAGACCCTAAAGCATAGGAAATGACCAGAATACCCTTAATAACTTCACAGAAAATAACTACTCGTCAGTTCCCACGAGGGAACTAACGGGTCATTTCCATTAGCTACAATTCATTACATCAATTGTTGGGTACACTACCCAATAGATCATCTGGGGTTCATCACGGGGGACATCGCGAGCCATTACAGGTGGCCACGAATCGTGGTCACCACTCATCACCTTCACTGCCTTAAATTTTAGTTTATACCATCATGCTGGCCACGACACATCCCATGACTCGTGGGGGCCTTCCATATGGTACACTGCCTAGTCCCCCTCACCTTCCCGACATCCTTTCCCACGACTGACTCAACTAATCGTGGGGTCTGACCATGACTCGTGGTCACATTCGCGGGGACCTTAAATCCCAAAATTCCAACTCACACCCTGAACCTCACCACGAGTCACCTCACAACTCGTGGTCTACCCCACGTGTCACAGAACGACTCGTTCTGTGACCTGGTGCCAGATTTTCAATTTTCTCCATTTAAACTCACGGGTTTGATCTTTGGGCTTCTGGGGTATAACAATATCCCCCTTAGGAAAATTCATCCATGAATGTGGAAAATCATATAAAAAAGTAGAGAAGTGCAATCATCATATTCAAATACTGATCATTTAAGCGAAAATTGACGAAATGACTATCTTGGATTCAAACTACATGGTTTAACTGAATTCATGAATCATATACACATCCACATACATGAAAGAAACTGGGGAACATGAACTGAACATTAAAATTAATTAGAGTTTTAGGGAAAAAACTGATACCTCAAGCTGGAACAACGCCGATAGAGAATAAATGTGGGTATCTAGCCATCATGTCTGCTTCGGCTTCCCCACATAGCTCTTTCAACATGCTGATTCCTCCATAAAACTTTGGCTAAAGCTACTTCCTTGTTCATTAGTTTTCGAACCTGATGATCCAGTATTTCACTGGAACAACCTCATAACTAAGGCTGTCTTTCACACAAACACTGTCCAGTGGAGCAACTAGAGCTGGATCACCCAAACACTTTTTAAGAGCGATACATGGAAAACCGGATGCACGGAAGCTAATTCTGAGAGTAACTTCAATTCATATGCCACCTTGCCAACCCGTTTCACAATTCAGTAGGGGCCAACATAACGAGGGCTGAGTTTTTCTTTCTTTCCAAACTGCATCACTCCCTTCATTGGAGATACCATCAGAAACACCCAATTATCCACTTCAAACTAGAGTTCTCTCTTTCTCACATAGGCATAGGACTTTTGGTGACTTTGAGTTGTTTTCAACCTATCCCGTATGAGCTGAACCTTCTCCATAGCCTTATGGACTGAATCTGGTCCTATCATTGCAACTTCACCAACTTCGAACCAACCAATAGGCGATCTACATCTCCGGCATAGAAAGCCTCAAACGGAGCCATCTGAATACTGGAATGCTAGCTCTTATGAAATGAAAACTCGATAAGAGGCAAATGATCATCTCAACTACCTTTGAAGTCAATCACGCATTCTCTCAACATGTCCTCGAGAGTCTAAATTGTTCGCTCCGCTTGACCATCCATTTGCGGGTGAAATGTTGTGCTAAGCTTAAGCTGAGTACCTATTCCTTTTTTAAACGACCTCCAAAACTGAGAGGTAAATTGGGTACCTCTATCTGATATGATGGACAAGGGTACTCCTGTAACCGAACTAGCTCTTGGATGTATAGTTTGGCATAATCCTCCGCCAAATCTGTGGTTTTGACTGGTAGAAAATAAGTGGCTTTGGTCAACCTGTCTACAACAACCCAAATGGAGTCATATTATCGTTGAGTGCGAGGAAACCTTGTGATGAAGTCCATATTGATTTCTTCCCACTTTCAAGTAGGAATATTGATATCCTGAAGCACCCCTCCCAGTCTTTGATGCTCAATCTTTACTTGTTGACAGTTTGGCCACTTAGCTACAAATTTTGCGATGTCCTTCTTCATGCCATTCCACCAATAGACTTCCTGTAAGACACAGTACATCTTGATGGCACCTGGATGGATTGAATACCTAGATCCATGAGCTTCGTTCAACATCCGGCTCCTCAAATCATCAACATCTGGAACACATAAGCGACCCTAGTATCGAAGCACACCATATCCCCCTTTGGAGAAGACCTCTACCTTCTGATATTGAATGGCTTCCTTTAACTTTACCAAAATAGGGTCTTCGTCTTGCCTAACTTTTACATCAGTCACCAAGGATAATTCTGGTCCCTTCTGAACTATAACACCACCATCGATTAAATCAACCAACCAAACTCCCAACCTTGCAAGTCAATGCACGTATTTCACCAGATCCTTTTTTCCCTCATCCACATGGGGGACACTTTCCATAGAGAGTCTACTAAGTGTGTCTACTACTATATTAGCCTTGCACCGATAGTAAAGCAGACTCATATCGTAATCCTTAAGTAGCTCCAACCACCTCCTTTGATGAAGATTGAGATCCTTCTAGGTAAACACATATTTTAAACTCTTATGGTCCTTGAACGCATCCACGTGGACCCCTTACAAATAGTGTCTCCGTATCTTCAAGGCGAATACCACCGCGGCCAATTCAAGATCATGGATCGAGTAATTCTTCTCATGAACTTTAAGCTGTCTGGAGGCATATCAATAACTTTTCCGTGCTGCATTAATACACACCGATGTCCGATCCTTGAAGCATCATAATACACCACGAACCCATTGGTACCCTCGGGTAGAGTTAACACCGGTGCTGAAATAAGTCGAGTCTTCAAGTCCTGAAGGCTCCTCTCACAAGCCTCCGACCGTTGGAATTTCACCTTTTTTTGGGTCAATTTGGTCAAGGGTGCTCCAATAGATGAGAAGTCTTCAACAAATCGGATCCTCATCTTGCCTAGACTTGACATCAACCACCAAAGACGATTCTGACCCATTTTGCACAACAAGCCGCCATCGGTCGAATCGATCAATCTAACTCCTAGCTTGGCAAGTCGGTGGACATCTTTCACCAAATCCTTCTTTCCCTCGTCCATTTTGGACACACTCTCCATAGAGAGCCTACTATGTGCATCCGCAACCACATTAGCCTTGCCCAGGTGGTAGAGAACACTCATGTCGTAGTCCTTCATTAACTCCAATCACCTCCTTTGTCAAAGATTTAGATATTTCTATGAGAACACATTTTACAAGCTCTTGTGATCGGTGAATACATCCACGTGGACCCCATATAAGTAATGCCGCCATATCTTCAATGAAAACACCACCGTGGCCAACTCAAGATCATGGGTCGGGTAATTCTTTTCCTGAACTTTCAGCTTTCTTGAGGCATATGTCATTACTTTCCCATGTTGCATTAACACACCCGAGTCCAACTCGCGAAGCATCACAATACAACACAAAGCCGTTGTACCCTCGGGTAGAGTCAACACTGGTGCTGAAGTGAGTCGGGTCTTCAACTCATGGAAGCTTTTCTCACAAGCCTCAGACCATTGGAACTTTACCTTTTTCTGAGTCAATCTAGTCAACGTGATTGCAATGGATGAGAATCCTTCAATGAACCTCTGATAATAACCAGCTAACCCTAAAAAGCTCCTGATATCTGATGGGTTCGCTGGTTTAGTCCAATTCTTTACCGCCTCGATCCTTTGAGAATCTACTCTTATACCCTAACTTTACACCACATGGCCTAGGAATGCAACAGAATCTAACCAGAATACGCATTTGCCAAACTTAGCATACAACTGCTAATCCTTGAGGGTTTGAAGCCCTACTCTCAAGTGAGCGGCATGCTCCTCCTCGCTCCGCTAGTATATCAAGATGTCGTCAATGAACACAATCACGAACACGTCCAAATATGACTTGAACACCATGTTCGTTATATCCATAAAAGCTGCAGGGGCATTGGTTATTCCGAAAGACATAACAACAAATTCATAGTGACCATACTGAGTCCTGTAGGCAGTCTTTGGGATGTCACTCTCCTGAACCCTGAGCTGGTGATACCCGGACTTGAAATCAATCTTCGCGAAGCACTTGGCACCTTGAAGCTGGTCAAACAAATAATCGATCCTAGGTAAGGGGTACCTGTTCTTGGCGGTAACATTGTTCAACTATCGGTATTCAATACACATGTGAAGGGAACCATCCTTCTTTTGAACAAATAGAACTGGTGCACCCATGGAGACTAGCTCGATCTAATAAAGCCCTTATCCAATAGATCCTTCAGCTGATCCTTTAATTCCTTTAGCTCAGCTGGAGCCATCCTGTAGGGTGGTATAGAAATGGGTTGCGCGTCGGGGAGAAGATCTATACCGAAATCAATCTCCCGCCCGGGAGGTACAACTGGCAAATCTTCAGGAAAGACCTCCGGGTACTCAAGTATGACTAGAACAGACTAAATGGTTGGGGTATCGGACTCCACGTCCTTAACCCTAACTAGATGGTACATGCAACCCTTGGAAATCATCTTCCTGGCCTTAAGAAATGAATCGACCTACAGGCACAACTGAACTACCCCTCTACTCTAAAACTGACTCACCCGGAAATATAAACTCTACTGACCGGGTTCTGTAATTAAATGAAGCATTGCATGCATATAGCCAATCCATGTTGAGAATAACATCGAAATCAATCATGGCTAACTCTATCAAATCTGCGGAGGTGACCTTATGAAGAACTGCTGAACTAGAAGCCGATCCTCGGCCCCCAACCTGCTCCTGCCTCACAGCCAGACAATCTTTGAGCATATGTCGAGGCTACGCACATCCAAAAAAGCTCCTGATCCAGCTAAGTAGTGGCCCGTGTGCCCTCGGCCACATCTGCGGCAAGCTTGAATGCTGGAATATGTGGGTCAGCCGTTATGACCCCTCGAGCCTGATGCTCACCCCCTCTTATCGTGTCGGGGCATAAATGGAACACTCACGACTGATGATTCAGGGGATAACAATCTCTGGTGGGTCTGCTGTCGATACCCACCACCGAACCTCTACTGAGAGAATCTGTGGTCTTTAGTCCGAGCCCTCTTGGCTTTCCTTTTCCTCGAATGTGCTGTCTCCATCTGTTGAGCATACAACACTATGCGAGAGAAGTCCATGTCCTGGTGGAACATAGTTATCCTACAGTCCTTTTCCAAATATACTACATTACCATGCCCAAATCTACTTACCCGCGCCCGCCTGGTCAGCCACCAACTCAAGGTCATATTAAGATAAGTAGGTGAACTCAAGGGCTTACTCTTGGACAGTCATCCTCCCTTGCTTTAGATTCACAAATTCAACTACTTTCAACTCCCTCATTTCTCGAGGGAAGAACCGATTGATGAATGCAACCTGAAACTCCTCCTATGTGATCGGACCTGCTCCAGCAACCCTGCTTTCCTTCCACCAGCGGAACCAAATATTTACAAACCCCTTAAATTGGTAGGAGGCCAACTCTATGCACTCTATACTGCTCACTCCCATAACCTGGGTTATCTTGACAATCTCATAATGAAGTCGTGCAGGTCCTGATCTACCTTGGACCGCGAGAACTCCGGTGGGTTATGTTACACCCCATAAATTCTCGACATGTAGATGGACTATTCACATGTTGGTTAAGATTGTTTGAATGCCATACGTGCAAGGAAAAGTCTCGGGGAAAGACCGGATAAGAGACTCGTCGAACCATCGCGGGAGGAGCCGGGGCAGAGCCCTTCCGCGATAGCGCCGTGTCACGGAGGCCCTGTCCAGGCCCAAGTATAAAAGCCTCCAACTTTGGTATTTAATGATATAATCTATATAATTTCCAAAGAAATTGAGGGAAAACAGGGAGAACGAAGATTCCTTAATAATATTCGTCCGATTATGCCGTCAAACGCAGTACAAACTCAAATTAACTCCAGATATCGATGTATTAAGCAGCAAGGAGCATTCCTACAGATTTAGTTTCGTGAAATTAGGCCAGAAAATTGTCGTGCTATCGAGTTAAGGTAAGTGGATTTCCCCAAATTTGTGTCAATATACTCCGAGCCCCAAAGTGAGTATTTCTCCCTTCTGGACTTTCGAGAAATAGCGAGTTTTTGACCGTTTTTTGATAAGCCAAAGTTTGGGCTATATATATATTGAAAGTGATA
>JACEIK010000623.1:197052-214522 GCA_018107945.1 Datura stramonium
CTCATAATTGGGCAATTTAAGTTTATAAAGCATGAAATATGATTCTAACGAAAAAAACATAAAAATTCCCCATAATTTATAATTCATTATTAAAACACCTTTAAATCATGCCCATGTATTAAATTAGAAATTTCAAGCATTAGGTTAAAGTCCCATAGAATTAACAAAGGAATTTCATAATTTTGAGAGGGATTGGGCATGTGTGTGAACGGATTCACACATTCATAGGCCTTCATACCTGATTAAAGCTGATTCTTTCACTTCTTTGATTGCCTAAGAGGAATTTGAGAAGAATTGATAGGACTTAAGCTTTATCTCCTCTTTAACTCCATAACCTGCATGCATAGGTTTAAAATAGGCTTAACCTATCTTAATACACCCTTGAAAAGGCTTAAAATGATGTAGTATAGGACCATAGAGCATAGAAAATGATGAGAATACCCTTAATAACATCGCAGAAAATAACTGCTCGCCAGTCCCCACGAGGGACCTAATGAGTCGTTTCCATCAGCCATGAGTCGTTGCATCAATCATTTGGTACACTGTCCAATCGATCATCTGGGGTTTGTCATGATGGACCTCACAAGTCGTTACAGGTGTCCACGACTCCTGGTGACTAACCACGATTCGTGAGGGCCTTCCGTAGAGTACACTGCCTAGTCCCCTTCACCTTCCCAAGATCTTTGCCAACGACTGACTCAACAAGTCGCGGGGTCTGACCAAAACTCATGGTCACGTCCGTAGGGACCATAAATTTTAAAATTCTAGCTCACACCTTGAACCTCACCACGTGTCACCTCACGAATTGTGGTCCACCCCACGGGTCACAGAACGACTCATTTTGTGACCTGGTGCCAAATTTACAATTTTCTCCAGCTCAACTCTCGGGTTTGATCTTTGGGCTTCTGGGTATAACACCTTGAGACATTGTAGTGGGCCCAACCTGTAGTATGGAGCTAGGGCGGCTCAGCGAGGTGACCATAGTGTCATCTTGCATCTTGGTGATATCTGTCACCTAGTGTTTGTCAGTAAATAAATCCTCCCTTGGTATGTTCTGCATGCTACCCTCTAGCATAATGTTGTAAGTAAGTATGGAAGTGGGAGGGAGGTAGCAGTCTAGATGGTCCTCATTTTCAGCTCCAAACACAATATTTTCCTGATGTCTATCTTCTTCTTGGCCACTAATGATGCCACAACTAGAGTGTGTTCAAATGGATGTTTGTTTTCGCTCTTCGTTGGGTATATCTAGCTGCTTAAAATATTCCACCAAAATTGGCTTAAAGTTGTAGCTCTCTTTAATATATCGGCTATATCAAGAGCAACCCAAACTGGGGACCTCTAGCTATCACTCCAACCATCCATCCTTTAGCTTGATGGCTTTGAGGCCTTATTCCATCAAACTCTATGGTGTCAACCGCCTCATCGTCATCCCCCAAATTGTATTAATTGATCTCCTCCAAGATGATATAAACCGACACTCCTCTTATTACTACTAAAATCAGTGGATCTATCTTCGATATTACAATCGGGTTCGACCGCTGAAGGATCACCCCGTAGATAGCATAGAACTCCTAAATCAGTGTCTGAATATACTATTCTACGAGGAAGAATAAGAACTCATAGTGCTGGTGTCAGAGCTTCTCCATAGTGCTGGGTATAGCTCCAACCCATTGGAGCTAATGGTATGCTCCTCAATAATGCCCCTTGTGAGGCTTTCAATATAGAGCCTATTACCCCTGCCAATACCAGTCCCTAGAGCCCTCAATGACCCATCTCAACTTGTATATATCCTCCCCCTAATTTTGCCTCAACTTTGTTGTAGATTATAGGGGAGAGAGAGTTTGGCTAAATGATTCCTGCTCAACATACTCGCCAGAGGATATGTTAATCTAGGTCCTACTAGACTAGGCCTAGTCATGGTCCTCACCAAACTGGGATGTGGATCCTAGAGACGATGACTCTGTAGGTGTCACCAAGCTAAAGGGATGGGTGACACCTTTGCTACTTGATTTGTGCTCCTACGACTACATGGAGGTAAGTACTCATCCTTGAGTCGGGACTTCTTTGGTATATTGGTCTTGACTCCTCTAGTACTGCTCTTTTGGATGCCATTTTTTGTTATGACGCAACAATTTTATCAAAATATCGAATCGAGGTAACATGAAATCAAAAAATCTAAAGCATTGGATGGTGGAAAGGACGGTACGCACTCTTAAGAGATGGAGCGTACCTATTTCTGTCTATTGACTCCAAAACTTCAAGTTTTCTATTTCAGTAGATGGTTCAAGATGCGAACCATCCTTTGAAAGTATGGTTCATCCCTTAAGTCATCCATTGACTCAGTGAACTAGAGTGTTTGGGTTCAACAAACGAGGACAAGGATGGTCCATTAAGAAATTATCATTGACATTCAAGGATGGTTTCTCCCTCCCTCCCTCCCTCTCTCTCTCTCTCTCTCTTAAGCCGTAGCTCCCTCTTCCTCTCTCCCCTCCATCTCCAAAGCTTTAGTGAAACCCTCATCTTGAACTCAAGTAAGTATATTTCTTCTCTCTTGCTAGAAAATGATGAAAGCATTCTCCCACACCCTTCTCTCCCAAGATTTAGAACCCAAATCATCGTTGTTTGTGAAAATCTTGAATTTCATGTTTTGGGTTTTATGAGCTTAATGTCAAATTATTCCATGACAGCATGTATCTTTATTAGATTACTTAATTCTTGGTAAATATGGTGATTTGAACTTGTGGGGATGATGGGGGTTGGTGAATTGAAGTCATGAATAGTGGTGGGTAAATGCATTAATTATAGAGAGAGAAAATACATGAATATTAAATTCTTTAATGTGATGAATGCTTGAGTTGTTGAAATTCATGATTAATTCATGTTGAATGGCAGTAAGTTATTTATTGATTGTTAAATGAAATGAATATTGCTACGTCCATACATGAATGACTTGAATTATGAATTGGAGGAGGAAAGCGAGAGGAATGGCCTAATTGAGGCATTGCTGAAAAAGTTGAAAGTAGAGGAGAGTAGAGAAGAAGAAAAATTTATGAACTTTGTGTAGTCTGGAGGTTGTGAATTAATGTGAATTGTTGAGATTGGATGATAATGGGGGAAGTCTTGATTATCCGATTTGATAAATTCGCACAAGTATGCTAGCAAATTAAGTATGGGGTGGATTTTTCTCCTTCAAAACTTAAATAGTTAGCCATTTTGTTCATGAACTAATTTTGTGAAGTTCATGTGTTTTCTTGTTCGATACCATGGCATCAAAAGGAAAGGATGTGGTTGTTGTGGAACCAAGTATCAAGAGGACTAGAGAGGGAAAAAGGAGGCTAGCTCTTCAGCTTCCAATTCTAGCCGCGAAAGGAGATTTGGAGCAAAAGTGGTAGAGCCTCAAGGGCTTGCTTGGTTCAACACTCAAAAAGATGCCAAGTATACACCTGAGAATTGGATAGATGAAGGCTGTTTGGCACTTGAGTTCCTGGCCATTCGGGACAAGATACGTGAGTTGGAAGTTTGTAACATATTTAAGAGCCAGAGTGGAGCAATCTCACATTGGTGAGGGAGTTCTATGCAAACTGGGATACCTCATTCAGAGAGAGCACCAAGGTAAAGATTAGAGGACAGGTGGTGTGACTCATAGCTAAAAGGTTCAATGCCTTCTTAGAGACACCTTCTATAGAATCTTCGGTGTATTTCATTTTGCTGGAGAAGACTTCATACAGAGACATCTATCACACTCTATGTAGTGAGCACTCATCCTCCGGTTGGGCGAGGGATCAAAATGGCACTTATTCCACACTTGCATTTTCTTATATGAATAGGGAGGCAAAGGTGTAGGTGAAGGTATGTGCTTTCTTTCTCCATGGGACACATATGACAGAGGTGACTCAAGAGGGTATTTTCTTAGTGTACATGTTGGTGAAGGTGATACTGATTAATTTTGGTGATGTGCTTCGTGATAATGTGAGAAGATCACGGGACAATTGTAGATGGAAATATTATCACGGTAGTCTCTTGACCATGTTCTTAGGGAATCCAGGTACTGAGGAGTAGGATGCAGACATTTCCTTACCTCTAGTAGGACACCTGGCTAGAATGATGATGGACGTTACAATGGTGAAGGATATTGTCCCTTCCACAAGCCCACTTCTTACTATAGCTAATCTTCAAGCTTATGATGAGAGCTGGCAGGGTCATATATTTAGGATGCTACACCGACATATGAGGCTAGGACCTCGACCTACCATTATAGAGGAGATGACAGCTTTAGAAGCACAGTACCCGCTCACGAGAAGTGCTATATTAATATGTCGAGTTGGCCCAACCTTTGAGGAGTCGCTTGATGATGATGAGGCCACAATCCTTACTAACGGTATTGATCACCTAGATATAGATGAGGAGGATGCTGCTGCTACGGGCACCATGTAGGTTGATGGCGAAGATGATTATATTGATGAGGATGAGGAGTTCAATCCCGAGGATGATTCGTAGCGACCCAGGAAGTTCTTTTTTCTCTCCCTTTATGATATGATTGTGTGTACACTGAGGACAATTCACTTTTTTAAGTGTGAGGTGGAGGAAAGATACTATTGTTCTTTGATCTTTATATTTGTAGTAGGTCGTAGCATTATTATGTCATTCCTTGTAGAAGTATCTTTATGATTCATAGGTCATGGGTTGTAATATCTAGTATGGTGATGTTGACTTAGATGCCTGGGATATCTTGACTTGTTGTTCGTCTTGACTATGTTATTGTTGGCAGCTTTGTTTTGGAGTCATTTTTTGTTTTGTTTTAGTAATTGTAGTCTTAGAGTAATGATGTTTCCCTATGATAGATGAATGATGATTGTCTTAAGGGAAGATTTGTCACATTTTTTTAGGATTGAGTTGTAGGTCATCCGCTTGTATAATTGTGGTATCTTGCTTAGCTGCTATGCTGGGGTAAATAGAGTGGTCATTTTAATTGAATGAGTGAAAATCCATGAGAGACACACATATCTCTTTAATTTGACTCAACATATCCTTAGGGCTCAATTATGAATAAACTTGTCATTCAATATGATTGTGTGAATGTGTAGCTGTAGAAATTGATTAGATTCTTGTTGCCATGAGTGGAGAGCTGAATTGATTTGTGTGTATATATTGTAGCCTCTAGATATTTCCATAGTGTCTGTAGGATAACTAGTTGATAGGGAGTTGAGAGATGATCAAGGCATTTCTTTGTATAAGACATGTTTTTTTTCTTCATACATTTGTTTTACCTTCCTGTACATTCTCCTCGTTATCCCCTTTGAGCCTAAAGCTTTATTCTTTTTTAGCTATGAAAATAGCTTAATCCAATTTTTTTGTGTGAGACTTCAGGTTTATGATCTAAAGTAGTCTTAGAAACTTTGATACTTGAAAGTTAAGGCCCACCAAGGTATATTGTAAGGGAAAAAGAAAATTATTTGGTAAGAAAAGAAAAGTAAGAGTGGGGTGCCCATAAAATTGTGTTTTCCACTTGCTGCTAGAGAAATGAAAAAGAGAGTTTTAATTGCAAAATCTTTAATTATTCTATCAGTATGAAATTAGCAGTCAAGTAGTGAAAAATGGGGAATGAAAAGAAAAGATAATGGTGAGTAGATGAACAGTGAACAAACAAGGAAAGAGGTGGTGGACAAGAGAAGTGAAATATGTCTTAAAAGTTCTTAGGGTGGTAGTCACTATTAAATGAAATATCAACCCTACCCATTCCATATCCGACATTACAACCAAGAGAAGTCCTTGTGATCTTAATCTCTTGAAGCAATTAGGTAGTCTTGACATACATGGAGGGCAATCCTATGGTATATTACATATGTGCATTACATCATTTGTGATCTTGAATGTGCCATAATTATTGTGTTTCATGTCTTTACATTGATGAATTTGAGAGAGGAACATAACTAAAAGTAAGGGGCACAAGAGGTATAATTCGATGTACTACTTGTTGCATGTGTCACATTTAATCATTTTGGCCCTTTGTGTTGAAAAGATGAGTCATTTATAAAGGTTGTGCAAACTTGACTGTGAAGCTTTCATATGTGCCTGATGAAATTGTGTTGCTTATTATAAACCACTTTATGTATGCTCCACGCTAGTTGGTTTAGTATGAGTTGATAGAGGTGTCAATTGTAATGGTGCAACATGAGTTAGGTATGTTTTAAGGATTGTTTGAGGGCAAACAATGGTTTAAGTGTGGGGTGGTGATGTTGGGCATATTTCTATGCCTATTTTCCATATTTTTACCCATATAATCCTTAATTTATGCTTAAGTTTATGTGTATGTATGTTTTTTTATGCGCTAACAAATGATTTGAGCCGATTTGAGTAGGAAACAAAGAAAAATGCACTAAAAATGATATAAGGAATGAAAACTTGAGGAGCTGAAGGGTCTGGTGCTATGGCTGGCACCCTACACCTAGTCCCAAACTTCAAAAAATAAAACTTTAGGTTGGTTCTATGGACGCACTATCCCTTGAACTTTAGAGAATTACACTTCACAATCAATGGCAAGATGAGTGGGACCTTGCGCCAGAGGTTTGCAGACTTAGAGAAATTTGACGAACACCTTGGAGAGATAGAGGGGGCGGCGTGATAGGGCCTCTCCAGAGCTAAAATTGTTCAAAATTTGACTAACTCTATTGTGAGATTAGTGGGGTGGCATGCAGGGTCATTCCTAGGCAGAAAATGCTGATTTTAAAGTAAAGATTTAGAGGCAGAAATGTCATTTGAAGGCTCAACTATAAATATAAGCCTTAGGTCGTTTGTTAAGCACATTTTATCAATCTTTGATCACGTTTTACATTCCATAGTTCATTTGTGGAGGCTTGTAAGCCATTTGGAAGGAAGACAAAGTTCTACACTAGTTTTTCTCTTCTCTACTTGTATTTTCTTATGATGATGACTAAGTATTCATTTTTTTTATTTTCTATGAGTGGATAAACTTATATTCTAGGGTTGTGGCCATGGTGGATGGTTGAATGTTTGAAAATCTAATTTAATCTATTTTCGATTCTTCAATTATGGTTGTTTGTATTTATTTGTGTTAATTTATTATTTATGAGATTGATCACCTTGTAAGAAATCCGATGGCTTTCGATTTTACTTGGGAAAGGGAATTGAAAGGGTTAAAAGTAAATATAGAATGGGAAATCAAAGAATTTGAACCTATTGGTGATAGGATATAAGTTGTTGAGGATAGGGATATACCCTTCAACCCTGTTTAGTTGAAATACAAGTAGGCATAATCATCATTTCATAGTTTTCCAATGACCATAGGGATATCGACATTACGATTCATGAAATAGTTCTTGGATGCTAAGGATAGTTGCAAGGAATGTGAGAAGAACTTGCAACTAGGAAGAATCGTACTAGTGTAATTACGTCTTGAAAACTCAGCTTGAAAACAACCAAGTGCAATTGTCCTAGACTCTCATCATCATCAAAATACAATCAAGCTCACAGTTGTTTTTAGTTAGTTTTATATTTAATGTTTTGATAGTTTAATTTCTCAAACCAATCTTTATTTAAATTTTTTACAGATTACTGAAATTAAAGTGACAACCTTATAACAATTAAATTGATAAGTCTCTATGGGTACAAATCTAGACTTAACAATACTATATTACTTGAAAACCACGTGCACTTGCATGCACTTGTGTGACATCATGGCTTAAATCAGTTGCATTTCTTGGCCATGTGGTCTCCAAAGAGGGTATTCAGGTGCATCCTCAAAAGATAGTGGCAGTCAAGGACTGGCCAAGACCCATATCTCCATCATACATTAGGAGTGTCTTGGGCTAAGCCAACAATTATAGATGGTTCATTGAAGGGTTCTCCTCTATTGTCTCTCCATTGAAAAAGATAATTCATAAGAAGGTGAAGTTTCAATAGTCTGATGATGTGAAAAGAGCTTTCAAGAGCTAAAGACTTGATTCACCACAGCCCCAATTCTGACTCTGCAAGAAGGTTCATACGGGTTCGTAATCTATTATGATGCCTCCATAGTTGGCCTTCATTGTGTTATGATGCAGAAGGGCAAAATTATAGCTTACACTTTCATACAACCCCAATTTAATGAGAAGAACTATTCAACAAATGTTCTTTAATTGGCAGCGTTATTGTTCACTTTAATGATTTGGAGGCACTATCTTTATGGGGTTCAAATGAATTTTTTTACTAATCACAAGAATTTACAGTACGTGTTCTGCCAGAAAGACCTGAATCTGCATCAAATAAGGTGGTTAGAGTTATTGAAAGACTACGACTTGAGCATTTTGTATCACCTGGGTAAGGCCAATGTAGTGGTTGATGCCCTCAGATGATTATCTATGGGAGGTGTTGCTCATGTTGAGGATGGTAAGAAAGATCTAGTTAGAGATGTTAAGAGACTGGCTCGATTAGGGGTCCAGTTGGTTGAGTCAACAGATAGTGGAGTTGTAGTCCACAGTGGGTTAGAATCCTCCCTGGTGGTGGAGGTTAAGTTAAAGCAGGATGAAGACCCAACTTTTCTCAAGTTGAAGGAAGCAGTCCTAAGGAAAGAGGTGGAAGCATTCTCTAAAGTGAGAGATGGTGGGCTCCATTACCAGGGCAGGTTTTATGTTCTAGATGTGGACAATTTAAAGCAGCGGAAACTAATAGAAGCTCACAACACCAAGTACTCCATCTACCCAGGTGCCACCAAGATGTACCATGATCTACGAGAAATATACTAGTGGAATGGCATGAAGAAGGACATTGCAGAATTTGTGGCTAAGTATCCAAATTGCCAATGGTCAAGGTTGAATATTAGAGGCCTAGTGGTATGACTTAGGATATTAGTATTCCTACTTATAAGTGGGAAGAAGTGAATATGTACTTTTTCACAAGCCTACCTCGTACTCGTTGACAACAAGACTCCATTTGGGTGGTTGTAGACCGGATGACTAAATCTGCACATTTTCTACCAGTTAAGACCACATACATAGTAGAGGATTATGCTAGACTATATATCAGGGAGTTAGTCAGTGTACACGGGGTTCCCTTGTCCATCATCTCAGATAGGGGTACCAAGTTCACTTCACACTTTTGGAAGTCTTTTTAAAAAGGACTTGGTACTCAAGTCAAGCTCAGCATAACTTTGCACCAACAGATCGATGGACAGGCTGAGCAGATGATTCAAGCGTTGGAGGATATGTTTAGGGCTTGTGTGATTGACCTCAAGGGAAGTTGGGATGATCATCTACCTTTGATTGAATTTGAATACAACAACAACTACCACTCTAGTATTAGATAGCTCCGTTTGAGGCATCATATGGTAGGAGGTCCAGATATCCTATAGGGTGGTTTGAGGTTAGTGAAACTACCTTGATAGGACCTAATTCTATACATGAGGCCATGCAGAAGGTTCAACTTATCCGGGAATGGATAAAAATAGCTCAAAGCCAACATAAATCATACGTAGATGTAACAAGAATAGAGTTGGAGTTTGCTGTGGATGATTGGGTATACCTAAAAAATTAACCTATAAAAGTGTGATGAGATTTAGGGAGAAAGGGAAGTCCCATCCAAGATATATTGGTCCCTACAGAATCCTGAGACGCATTGTAAACATGGCTTATGAGCCAGAGTTCCTTGCAGAGTTAGCATTGGTGTACCTAGTGTTCCATGTGTCTCTGATGAAGAAATGCATTGGTGATCCAACTTCAGTTGTACCGCTAGAGAGTGTTGGTGTAAAGGATAGTCTTTCTACGAAGAGGTTCCAGTTCAGATTCTAGGTTGTTAGGTTCGTAAGATATGAAACAAGGTTGTCACTCCAGTAAAGGTTTTATGGAGGAATCAACTAGTGGAGGGAGCTACATGGGAAGCAGAAGCGTACATGATAGCTAAATACCCTCACTAATTCCCTTCCAGCTCAGTTTTAGCTTCATCTAAAAGTTTCCTCCTTAGCATTGTATCTAGTTTCTTGTTAAGATCATGGCTATCCGTTCCTTTTATGTCAGAGCATGTGGTTACAATTTATGAATTCAGCCCAGTCATGTATTTTGGTCTAGAGCTAGTCACTCCGTTTGTTTCAGTCTATAGCTCTCAGTTCTAGTATTACAGCTCCATCCCTACCCCATTTTTTTAGCTTAGTTAGCCTATATTCGAGGATGAATGTTTCCAAGAGGGAGATATTATAACACCTCGTATCCCGGAATGAAATATTGCAACAACAGAATAAAAGTTTCAGATGTGTTCCGGAGTGATGGAGGGTGCGACAGCCTATCACAGAACTAATAGTGCGCTTGACATTCAATCACGCCTCTGATGGTGGAGTTGACGGCCATCAGTTGGACAATGGACCATCACTTGTACCATCGAGGATTGGTCCTTTCAGCTTGAAGAAGACGGAGTTGGCGATGGACCGTCAAATGAATGATGGCCTGTCACGGCAGTCGTTACCTAGACAAAGATTTCTAAGTTGTTCGCTTTAATGTGAAAGTAGGGGCAATGGTCCATCTGTCAAGTGACGGCCCGTCACTTGGGGAAAAATTTCGGGCAATTCTATCTAAGCTTGATGGTGGAGATGACGAACCATCAGTCTTGCGATGGTCCGTCACTTGTCTCGTTAGATGCGTCGTGACCTAGGAATTTTAAATTTTAGAACTTTTATCCAGGGGTATTCTTGTATATTCCCACTCTTCTAAGACTTAAACTACATCGTTTTGGGATATTTTAGAGGGGAATTAAGAGGGATCAGTTGACAGACTCCTTTCATTCTCTCCTAACTTTCTCAGAACACTGTAGAACTCAACGTTTCTCCCTAAGGCCAAGAGCTAGGGCTTTCAATTTCCTCAGAATTTCCAAGCTTCTTCTCAAGGGTTTTCTTCTCCAGGTATGTGGACATCAAATGAAGGTTTCCTCTCACCTTTGGGTCCCAAATTCTTCAGTAACCCTAGCCTGAAAGTCTAGTAATCATGGCCTAGGGTTTATATTTAGTTGTTAAAATTCCATAACTCCCCAATGTTTTTAAGCTCTCATGAGTACTATCATGTTATGACTGAGATGTTATTTTTGACTTGTAAATGCCTTCTATTCTCAATTTTTGCATGACTCTTGGGTTGATTCTTGTATGATTTAATAGTTGGTTTGAAATGCTATGTTTTTCCACGAGATATTGTTTAAGCATGATTTTAAGAATATATATGTTCAACTTGAGGTTTACATTTTAGATTATGAACATACTTAGCCTTCCCCATGAATGTCAGCTGATTAGTTTTACTTTGATCATTATTTTAAGAAACTCAATAAACTCAGTAATACCAGTTTATCAACTTAATAGTCATTCTTTAGACTGTTACGACACTTTCAGATAAAGCATCTCTGGCAATTCTTAGAACATAGTTTCTCTCAGGTCCTTAGACTTTTAGGACACTTCAAAATAAGTAGTTCTAACTTAGTCTTAGGGCATCAGCTTTGAGGTATAAGCATAGTTAGACACATTTAGGATTTTTCAATGGGAGTAGTACTTAACACCGAACGGGTTGGGGTTCAGTGCACGTAGGTTCTCCGAACTACATTGCCACCATAGGTTATTGGCTCAAATGGGCTCCAAACAATGATCACTCAATTCAGCTACTATACCCTGGCAAGGTATAGTGGGCCTTTTCCAATGGGGGGTATACATTGGACTCCACGTTAGTTCACGTGGTTACATGTCGGTTATAGTCTCTCCCGTAGTATAACTCAATCCAGTATAGTCATAGTCTCCAATTCAGTCAGTCAAATTCAGTATGGTTTTTTTTGGTTCAGTTCTATTTCTTTAGATTTCAGTCTATTTTAACAATATTTTGGTGTAGCTTACTATTACTCAGTTTATGTATGTATTAGTTCCTTCTTATGATATAGACTCAAGTACCTAGCCTCAACACACATTAGACCCTCTCAGCAATATCTTAGAAGCTTCGGCGGTGATTCGTCATCTACTGAGGGCCGGAGTTTCATTTCTAGTTTTGTTGTATTGTTTCAGTTTAGACATTGGAGTTAGCTGGGGGTTAGTCCTAGAAAATCATTATTTCATGTTACAACAATTTCAGACAATGTTTACAAATTCAGCTATATTTTTAGATTGTTTCAGATTTTCCCATATTTAGTAGAAGTTATTTCATTTAATAGTTTCTACTCTTTTATCATTATTCTAAGAAGATCATTTTTAGTAGAATATGCTCTACCAGGGTTTTCTTGGGGTTACTTGTGACTTTAAGTATCGTGTCGTATTCAGGGTGTGAACTCGGGTCGTGTCACCTTGGTGCTTAGGTGAAGCTTAGGACAGCTTTCCACCCGCAGACAGATAGTCAGCCAAGCGGACCATTCAGACTCTTGAGGATAAGTTGAGAGCATATGTGATCGATTTTAATAGTAGTTGGGATGATCATTTTCCCCTTATTGAGTTTTCCCACAATAACATTTATCACTCCAATATTCAGATGGCTCCGTTTGAGGATCTTTACGGGCGGAGGTGTAGGTCACCTATTAAATTGTTTGAGGTAGGTGAGGCAACATTGGTAGGGTCAGATTTAGTTTATGAGGCCATGGAGAAAGTTTAGCTCATTTGGGAGAGGCTGAAAATAACTCATAGTTGTCAGAAATCGTATATGGATGTTAGGTGGAGAGAGCTTGTGTTTGAGGTTGATATGTTCATAAAGGAATTGAAGCTTAGTCACCGATATGTTGGTCCTTATAGAGTTTTGAGGTGAGTTGTAAATGTGGCGTATGAGTTGGAGCTATGGCGGAGTTAGCTTTGGTATATCCATTTTTCATGTATCTTTATTGAAAAATTGCATTGGTGACCCGACCTTAGTTGTTTCGGTGGAGAGCATAGGTGTGAAGGATATCCTTACATATGAGGAGGTTCCGGTTGAGATCCTTCATCATCATGCTCACAAGTTAAAGAACAAGGATGTATCTTAAGTGAAGGTGTTGTGGAGAAATTAGCTTTTTGAGGGAGCTACTTGGGAAGCCGAAGCAGATATGATGGCCACATATCCACATATTTTCACTTCTGATTCAGTTCCATCATGAGGTATCAGCTTCCTCCTTAGTACTCTATTCAATTTCATGTATAAGTTTCTTTTATGTCATAATATGTATGTATATTTCATGAATTTAGTTTAGTCATGTATATCAGTCCGGAGTTGGTCTCTCCATCAGTTTTTAGTTACAGTTGTTTAGTTTTGGGATTATAGTTCCTTCCCCAGTCTTTTAGTATGCTTAATCTTCATTCGAGGATTAATGTTCCCAAGGGGGAGATGATATAACACCCCAAAAGTACCTAAAATTAGACTTGAGGGTTGAAATGGAGAAAGCAGAAGAATCTGCACCAGAGTCACAGAGCGACTCAAGGAAAGTGTGGAACAATGACTCGTTATGTGATTCATTGTAAGCATCCAGTTAAGTCCTCCCAAAAACGAGTCTAGCAATGGCTTGTTATTTCATACAATGGGTCATTGTAAGGAGTAATTAAGTGGAGTTCAAAAAAGGAGTCAAAGTTGGTTCAGGGACAACGGCCGTATACCACGACCCGTTGGGGCGAGTAATAATCTGAGGTATGGATCTACTGTCTAGAGTTGGAAATCAAGTAGATGAGGTAGTGGTGATGACGAGGGGAGTGACGAGTCATCATTTCATAGAATGACTTGTCCTATCTAGCTGTTGGTCACGAATTCATAAGTGTACCAGAAGTACTCCAAGAAGCAACAAATGGATCAAAGGAGTCATCAAGTCCTACAACAACTCATTGGATGGGTCATTGTAGCTTGCAATCAAGAATTCTATGCAATTTCCCAAGGTAGTTTGGTGTATTCCTAAGCTTCTAATTCCCTAATGATGTCGTTTTGGGCTCCTTAATGAGTGTTTTTAGAGGGTTTAACCTTGCCAAAGTCATTATGCTCTTATGCATGCATTGAATTGAAATCATCTTCCAAGATAAAGCTAGAGTTCCTCCTCAATTTCTTCCTCAATTATCTTGGGTTTTCAAGACCAGCTTAGAAATCAGTTTAACCAGGTATGTAGGGCCATGAATGGGATATTTCTTCCACCCTCATGTCCAATTTCTCCCCTAATTCATGAATTCAAGTCTCCAATCAAGTGTATTTAAATTCTAGGACTTTAACCCAATTCTATGCAAATACTCATGCTATGTTTATGGGTCCAATCCATTCATATTTTGTTTGATGATTTAAGACTAATGGGGTAGATTATACACTCAATTTGATTATGAATTCATGTTTTCTTGTTTCATAAGAATTAGTTCTTGTTATGCATGATTTATGAAATTAAGTTTAAGAGTCCATGATTTCAAGTATGATGAAGTAATCTATGTGTTTATGATTAAAATGCACGATTTCCATAAGAACCCTTCCTGAATTTATTGATTTTAGATTATGATGATTTCCTTAAGTATGCATGGCTTTTATGAATATCAAGTTTATTATTATGGCCCCCTCACAGGCCTATTTTATGGTAAGTCACATATCTCAAGCATGTTATGAATCTCATTATTTCAACTAGATCATGTATTTCAAGTATGATTAATGATTGCGATATGAGCACTATATAAATTTTTTTAGTAGTATATAACATCGAGCAGGCCGAGGTCCCCACATACCTAGGCCTTAAAACTACGTGCCAATGTAGCCATGACGGGGTCCTCCAAGACAGTGTCTCCCATGTTCGTATGGGCTACCCATGAGTGATATCACGCCTTTTTTATGATTCTACCCTTAACAAGGTATGAACACCCTTCCGATTAGGGATTTACAGGTCGGGTTCCATGTATGCTCATATGGGGTATGTCGGATATAAGAATCTCCCACTTTTTCTCATCTTTTGTTCATGACGTATGATATTATGTATTTTATAACATACTTGACACATTGATTAGATTATGAGTTTTCACTCATAATTTCAAGCATGATTGGTTGGTCACTATGTTTTGATTACGATGAATAGCTTACGTTTATGAACACTTCGGATTTATGGCTTTAAGCATGATGTACTTACTCTCCTGATTCTTTTGATTTATATGGATAATTTTAAAATAATATTTTATTAGCATGTTTTACTTACCTTACATACTCAGTACATTCCAAGTACTGAATGCATACTCTATGTTATATCGACTCATGATATAGGTTCGGGTGATCCCTTCCAATCTCGTCACTAGCTTGCACTCACTCAATCCAGTTCCATCCCTCTTTGAGTGAGTCCTTATCATCCGAGGACATCTATCAGATATGCTTGTTATACTTTGTTTTAGTTTCAAACTCGCAGTTAGTTGGGGGCTTGTCCCAGCATCTCATCAGATGTAAGAGGCTGTCAGATATAGACCTAGCATGTCCATCTTTGTGGTTCAGTGTTGTGATGTTATCACTTTTATTTATGTTATGATATTTATACTTCTTATTATCTATGCTCATGTTAATTTCCTCCTGATTATGTCCTTAAGTCATGTAATGTATGTACCATGGGTTAGCTTGGAGCCATTTGCAGTTCTAGGTCCCATGTCTCGATCTGGGTCTCAGCTCTAGTCGTGACATATAGATTTAGAACTTATCATTTCTATGCTATATGTGCTAGGCTGACTCAGTGTTAGCCCTATCAGCTTTATTTATGCTTATGATTTAGACTATTTATTTGCCTCGGATGGTACATTAGCTAGATGGATTTGACCTAGTATGGTACACCTGTTGGATGGACTTTACCCTGTTGTGGTACACTGGCTGGACGGTCTTTATATGGACTTTATGACTGGCTGGCCACCGATACTACAGTTATAGCTTTTTCTTATGAATTACTTGATTGTATTTTCACCTCAATATTGAGTTATTGTCTGGTTTTGATTTCCAAAATTCTAGGTTGTTTCTGTCCTTTGTATTATTATTCCTTTTAACTCAATTATTACATAACTCTGTCTCATGTTTACAGTCTTAGCCTTATATACTGGTACTTTTCGTTTGTACTATTGTCCCTTCGCTTAGGGACCTGCATTTGTGCTGCATATGCAAGTAGAGGCTGGGATTGCTAGTTGCAGTAGCGTTTTTTGAGATTAGCAGATATGTTAGTATGCTCCTTACTTCCTGGCGCTACCGCTTAGTTATTCTAGCATGAATATTGAGTTATAGTTATGGGTAGGTTGGACCCTTGTTCCGGCTATCAGTTTCAATTTACTTTTTAGAGGCTTTTTGCACTTAGAATGTTCACTTTTATTCAGTTTGTGGCCCTAGTCAGCATTTCATTTATTCAATTATTAAAGTTGGGACCTTATGGGTTCCGACATTTTCTACAGTTCATTGTGATAGGTGGCTTGGCCAACCTCAGAGTTACAGTAATAGACGCTATATAGCCGGCTTCTCGATCAATCCTGAATCGAGTACTAGTTTCTCCCTACACCAGTTTTATGGCGTGACAAACATGGTATCAGAGTGAAGTCGTGTCCTATATAGTCCACCAACCGTTTCTAGTAGAGTCTTACTTATAGGTATGTTGTGCACCATACTTATAATCAGGAGGCTATAGGATATTTAGGAGTTGTTTCACTTTGTTCATTAATAGATCGAGCAATAGAACATAGTTGTAATCGATGTTTGAAATCTAAATCATGCCTATGTTTAAGAATTCACCTTCAATAAGGTAGATGGATACAAGATTTATCAACACTGATATCTGAAAGGGTCCCAACCATTCACATGTCTATTAAGGAAATAGATTAGAGGCTTGAATAGAGTTTCCTACTCCTCCCACCATAGTTCTTTCAAGTTCTAGTCAAGAAACTATGGAAAAGGGATTCATCCCCTCATGTTGTCTCAGTTTATATAGAGCTAGGAGGAGATAGAGATTATATACCAGAGCATGGACCCAGACCACGACTCGGTGATCTTGGGCATATGTACATGCCCAAGTGATATTTTATATCCAATGTTTAGTCATGTTTTCTCCTTATATTAATTATAATCTCATGTATTTTGATTGAAATGGTGTTCATGAACTAATGAATGTGATTATCCTTTTTGTAAGTTTGAATGCAAGTTAAAAGTGTCATTTGGAGTCATCAACGTGCCACAGAAAATAAGTGGGGAGTTCAAAGCCATGTCATGGAGCAAGGACGCAAGTTCAAATGTTGAGGGACTACAAAATAGTGAGCATCCGCGTTGGTAGTGTGTCATGGACGAACTTTAGCGTGTTGACCTACATGCCATGCTAAGGAAAATGTCACTTGCTCAAAGCAGTACAATAGCACATTGGCAGCGTGTCACGGAGGAAAATGTCCGCGATAGCTAGCGTGACATGGAGGCAGTCCCCCGCAGGCCAAATTTCAACAATTATAAAAGGAACACTTAGCAGTTTAATAGGATATCACATATTATTTTTGGAAAAACGTGGAGACCAGGAGGAGGAACATTACAGACTTAATCTTCTGGGGTGC
>JACEIK010000623.1:275920-363446 GCA_018107945.1 Datura stramonium
CATAACGATAGATAAACAAGACAAAATGAAGCATTTGAGTATCACTTGGGCATGCCATTCTGCCCAAGATCAGGTTTCACAAAAGACAAGGTAGCCCCTGTATCTAACAAAGCATAAACATCAAGATGAAACACTTGTAACATACCCGTAACCACATTCGGTGAAGTCTCCTGCTCCTGACGGGGCCGCAAGGGAATAGACCTATTTTGGCACTGACCATTGACTGAACTAGTCGAGGCACCCTGCTGAAGGGGACGTGCTGCTAGAGCAACTAAGGTAGTTGCTGGCGTACAGGCTCCGCCGACCCCTGATCTAGCCGAAAGGAAATCCCTAATTTTGTGTCTGGGTTTTCCTCACTCGAAACAAGCATCCAAGCCGACTAGGCACTTCCCTGAGTGATTCCTGCCGCAACTCGCACAAGCTTGGAAGGTGCTCTCTATCTGCATGTTCCCCTAGTCCCTTGAATCTGGAGGCCTAGTCCTATAATCCACTCGTAACCTAGATGGTGTACTGGTTGACGATGGTGCTGGAACAATAGACCTGTGTTGAGACTGAAGGCGCTGTCCACCCCCCGATCTAGCCTGAGAAGTCCCATAATTGTCCGTACTGGCCCTCTTGGCTTCTCTCTGCCTCAGATATACTAATACCATCTTTTGAGCATGCAACACTATGCGGGGTAAATCTATATCCACATGTAGCATGGCGATCCTGCAGTCCTTATCCAGGTAGTCCGCCACTCCATGCACAAATTGGCTCACTCGAGCCCTCTGGTCTGCCACCACTCTGGTGCATACTTGGATAAACGGGTAAACTACAAAGCATACTCCTAAACTTACATGTCACCTTACTTCAGGCTTACAAACTCGGCCGCCTTCAGTTCCCTCATCTAAAAAGGGAAGAACGTATCCAAAAATGTCGCGTGTAACTCTTCCCAACTTATAGGGCCTGCACCCACTGCCCTAGCATCTCTCCAATGCTTGAACTATATATGTGCCACCATTTTAAGCTGATAAGAGGCCAAATAAACACAGTCTCCATTTGTCACCCCCATGACTTGGGTGATCTTTAGAATCTCTTCGATGAATTCGCGCGAGTCCTCATCTACCGTAGACCCAAGGAACTCTAACGGGTTCATCCTCAAGAAATCCCTGACCCAAGCCGCCGCCGCATTTCCATTATGTGAAATATGCGCAACAGCCTGCTGGTTGACCTGAGTTGTCAAGGCCTGCGCAAGCATCTGAATAGCTGCCCAAAACTCAGCATGGGCAACTAGCTCTGGTGCTTGGGGCTCTTGAAATGGCGGGGCTTGCTGATGCCCATGTCCATTTCCATCCTTGTGACCTTCACCATTTCCATTTCTCCTACCATTCGTTCTTCGAGGAGCCATGATTCTGAAATTGCGAATAGCACGAATTAGAAGGATACAATGACTTCTCATTGCACGACATAGATCATGAAAGAAGGGAACATTTCCTAGACGTCTCGTAGCCTCTTCTCCATAAGTGTGGCGTGCTTCATACCCATAAAAAAGACTCTACATAATGTGTCTTTCATACACCCTATGAAACTTCAAATCTATGGCTCTAATACCAAGTTTGTCATGACCCAAACATAGGCTCGGATCGAGACACGGGACAAGGAACCCCAAGAGGCCCCAAGTCGACCCATGACATAAGCATACATCTAACTTTATATCACTTAAGGTGGAATATTGTACATACGATATAGCGGAAACATAAATAAACACAGCATAGCATGATAAGCGAAAAGTACTAGATATACACATCAACCGAGTATTACAATCGGTTTGGGAGACTCTATCATATCAAATGGGTTGATAGGACATCATCCTAAACTAACCCGGCAAAACTAAAACAAAAGAGAACATCAATGTATGTACATATGGCCCTCAAGACATGAGGACTCACCAACAGGCTAATAACTAACTCTGAGATGGACTAATGATGGAGATGAGCCTGAGAGCCGAGTCCTGTATCATGAAAGGATACAATATAGAAAGTATGAGGTCAGTACGTGGAATGTATCGACTATGCAAGGTAGGGAAAACGGACATTTAAAATATATAAAACTCATAAAGGATCATAAGAGTAGGACAACATTCTCATAACATAAACATCATAATATAACATAAGGCTCAAGGTTTTTCAAAAACATTTGTAATACAATTGTAATCATAATCATAAGAGAAAAGCTTTATTTCACATGGCTTCAGCCAATATACATATTCATAAACATGAATAAATCATAAGGAATAGTGAGAGATTCTCTTAACCGACATACTCTATATGAGCACACATGGAGTTTGACTTGTAACCCTAGTCAGGAGTGCATTCGTACCATGCGAAGGGTAGAACCATGAATGGAGTGATATCACCATGAAAAGGGGCCATTTAGACTAGGGAAAGTCACAAGGGAGGTCCCAACATGTCCTACGGTGGCACATTGTTATGATATCCGGGGCAGAACCTACGCCCCGAACCTACTCGGTGTTAAATACTACTCCCAAAACATATATAGTGTTCATAGTATAATATGCATGAAATTCATGGGCTAGTTAAATTATGATAATCATAAACATGCTTGTAAATACGTCAATTAGCAATGAAACAAGGCCCGTTAGTCGGCCAAAACATAATTCATAAATGATGGAATTCTTTCATACTTGTAGATCATACATATACCTTGCAAATCATCAAATCATGAACGGTATTTGAATAAATTCATATTTCAAATCATAAATCATGATGGGTTTGTGAATATCAACAATTGAAGTAAAAATCATAACTCTATTCATCATAGATTATACATACTTAGGCTTAATTTAGTAGAAATTCAAAACCAATAGTTTTATAATCAAAATAGTTGTAGAATCTGATCATAATTCATAAAATAAGACATAAATCACAAAATATAATAACCAATTAATAGATCATTTGAATTCCACAAGATTTAAGTAAAAAACCCATAAGATTTTTGATCAAATTTCATGAATTAGGAGAAATTGGGCAGGGGTATGAAAGAAAACATGCATTCATAACCCTAGATACCAGTGTAAGACCAAATTTCAACACTCTTTGAAACCCCAAGGAAAAATTGACGAAGAAGAGCTTGAGAACTAGCTTTATCACTCTTAAACCTTCCAAACTTTGCTTGCATGAAAATGAATAGGTTTGGAGGGCTTAACTTGTCTTAACATACTCAGAAAATAACATAAAACGACGTAGTTTAGGGCCTTAGAGAGCAGGAATGACAAAAATACCCTTAATGAAATACCCTAAAACGTCTGTACTAGACGATCTAACGGAAATACCAACTAGTCGTTGGAGGATACCATGACTTGTGTTATCCATCCATCATATGAACTACCAAATCCCTGATCTTCAGATTCAATCCACGAATCAACAGGATGAGTCATCCTTCCATCCAACAGGTCGTTGATTTGATCATTGTTTGGCCCCTTCAGGTTCTGCACTTGTCCCCACAACGAGCCTCACCACGACTCGTTGTTCCTCCAACGCGTCGTGGTTTCCTTCCATTGGGTCCACTGGATATTTTACATATACCCCTACAATGACTCCTAACCATGGGTTGTCACTTCTCATGGTGGGTGGTGGGATGACCCGTCATATCCCCAAATGTTGAAGTCCATTACCCACCACGGCTACAAACAACGACTCGTTCCAAGCAACGAGTCATTAAATCACCCATTAATTCCACTATCACCAGGGCTTCACTTCCCACGACTGGATCTAACGGGTCATTGGTTGGACCAACGATCCGTTTGGTCGTCCATCCTACAATATTTTTCCCAATTTTTAGTCAACTTCCATTTTTGATTCCGGGTCTAATCTTAGGTACTTTCGGGGTATTTTACAATATCTCCCCCTTGGAAACATTCATCCTCGAATGTTGGAAACATATAGAAAACAGAGACATGCAATCATTATACCCAATTACTGATCATTTAAACCGAAAACTAATGGAATGACTATCCCTGATTCAAACCAAATAGCTAAACTGATTTCATGATTCATATTCACATCCATATACATAAAAGAAACTTGAACACATGAACTGAACAAGAAAATCAAATAGAATTTTAAGGAAAAATTATACCTCAAGTTGGAACTGAGCCGGTAGAGAATAAATATGGGTATCTAGCCATCATATCCGCTTCGGTCTCCCAAGTAGCTCCTTCAAAATGTTGATTCCTCCATAACACTTTAACTGAAGCTACTTCCTTGATCCTTAGCCTCTGAACCTGACGATCTAAGATTTCCACCGGAACCTCCTCAGAGCTAAGGTTGTCTTTAACACCAACACTGTCCACTGGGACAACTAGGGAGGGATCACCCAAACACTTCTTCCAAAGCGATACATGAAACACAAGATGCACGGAAGATAAATCTGAGGGCAACTCCAATTCATACGCCACCTTTCTGACTCGTCTCACAATCCAGTAGGGGCCAACATAGCGGGAATTAAGTTTTCCTTTCTTTCCAAACCGCATCACTCCCTTCATTGGAGACACTCTCAGAAATACCTAGTCATCGACTTCAAATTCTAATTCTCTTATTCTCACATCCGCATAAGACTTTTGGCGATTCTGGGCTATTTTCAACCTATCTCTTATCAACTGAACCTTCTCCATTGACTCATGAACTGAGTCTGGCGCTATCATAGCTGCCTCACCAACCACAAACCATCCGATGGGCGATCTACATCTTTGCCCATAAAGGGCCTCGGACGATACCATCTGGATACTGGAGTGATAGCTCTTATTGTAGGCAAACTTGATCAGTGGTAAGTGATCATCCAACTACCTTTGAAGTCCATCACGCATGCTCTCAACATGTCTTTGAGAGTATATATTGTCCGCTCCGCTTGACCATCTGTTTGCGGGTGAAATGTTGTGCTAAGCTTAACCCACGTACCAAGCCCTTTTTTGAATGACCTCCAAAATTGAGAGTTAAACTGAGTACCTCCGTCTGAAATAATGGATAAGAACACACCATGCAATCGGAGCAACTCCTAATATACAGTTTGGCATAATCCTCTACTGAGTCCGTGGTTTTAACCAGTTGAAAATGAGCAGCCTTTGTCAACCTGTCTACCACAACCTAAATGGAATCATACTGTCGGTGAGTACAAGGTAATCTTGTTACAAAATCCATGTTAATCTCTTCCCACTTTAAAGTGGGAATGTTGATATCCTGAAGTACGTCTCCGGACCTTTAATGCTCAACCTTTACTTGCTGACAATTCAGACACTTGGCTACTAATTCCACAATATCCTTCTTCATGCCATTCCACCAATAGATTTCCCGTAAGTCATGGTAAATCTTGGTGGAACCCGGATTGATATAATACATGGATCAATGAGCCTCATGCAACATCCGGCTCCTCAAATCATCAACATCCAGAACAAAAAGACGACCCAGGTACCGAAGCACACCATCTCCCCCTTAGGAGAAGACCTCCACCTTCTTACTTCAAATGGCTTCCTTCAACTTTACCAAAATTGCGTTTTCATCTTGTATAGCTTTCACATCAGTTACCAAGGACGATTCTGACTTGTTCTGGAAAACAACACCGCCATTAGTCGAGTCGACCAACCTAAGTCCCAACCTTGTGAGTCGATGTACATCTTTCACCAGCTCCTTCTTCCCCTCATCCACCTGGGACACACTCTCCATAGAGAGTCTACTAAGTGCGTTCGCTACCACATTAGCCTTACCCGGATGATAAATAACACTTATATCGTAGTCCTTGAGTAGTTCCAACCACCTCCTTTGCAAAGGATTGAGATCTTTCTGTGTAAACACAAATTGCAAGCTCTTATGGTCCGCAAACACATCCACATGGACCCAATACAAGTAATGTCTCCATATCTTCAATCCGAAAACCACCGTAGCCAATTCAAGATCATAGGTCGCGTAATTCTTCTAAAGACCTTTCAACTATCTAGAGGCATAGGCTATGACTTTCTCGTGTTGCATCAGTACGCACCCAAGTTTGATCCTCGAAGCATCACAATACACCACGAAACCCTCAGTACCCTCAGGTAGGGTCAATACCAGTGTTGTAGTAAGTCGAGTCTTCGACTCTTGGAAGCTCTTCTCACAAGCCTCCGACTATTGAAACTTCACCTTCTTCTGGGTCAATTTGGTCAAAGGTGCTGCAATAGATGAGAAACGTTCAACAAACCTCCGATAATAGCCCACTAACCTAAAGAAACTCCGAATATCTAAAGGATTCACCGGTCTAGGCCAATTCCTCACCGCCTCTATTTTCTGAGAATCTACCTTGATGCCCTCACTTGACACCACATGGCCCGAAAATTCTATGGAGTTCAACTAAAACTCGCACTAGCTAAATTTGGTGTATAATTAACGATCCTTGAGAGTTTAAAGCACTACTCTTAAATGAGCAGCATGCTCCTCCTCGCTCCGAGGGTATATAAGGATGTCATCAATGAACACGATCACGAACATGTCCAGGTATGGCTTGAACACCTCATTCATCAGGTCCATAAAAGTTGTAGGAGCATTCGTTAGTCCAAAAGACATAACTACAAACTCATAATGACCATACCGCATCGTGAAGGCTATCTTTGGGATATCACATTCTCAAACTCTGAGCTGATGATACCCGGAACTGAGATCTATCTCTGAGAAACACTTGGCACTCTAAAGATGGTCAAACAAATCATCAAACCTCGGTATAGGATACTTGTTCTTGATGGTAACTTTGTTTAATTGACGATAGTCAATGAACAGCCGAATGGAACCATCCTTCTTTCGGACAAATAGGACTAGTGCACCCCATGGGGACTTGCTCTGTCTAATGAAACCCTTATCTAACAGGTCCTTCAACTCCTTTAGCTCGGCTGGAGCCACCTTGTAAGGAGGAATAGATATAGGCTGGGTGTCGGGCAGAAGGTCAATACAATAATCAATTTCCCTCTCGGGAGGAACACCTAGTAAATCATTTGGGAATACTTCTGGGTACTCACTCACCACAGGAACTGACTGGATAGTCGGGGTCTCAGACTCAACATACTTAACCCTAACTAGATGATACATACAACCCTGTGAGATCATCTTCCTGGACTTAAGATAGGGAATGAAATGACTTACAGGCACGGCCGAACTACCGTTCCACTCAAAGACTAACTTCCCCAAAAAAATAGAACTCCACTGCACCGGTTCTACAATTAACAGAAGCATAACATGCATACAACCAATCAATGCGAAGAATAGTATCAAAGTCAGTCATGGATAGCTCTACAAGGTCTGCGAAGGTGAACTTTTACAATATAGTGACCGGGAATCCTCTAAACACTTGCCTAGCTACCCGACTCACCAACAGGAGTAGAAACTGAAAATGATTCTGGCAGAGTCTCAGGACTAACTCCAAAGCTACTAATAATATAAGGTATCACAAAAGAAAAGGTAGCCCCTGGATCTAACAAACCATAAAAATCAAGATGAAACACCTATAACATACCAGTAACCACATATAGTGAAGTCTCCTGCTCATGACGGGTCACAAAGGCATAGATCCTATTTTTGCACTGATCGCCGGCTGAACTAGTAAAGGCACCCACTGAGGGGGACATGCTACTGGAGTAGCTGAGCTAGCAGCTGGCATACGGGCTCCATCGCCCCCTGATCTGGCTGAAGGGAAATCCCTAAATCTCTGTACGGGTTCTCCACACCCAAAACAAGCATCCAAGCCGACTAGGCACTTCCCTGAGTGACTGTTGTCGCACCTCACACAAGCTGGGAAGGTGCGCTCTCTCTGCATTCTACCCTTGCCTGTCGAATCTTGACCCTGCTCCTCCAATCCCCTCGTAACCTAGATTGTGTACTGGCTGATGATGGTGCTAGAGCAATATACCTGTGCTAAGACCACTAGCACTGTCTACCCCCCGATCTAGCCTAAAAAGTCCTATAATTGTCTGTCCTAGCCCTCTTGGCCTCTCTCTACCTCCGATATACTGACTCCATCTGCTGGGCATGCAACACTATGCGAGGAATATCTATATCCCGATGCAACATGGTGATCGTGCAGTCCTTATCCAAGTAGTCCGCCACTCCATGCACAAATCGGCTCACCCGATCCCTATGGTCTTCCACCAAATCTATTGCATACTTGGATAAATGGGTGAACTCCAAAGCGTACACCTGAACTGACAAGTTGCGCTACTTCAGGTTTAAAAAATCGGTCACCTTCAGTTCCCTCACCTCATGAGGGAAGAAATAATCCAGAAATGTCGCGTGAAACTCTTCCCAACTTATAGGGCCTGCAGCCACTTCCTTAGCATCTCTCCATTGCTTGAACCATATATGTGCCACCCCTTTCAGCTGATTAGAGGCTAGACCATCACACTCTTCATTTTTCACCCCCATGACCTGGGTGATCTTTTGAATCTCTGTAATGAATTCATGCGAGTACACATATTCCTTGGATAAAGGAACTCCGGTGGGTTCATCCTCAAGAAATTCCTAACCCAAGCCGCCGCCGAATTGCCATTCTGTGGAATATGTGCAACAACCTGAGCAGTCAAGGCCTACGCAAGCATCCGAAGAACTGCCCAAAACTCAGTGTGGGAAACTGGCTCTGGTGCTTGGGGCTCCTAAAATGGCGGGGCTTGCTGATGCCCGTGTCCATTGCTATCCTCATGGCCTACACCATCTCCATTTCTCCTACCATTCATTCTTTGAGGAGCCATGATTCTGCAATCGCGAGTAGCACGAATTAGAAGGATAGAAAGACTTCTCATTGCACGACATAGATTATGAAAGAAGGGAACATTTTCTAGTTGTCTCGTAGCCTCTTCATCATAAGTGTGGTGCGCTTCACGCCTATGAAAAAAACACTCTACTTAACGCGGCTTTCAGACACCCTAGGACACTTCAAACCTATGACTCTGATACCAAGCTTGTCACTCACTGACATAGGCCCGGATCGAGACACAGGACAAGGAACCCTGAGAGGACCCAAGTAAACCCATGGAATATGCATACATCTAACTTCATATCGCTTAAGGTGGAATACTGTATATACGATATAGTAGAAAAATAAATGAAACAAAGCATAGCATGATATGCAGAAAGTACTAGACATACACATCAGTTGAGTACTACAAACGGTCCGAAAGCCTCTATCATATCAAATGGGTTGATGAGACATCATCCCCAACTAACCCGACAAAACTGAAACAAAAGATAATATCAATGTCTGGACATATTGCCCTCGAAACATGAGGACTCACCAACAGGCTAATAGCTAACTCTGAGATGGACTAATGATGGAGATGAGCTTGAGAGCCGGATCCTGTATCATGAAACGATATGGCATAGAAAGTATGTAGTCAGTACATGTAATGTACCGAGTATGTAAGGTAAGTAAAATAGACATTTAAAATATATAAAACTCATAAATGATCATAATAGTAGGACAACATGCTCATAACATAAACATTGTGATATAACATAAGGCTCAAGGTTTTTCCAAAACATTTGTAATACAATTGTAATCATAATCATAAGAGAAAAGCTTTATTTAACATGACTTGAGCCGATATACATAGTCATAAACATGCATAAATCATGAGGAACAGTGGGAGATATTCTTAGCCAACGTACTCCACATCAGCACACATTGAGCTCGACTTGTAACCCTAGTCAGGAGGGAGTTCGTACCATGCCAAGGGTAGAACCATGAAAGGAGTTAAATCACCATGAAAAGGGGCCATTTGGGTCTGGGATAGTCATAAGGGATGTCCCACCATGTCCTACGGTGGCACATAGTTATGAGATCCAGGGTAGAACCTAGGCCCCAAACCTACTCGATGTTAAATACTACTCTCCAAACATATATAGTGCTCATAGTATAATATTCATGAGATTCATGTTATAGTTAAATCATGATAATCATAAACATGCTTGTAAATACGTGAACTAGCCATGAAACAAGGCCTGTGAGTCGGGAAAAACATAATTCATAAATGATGGTATTCATGCATAGTTGTAGATCATATATTTACCTTGAAAATCATCAAATCATGATCGATATTTGAACAAAATCATATTTCAAATCATAAAGCATGATGGCTTTGTGAATATAGACAATTGAAATAAAAATCATAACTTGATTCATCATAGATCATACATACTTAGGCTTAATTTAGTAGAAATCGAAATAAATAATTTTGATAATAAAAATAGTTGTAGAATCTGATCATAATTCATAAAATAAGATGTAAATCACGAAATATAATAACCCATTAGTAGATCATTAGAATTCGACAAGATTTAAGTAAAAACCCCATAAGATTTTTTTATCAAATTTCATGAATTAGGAGAAATTGGGCATAGGTATGAACGAAAACACCCATTCATAACCCTACATACCTGGGTAAGATAGAATTTCAACACTCTTCGAAAGTCCAAGGAAAAATTGATGAAGAAGAGCTTGAGAACTAGCTTGTTCACTCTTAAACCTTCCTAACTTTGCATTCATGAGAATGAATAGGTTAGGAGGGCTTAACCTATCTTAACACACTCAGAAAATAACACAAAACGACATAGTTTAGGGCCTTAGAGCGTAGAAATGACAAAAATACCCTAAACGAAATACCCTGAAAAATTTGCACTGGACGATCTAACGAACGTACTGACGAGTCGTTGGAGGATACAACGAATCGTGGTATCCGTCCGTCGTATGCACTACAAAATCCATGATCATCAGATTCAATCCACGACTCAACAGGACAAGTCGTCCTTTCATCCAACAGGTCACTGATTTGATCATTGTATGCCTACTTCAGGTGGACTTCTCCCCACAACGAGCCTCACCATGACTCGGTCCCTCCAATGAGTCATGGTTTCCTTCCGTTAGGTCAACTGGAAATTTTACATATTCCCCTATAATGATTCAAGACCACGGATCGTCATTTCTCACAACGGGTCGTGGGATGACCCGTCATATCCCCAAATGTTGAAGTCCATTACCCACCACAGTTACAAAAAACTACTCATTGTTCCCAACAATGAGTCATTACATCACCCATTAATTCCACTGTCACTAGGCCTTCACTTCCCACGACTGGATCCCATAGGTCATTTTTTGGACCAACGATCCGTTGGGTCGTCCGTCCTGCAACATTTTCCCCAGTTTTCAGTCAACTTCCATTTTTGATCATTGGTCTAATCTTATGCACTTTCGGGGTATTACACTTGCTGTCACGACCCGAGTCTACACCCTAGACGTGACACGGTACTTACGGAACCTAACCCATGGAATATCATATTATTCATATTTTGAAAGTTGAATGAAATCTATAAGCGGAAGCTTCAAAAATATAACTAATTGAAATACTCTAAGAAACAAAACATCTGATAAGATACGAAATAACTAACTCTATCTAAACGCCATCTAAGAACTGATGAGTTACTAGGATAAGTCCCCAACTAACTCTAATATCTGGACTAAAATATTAAAAACCAATAATTTGGGAAGGAAACTCCGACCCTCAATAAATTAGGACTCACCACTAAACTTTATTGATTTACACCGAAGAAGGACTGCTGACGATGTTGAGACTGAGAATCTGAGCTTGTATCATATGACGATACAACATAGAGAGTATGCATCAGTACTTTGAATGTACTGAGTAAGTGAGATATAAAGTAAATGTAAAGACACTAACATTCTATAGGATGAACTGAAAAACATGCATTGACCATAACAGGAATCATAAATATGTAATTATCTTAAAATTTGATAATATTGAAAGTCTAGTAACTATCGGAAGGTCATACACATATCCTGCATTCTAGAGCAATGAACTGAACTTGAGACTATGACTACATTGGACTAAGTTGTATTGTACTTTATGTGGAACAAACTATAACTGACATGTAACCACGTAAGCTAGACGCAGAGTCCGATGTATACCTCCCATCGGAGAAGGCCCACAATACCTTTCCAGGGTATAGTATCTAAGCTGTGTGATCACTTTCTAATGCCCATTTGGGATAATAACCTATGCAGACAATGTAGTAGTTCTAGGAACTTGCATGCGCTGGACCCTAGCTTCACTCGGTGCTAAGTTTTACTCCCACTAGAAATTCTAATTATGTCTAACCAGGATGATAGCTCGAAACTGGTGTCCTAAGACTTAAGTTAGGACTACATGTTTGGAAGTTTTCTGAGAATCTAAGGACCTGAAAGTAACAATGCTCCATGACTCGTCAGAGCTGCTTTATCTAATAGTGTCGTAACGGTCTAAGGAACGACTGACAAATTGATAATTGGTGCTACTGAGGTTACTGAGGGTACTAAGTGTTGTCTGATACTGAGACTGGGTAAGTTAAAGACTAACTTCTAACCATGCTTCTGTACTAAAAGTATTGTTTAAAAGGAATTATTCTGGCCAAAAACATTCATGTCTAAATTTTCAATTATACAAGTCCTATTCAAATCACGCAAGAACATTGGGCCTAAAATACATACATTATAAAATGGAATAGAAAACATGAATTACAACTAATAATAATCTAGGAAGACTCAAGAATTATCACTATAAAGGAATTCATAAGCTATCTGAAGGAAAACCCTAGTTTCGAAATTTTACAAGGCTAGAACTAAGGAGATCTCTGTAAAAAAACTTTGGGACACAAGGGTGAAAGAAATTCCCTTGTTGAAACCCTACATACATGAATAAGAATCCCTGAGAAAGTCCGTGAGAATCTGAGGAGAAAGTTGAATGCCCTAGCTCTAGCTCTGAGAAGTCTGCTTGGAAATTCTACGTACAGAGTTAGAGGATTGAGAGAACAATGAGAGGAAAAACTCAATCAATCCCCTTTAATTCTCCGCTATACGTACTCAAATCATTGTAGTTTAGGGATTAAAATAATGGAAAGTTACAAAAATGCCCCTAGGAGAATGTCTGGAAAACTCCCTGTTGGGATCCAACTGGTCATAAAATGAGTCATTGGTCATGAACACGACTTGTTGGGACCAGTCGTTGGTCCCGGGTCATGTAATAACTCCGAAGTTTCCAAGACTAAACCCGGATTTAAAAATGAAAAGTAGCAGAAATCGGGAAAAACTTCTCAGAACGGGTCATGGTATAGTTCGTAGGTGCCACTAACGACCGGTAGGATGCATTCGTGGTGAGGTACTGCGGGATCAGAGTTGGGAGTAACTGGTCAAGGAACGACCCGTGTTTTGATATAACGAGTCATTGGTTATGGTCGTAGTGAGACTGGTCCTTGATAAAGGGGGAAGAAATGAGTCGTGGAACGATCCGTTGTAGGTAACAACGGGTCATGGTCAACAATCATGAAAAGGGATCCCAGGTTAAGGCAGTAATGACAATGACTGGCAGCAATGAGTCATTGGACCTAGCAATGACCCATCCTGTCCGGTCATGGTGAGGGATCAAACACCTGAACTCAGGGAGTGGTAACGAGGGGTAACGACGGACCATAGGAGCCAACAACGGATAGTTCTATCGTCCGTTGTCACTGGAAGTTATGTTTTTCCAGGAAATTCATTAAGGGTATTTTCATCATTCCTAAGCCCTATGGTCCTAAACTATGTTGTTTTAGGCTTGAAATGAAGTGTTTTATGAAGGGTAAAGCCCTCGTGGTCTCATTCACATCCATGCATGCAAATTGAAGGCTTAGGAGGTGATCAAGTGTAGGTTTTTCTTCATGTTTTCTCGAAATCTTCATTGGCCAATCATAAAAGTGGTAAAATCAGATCCTATCAAGTATGTAGGATTATGAATGGGAGAATCTGTTAACACCCATTCCCAATCTCTCTTTAAATAATGAAAATTTATGCTGATTCTGTGGGATTTTAACCAAATGCATGAAATTCCTAATTTTCTACGTGGGTATGATCTAAATATATTTCTACTATTGAATTATGATTCATGTGCAAGTTTTACATTATTTTCAATCAAATTCATGTTTCAATCTTTATAAATTAAAAATAACCATTTATGAGAAGTTCATGAAAGCTGAGATTTATGATGAATGTCCAAGTATGATAATATTTATGATGAAAAGCATGTTTTCAAGTTACCCATGTTTATGATCATGTTATTCGAGTGAATTATGTATTTTCAAGCATGTTATAATATTGGGCAATGCCCGTATTTTCAAGTATGATTTATGATTTTAGGAATTAAGCTTACCATATGATTTTGGAGAAAAGAATCCTATTTATATTCCGCTTGTGGTATGATTGGAGCAAATAGCTCCTCGTATATATGATTTCAGATTTGATATGTATTTGATTATTGAGCTTCTTCAATAGATGATGGTAAGCTTCGTTGAAAAATAATGGAGAGCATATGCATGTTTTTTGAAGTACTGTCTAGCACCGAGTAGGCTAAGGATAGATCACCCTATGCCTCAGAACTACGCGCCAATGTAGTTTTTTACATATCATATATATACTTTAGGACCTACCTTTGTGAGTTATCCCCTGACCCGATTGGGCCTCGAAATTGATATCGATATCATGGTATTGTCCTTAGCCCTGGCAAGGATTTGGATGGCTCTACCCATTTGAGTGTGATAGTTAGGACCACGTAAGCTCTATCGTGGTATGTCGGTTATATGATGAGTCTCCCATTGTTCCTCATGATTTCAGTTATGCATGTTATCACTCATGATAATATATATATGTTCTAAAGTAGGTTTGACCCAAAGTTCAGTTTTACTTATGATTATCACATTTAAGCTTTAGGTCAATAGATTTAGTTATGATGTTATGTTATGTTTAGATCATGATTTTTGAAAATAACATGCAAGCCCTACTCTTAGATTCTTATCTTGTTTATGTTATATATATCATACATGTTTTAAATGAATTTACTTAATTAAGAAGATTTACTTACCTTGTATACTCAGTACATTCTACCTACTGACCACATACTCTATGTTGTGTCATTTTATGATATAGGCTCCGATCTTAATAATTAGCCCCGTAATTAGCCAGTTCTAGAGGTAGCGTCCAGCTTAGTGGTGAGTCCTCATCACTGGAGGACCATTTTCTTTAAATTATTGATGTTGTTTTAGTTTTCAGACTTTTTGGGTTAGTTGGGGTGGTTGTCCCATCAACCCATCAATTATGTTAATTCTACCAGTTTAGTTGATTGAGTTAGATATATTTTTATGTCATGGTCGACTTGGCGTCTGTCGGGGCTTCTTTTCCTGTGTCTCGATCCGACCCTATGTTTGGGTCATGACAAACTTGGTATTGGAGCAATAGGTTTGAAGTATCCTAGGGTTTCTGAAAGACGCGTTAAGTAGAGTCTTTTTCATGGGTGTGAAGAGCGCCACACTTATGAAGAAGAGGCTACGAGACATTTAGGAAATGTTCCCTTTTTTCATTATCTTTGTCATGCGATGAAATGTTCCCCTATCCTTCTAATTCATGCTATTCGCGATTCCAGAATCATGACTCCCTGCAGAGTTAACGGTAGAAGGAATGGAGATGGAAATGACCATGAGGAGGACAATGGATATTGGCACCAACAAGCCCCACTAGTCCAGGAGCACCATGCATCGGAGGTGGTTACCCATGCTGAATTCCGGGTAGCCATTCAGATGCTAGCATAGGCCTTGACTGCTCAAGTCAATCAACAGGCAGTGGCGCATGCTTCGCAAAATGGGAATGTGGCGGTAGCATAAGTTAGATATTTATTAAGGATGAACCCACTAGAGTTTCCTGGGTCTAAGGTGGATGAAGATCCGCATGATTTTATCGATGAGATTGTGAAGATCACCCAGGTCATGGGGGTGAATGGAGTAGAACATGCTGATTTGGCCTCATATTAGTTGAAAGGTGTTGCACACATTTGGTTTCAATAGTTGAAGGATAATAGGGTAGCTAGAGTAGGCCCTATTAGTTGGGAGGAGTTTCATATTGCTTTCCTAGATCGGTTCTTCCCTCGTGAGATGAGGGAGTTGAAGGCAACCGAGCTTGTGAATCTTAATCAGGGGAAGATGATGGTGCAGGCGTATGCCCTTCAGTTCACTCGTTTGTCAAATTACGCCCCTGAGTTAGTGGTTGATCAGAGGGCGCGAGTGAGCAGGTTTATTCATGAGGTGGCGGACTATCTAGAAAAGGATTGCAGGATGGCTATGCTCCATCAGGATATGGACTTCCTTCGCATAGTATTATATTCCTAGAAGATGGAGGTAGCGCATATGAGGGAGAGGGAGGCGAAGAGCGCCAGGAATGATAGTTATAGTTTCTCTCAACCGAGGCCAGGAGGTGGGCACCGATACCAGACCCACCAGGATCTTCAGTCCCAGCACCTTCAGCGATGAGTGTTCCATCTAGACCTAGGCACAAACAAAGAGGGTGAGCATCGGGCTCTAGCGGTCAGAGCAGCAGGCCCATAGATTATAACATCCCAGTTTGCGGCAGGTGTGGCCAAGGGCACACGGGCTAATGCTTTGCAGGTACAGGTGCTTGCTTCGAGTGTGGGAAGCCCAGACATATGCTCAGAGATTGCCTAGTAGCTAGATAAGGCAATGATAGGGGTCATGGCCCAGCTTCCAATTCAGCAGCTCCACCCGCATGCCCAGCACAACAGGGGGAATCTACTAGCACAGGCGACAGTTAGCGCCAAAATAGATTCTATGCCTTTAACATCCCGCAAAGAGAAGGAGGTCTCCCCGGATATAATCAATAGTATGTTATGAGTTTTCCATCTTGATGTATATACGTTGTTAGATCCAAGGGCTACCTTGTCTTTTGTGACACCTTACGTGGCTAGTTGTTTCGGAGTTAGTCCTGAAATCTTTTTAGAACCCTTCTCGATCTCTACTTCAGTGGGTGATACATTTGTAGCTAGACGGGTGTATAGCAGTTTCCCGGTCAGAGTCCTTCAGAAAGTCACCTCAGCAGATCTAGTAGAGTTAGCCATGATCGATTTTAATTTTATCCTCGACATGGTTTGGCTATTTTCATGTAATGCCTTAGTAAATTGTAGAACCTGTGCAGTAGAGTTTAGATTTCAAGGTGAGCCAATTATAGAGTGGAAGGGTAGTTCAGCTACGCCTGTCAGTCGTTTCGTTTCCTACCTTAAGGACAGAAAGATGTTATATCTTTGAAGCCCAAAGATCATAATAGGGAGTTGAAATGGAGAAAAGTTTGAAAATTGGAACAACGCACAAAATGAGTCATGGGATGACTCGTTGGTGCAGCCTACGAATCATGATGTGACTCATGGGGAGGCTAGTGAAGAGTTTGGAAGTTTGAGAAAAAGGATCCCTACGGGCATGACAATGACTCCAGGTCAGACCCAACGAGTCGTTAGGTCATTCATGGGGTTCGTAAGGAAAGAAAAGAAAAGAAGGAAGGTAGTGGACTTGATAGGAGGTCCCCACGAGTCGTGGTCAGCCCGCATGAATCATGGGGTGAGTCGTGATAAAAAATGGAATAGATTTGTCGAGACCGAGGATGTACATCACAGATGGTGACCACGAGTCGTGGTCATCAATAATGAGTCGTTAGGTTTCCCATGATGAGACCAACTGATCAGATGAGCAGTGTACTTAATGGAAGACTCCATGAGTCATAAACCTTAGCAACGAGTCGTTCGGTCCCTCGTTAGGACCACCTGATAGTTATTTTTTGTGAATTTAGTAAAGGATTTTCCGTAATTCCAAGGTTCCTAGGGCCTAAACTATGTCGTTTTGAGTTATGAATAGTGACTTTTAAAGGGTTTAAGTTCATTTTAGGCCTCATTTATTCATGCATGCAAGGTAGAAGACTTGAGAGGGTGATCAAGCTAGTGTTCTTCAATTTCCTTCAATTTCCTATTGGGCATTCAAAGAAGTGTAAGAATCAGCTACCAACAGGTATGTAGGGTAATGAATGGGTGATTTCCTTCACAACCATGCCCAATACCTCTCTAAAGTATGAAATTCCTATGTCTACTCTATAGGGTTTTAACCCAAATGCATGAATCTCCTATTTCTATACATGGGTAGGATTTAATTATGATTCTACTGTTGAATTATAAAGCATAGGCAATTTTTATAATGTTTTCAATTTAAAATCATGTTTCTAGTTTTATGAATTAAAATCCCATTGAAGAATATTCATGAAAGATGAGATTTATGATAAATGTATGATTATGATGAGATATTATGATGAAAAGCATGTTTTAAAGCTACCCATACTTACCATTATCTTTTCAATGAGAATGGAGTATTTCTAATTATGATAAAGCATTGGGCAATGTCCACATGTTAAGTATGAATGATGATTTTCCCGAATTAAGCTTACCACATTGTTTTGGAGAAAAGAATCCCAAGTATGTTTTTAGCTTGTGGTATGTTTTGAGTTGAAGTTTCCTATGCATAACTTACCATATGGTTTTGGAGCGAAGACTCCTAATTATAATTTCAGCTTGTGGTATGTTTTCAATTAAAGCTTCTCTTATGCATAATTTCATCTTTGAGATGTATTTAACTTATGAGATTTGTCAATAGATGATGTTGTGCTTCATTGAATAATGATGTAGGGCATATGCATGTTTTTGGGAGTAGTTTCTAGCACCGAGCAGGCTAAGGGTCGATACCCTATGCCTCAGAACTACATGCCAATATAGGTTTATACATTATGACTCTGGGACCTCCCTTGTGAGCTTCCCCTACCAGAATAGGCCTTCATCTTGATATCGATATCATGGTATCATCTCTAGATCTAGCAAGGCTTTGGAGGGATCTACCCAATTGAGTGTGATACTTGGGACCACGTAAGCTCTATCGTTGTATGTCAATTAAAAGATGAGTCTCCTATTGTTCCTCATGATTTTAGTAATGCTTGTTCATTACTCATGAGATTTACATATGTATGCATGTTCTAAAGAAGGCTTGACTTAATGTTCATCTTTACTTATAAATGTCAGAATTCAACTTTGAGTCAATCGATTCAGTTATGATGTTATGGAGTTATGTTATGTCATGTTATGATGATATCATGATTTTTGAAGAATGCATGCAAGCCCTACTCTCAGACTCTTAATGTTTATGTTTACCTTATGGATTGTGTTTAAATGATTTTACTTACTTAAGCATTTTTACTTACCTTGCATACTCGGTACATTCCATGTATTGACTACATACTCTATGTTGTATCGTTTCATGATATAGGACCCGACTCTCAGGTTCAACCCTGCTCATAGTCAGTCTTCAGAGTTAGCACCTTCATTTTTTGTGAGTTCTCATCTACCGAGGACTAGACTATTCAGATTCTCTTCATGTATTTTCAATTTCAGCTTGTTGAGTTAGTTGGGGTCTTGTCCCATTAACTCGCATGTTTAGAGGCTTTCCTTACAAAAGATGGATTCAGCTTCGGAATATATATTCTGATGTTAAGTTATGTTATACTTCTGCTATGTGTATATTGTTGATAATTTAGAGTCTTAATTTAGTTAGATGTATGCTTATGTCTACGTCGACTTGGGGTCTCTTGGGGCTCTTTGTCCCATGTTACGATTTGGGCCTCCTTTTGGGTCGTGACAATATTGGCATTAGAGTCGTAGATTTGAAGTATCCTAGGGTGTCCGAAAGCCATGTTGAGTAGATTCTTTTCCATGGGTGTGAAGTGCGCCACACATATGATGAAGAGGTTACGAGACATTTAGGAAATGTTTCCTTCTTTTATGATCTATGTCATGCAATGAAATGCCTTCCTATCCTTCTAATTCATGTTATTCGCAATTTAAGAATCATGACTCCCCAAAGAATGAATGGCAGGTGGTATGGGAATGGTGAAGGCCACGAGGATGGCAATGGAAAAGGGCACCAGTAGGCCCCACCAGTTAAGGAGCCCCAGGCATCAGAGCTAGTTGCTCATGCTGAGTTTCGAGCTGCTATTATGAGTCATAGCAGCATACCCGCAGATTCTAGTATTCCATCTTGCTGGGGGTCACACAGGTTAGTGTTTAGCAGGTATAGGTGCTTATTTTGGGTGTGGGAAGCCCGGACAGATGCTCGAATATTGCCCAGCAGCGAGGCCGGATCATGATGGGGGCTGAGGCCCAACTTCTAGATCCATAGCCCCACCCATATGCTCTGTACATTAGAGAGCATCAACTAGCACAGGTGGCGGTCAGCGCCAGAATAGATTCTATGCCCTGGCATCCCGCAAGGAGCAGGAGGTCTCCCCGGATGTAGTCGTTGGTATATTATGAGTTTTCCATATTAATGTTTATGCTTTGTTAGATCCGGAGGCTACCTTGTCTTTTGTGACACCTTTTGTGGCCAATAGCTTCGGAGTCAGTCCCGAAGTCTTGCAGAACCCTTCTTAGTTTCTACTGCAGTAGGTGATTAAATTATAGCTAGATGGGTGTATAGAGGCTGCCCAGTCTCAGTCCTTCAGAAAGTCACCTCAACAGATTTAATAGATTATCCATGATCAACTTTGATGTTATTCTCAGCATGAATTAGCTATTTGCATGCTATGATTCAGTTAATTGTAGAACTCGGGCAGTAGAGTTCAGATTTCTAGGTGAGCCAGTCTTAGAATTGAAGGGTAGTTCAGCTGTGCCTGTAGGTCATTTCAATTCCCACCTTAAGGTCAGAAAGATAATTTCTAAGGGTTGTGTGTACCATCTAGTTAGGGTTAAGGATGTTGTAGACACTGACTATCCAGTCAGTTCCAGTAGTACATGAGTATCCAGAGGTCTTTCTAGATGATTTACCGGGAATCCCTCCCAAGCGGGAGATATATTTTGGTATTGACCTTCTTCCCAACATGCAACACATATCTATTCCTCCCTACATAATGGCTCCAGCCGAGCTAAAAGAGTTGAAAGAGTAGTTGAAGGAATTGTTAGATAACGGTTTCATTAGACCAAGCAAGTCCTCATGGGGTGCACCCATTCTCCTTGTCCGAAAGAATGATTGTTCTCTTTTCATGTGTATTGATTTTCGGCAATTGAATAAAGTCACCGTCAAGAACATGTATCCTCTACCCAGGATTGATGATTTATTTGACCAGCTTCAGGGTGCCAAGTGTTTCTTGAAGATAGATATCAGATCTGGGTACCATCAGCTTAGAGTTTGGGAGAGTGACATCCCAAAGACAGCATTCAGGATGTGGTATGGTCATTATGAGTTTGTAGTTATGTCCTTTGGACAAACGAATGCTCCTGCATATTTTATGGACTTGATGAATAGGGTGTTCAAGCCATATCTGGACATGTTTGTGATTGTTTTTATTGATTACATCTTGATATACTCTTAGAGCGAGGAGTAGCATACCGCTCATTTAAGAGTAGTGCTTCAGACTCTCAGGGATCGTCAGTTATATGTCAAATTCAGCAAGTGCAAGTTTTGATTGAACTCCGTAGCATTTTGGGTCATGTGGTATCAAGTGAGGGTATAAAGGTCGATTTTCAAAAATCGAGGTGGTGAAGAATTGGCCTAGACCGCTGAATCCTTCAAATATTCAGAGTTTCTTAGGTATAGCTAGCGATTATCGAAGATTTGTTGAGGGTTTTCTATTGCAGCACCTTTGAACAAATTGACTCAGAAGAAAGTGAAGTTCCAATGGTCGGAGGCTAGAGAGAAGATCTTCTAAGAGTTGAAGGCTGACTTACTTCTGCACCGGTGATAACTCTATCGGAGAGTACCGATGGATTCATAGTGTATTGTAATGCTTCAAGAATCGGACTCGGGAGTGTATTGATGCAATGCAGGAAAGTTATAGCATACGCCTCTAGACAGTTTAAAGTTCACGAGTAGAATTACCCAACCCATGATCTTGAATTGACGCGGTGGTATTCACATTGAAGATATGGAAACATTATTTTTATGGGATCCACGTGGATGTATTTACAGACCATAAGAGCTTACAATATGTGTTCATGCAGAAAGATCTCAATCTTCGGCAAAGGAGGTGGTTGGAGCCACTCAAGGACTACGATATGGGTGTCCTTTACCATCCGAGTAAGGCTAATGTGGTAGCGGAAACACTTAGTAGACTCTCTATGGAGAGTGCGTCCTCTGTGGTCGAGGTACTCAATTTACATCTCAATTTTGGAGGTCATGTCAAAAAGGACTTGGTACACAGGTTAAACTTAGCACAACATTTCACCCACAAAGGGATGGTCATGTGTAGCAGAAAATTCAGACCCTCAAGGACATGTTGAGGGAATGCTTGATTGACTTCAAAGGTGGTTGGGATGATCACTTTCCCCTAATCGAGTTTTCTTACAATAACAACTATCATTCCAGTATCCAGATGGCGCCATTCAAGGCTCTCTATGGGCATAGGTCTAGGTCGCCCATTGGACAGTTTGAGGTTGGCGAAGTGGTAATGATAGGACCAGATTCGGTTCAAGAGGCTATGGAGAATGTTCAATTGATAAGGGACCAGTTGAAAACTACCCAGAGTCGCCAAAAGTCTTATGCTGACGTGAGAAGAAGAGAAGTAGAATTTGAAGTCAATGACTGGGTTTTTCTGAAGGTATCTCCCATGAAGGGAGTGATGAGGCTCGAGTAGAAAGGAAAGCTTAGTCCCCACTATGTCGGCCCGTACCGGATAGTAAGACGTGCTGGCAAGGTGGCTTATGAGTTGAAGTTTCCTTCAGAATTAGCTTCCGTGCATCATGTATTCCATGTGTCGCTCTTGAAGAAGTGTTTGGGTGATCCAGCTCTAGTTGTCCCGGTGACAGTGTTGTTGTGAAAGAAAACCTTAGTTATGAAAAGGTTCCGATGGAAATACTGGATCAACAAGTTCGAAGGCTAAGCCACAAGGAAGTAGATTTAGTTAAAGTGTTATGGAAGAATCAACATGTTGAATGAGCTATCTGGGAGACTGAAGCGGATATGATGGCTAGATACCCACATTTATTCTCTACCAGCTCAGTTTCGACTTGAGGTATCAGTTTTCCACTTAGACTCTATTTAGTTTTCATGTTCAGTTCACGTGTGCAAGTTTCTTTTATTTATGTCAATGTATGTATGATTCGTGAATTTAGTTCAGCTGTGTAGTTTGAATCCGAGGTAGTCATTCCGTCAGTTTTCGATTTAAATGATTGGTATTTGAATGTGATAATTGCCTATCTCTGCTTTTCTATGTGTTTTCCAACATTCAAGGATGAATTTTCCCAATGGGGAGATATTGTTATACCTCGGAAGCCCAAAGATTAGACCCGGGAGTTGCAACGGAGAAAAGCTTAAAAACTAGCACCAGGCACAGAGTGAGTCGTGGGAAGACTCGTTGGTGCAACCCATGAATCGTGATGTGACTCGTGGGGAGGCCAGTGAATATTTTGGATGTTTGAGAAAAAGGATCCCCACGGGCGTGACAACGACTCATGGTCAAACCCCCGAGTCACTAGGTCAATGTGGGGTGGGTAAGGAAAGAAACGAGAAGAAGGGAGGCAGTGGACTTGACGGGAGGTCCCCACAAGTCGTGGTCGGCCCCCATGATTCATGGGGTGAGTCGTGATCAAGCATTGAATAAATTTGTCGAGGCCAATGCAGTGTACATCACGGATGGTGACCACGAGTCATGGTCACCAGTAATGAGTCGTCAGGTTGCCCATGAAGAGCCCAGTTGATCAGATGAGCAGTGTACTTAACAGACGACTCCACAAGTCGTGACCCTGAGCAACGAGTCGTTAGGTCCCTCATTGGGACCACCTGACAATTATTTCCTGTGAATTTAGTAAGGGCTTTTCCGTAATTCCTAAGTCCCTAGGGCCTAAACTACGTCATTTTGAGTGATGAATAGTGACTTTTAAAGGGGTCAAGTTCATTTTAGGCCTTATTCATTCATCCATTCAAGGTAGAAGACTTGAGAGGGTGATCAAGCTAGTGTTCTTCAATTTCCTTCAATTTCCTATAGGGCATTCAAAGAAGTGTAAGAATCAGCTACCAAAAGGTATGTAGGGTTATGAATGGATGATTTCGTTCACACCCATGCTCAATCCCTCTCTAAAGAGTGAAATTCCTATGTCTACTTTATGGGGTTTTAACCCAAATGCATGAATCTCCTATTTCTATACATGGGTATGATTTAATTATGATTCTACTGTTGAATTATGAAGGATGGACAATTTTTATAATGTTTTCAATTTAATATCATGTTTCTAGTTTTATGAATTAAAAGCCCATTGAAGAGATGTTCATGATAGATGAGATTTATGATGAATGTATGATTATGATGAAAATCATGTTTTAAAGTTACCCATGTTTACAATTATGTTTTCGATGAGAATTGAGTATTTCTAAGTACGATAAAGCTTTGGGAAGTGTCCACATGGTAAGTATGAATGATGATTTTCCCGAATTAAGCTTACCACATTATTTTGGAGCAAAGACTCCCAAGTATGTTTTCAGCTTGTTGTATGTTTTGAGTTTAAGTTTCCACTACATATCTTACCACATGGTTTTTGGAGCGAAGACTCCTAATTATAATTTCATCTTATGGTATGTTTTGAGTTAAACCTTCTCTTATGCATGATTTCAGCATTGAGATGTATTTGATTTATGAGCTTCATAAATAGACGATATTGAGCTTCGTTGAATAATGATGTAGAGAATATGCATGTTTTTGGGAGTAGTGTCTAGCACCGAGCAGGCTAAGGTCGATCACCCTATTCCTCAGAACTACGTGTCAATATAGTTTTATACATTATGACTCTAGGACCTCCCTTATGATCTTCCCCTGCCCGAATGGGCCTTCAGCTTAATATTGATATCATGGTATCCTCCCTAGCCTTGGCAAGGCTTTGGACAGCTCTACCCACTTGAGTGTGATAGTTGGGACCACGTAAGCTCTATCGTGGTATGTCGGTTAAAAGATGAGTCTCCCATTGCTCCTCACGATTTCAGTTATGCATGTTCATTACTCATGAGATTTACATATGTATGCACGTTCTAAAATAGGTTTGACTCAATGTTTAGCTTTACTTATAAATGTAAGAATTCAGCTTTGAGTCAATCGATTTAGTTATGATGTTATGAAGTTATGTTATGTCATGTTATGATGAGATCATGATTTCCGAAGAATGCATGCAAGCCCTATTCTCAGACTCTTAATGTTTATATTTACATTATGCATTGTCTTTAAATAATTTTACTTACTTAAGCAGTTTTACTTACCCTGCATACTCGGTACATTCCACGTACTGACCGCATACTCTATGTTGTATCATTTCATGATCTAGGACCCGACTCTAAGGTTCAGCCCCGCTCATAGTTAGTGTTCAAAGTTAGATCCTTCATTCTTGGTGTGTCCTCATCTTCTGAGGGCTAGACTTTTAAAATTCTCTTCATGTATTTTCAGTTTAGGGTTAAGGATGCGATGTTTAAGACCCCGACTATCTAGTCAGATCCAGTAGTATGTGAGTATCCGGAAGTGTTCCCTGATGATCTACCAGGTATCGCTCCTGAGTAGAAGATCGATTTTGGTATTGACCTTCTTCCCGATACACAACCTATATTTATTCCTCTCTACGGAAGGGCTCCACTGAGCTAAATGTTTTGAACGAACAATTGAAGGGTCTTTCGAATAAGGGTTTCATTAGAGCAAGAAAATCCTTATGGGGTGCACCAGTTCTCTTTATCCGAAAGAAAGATGGTTCTCTTTGTATGTGTATTGATTTTCGGCAATTGAACAAGGTCACCATCAAGAATAGTTATCCTCTACCTAGGATTGATAATTTGTTTGACCATCTTCAAGGTGCCAAGTGCTTTTCAAAGATACACCTCAGGTCTGGATACCATGAACTCAGGGTGTGGGAGAGTGACATCCCGAAGACAACCTTCAGGACGCGGTATGGTCTATGAGTTTATAGCTATGTCTTTTGGACTAACGAATGCTCCTGTATCTTTTATGAACTTGATGAACAGGGTGTTGAAGACATATTTGTACATGTTCGTGATCGTGTTAATTAATGATATCCTGATTTACACTCAGAGTGAGGAGGAGCATGCCGCACATTTAAGGGTAGTGCTACAGACTCTCAAGTATCGCCAATTATATGCTAAATCCAGCAAGTGTGAATTTTGGTTGAATTCAGTGGAATTTTTGGGCTATGCGGTGTCAAGAGAGGTTATAAATGTGGACTCTCAGAAAATAGAAACGATGCAAAATTGTCCTAGACCGATGAATCCTTCAGATATCAGGAGCTTTTTGGGCATAGTTGGCGACTATCGATGATTTATTTAGGATTTTTCATCTATTGCAGTGCCATTGACCAAATTGACTCAAAAGAAAGTGAAGCCCAATGGTCGGAGGCTTGTGAGAGAAGCTTTCAGGAGTTGAAGACTCGACTTACCTCAACACTGCTGTTAACCCTACCTGAGGGTACCAATGGGTTTATGGTGTATTGTGATTCTTCGAGGATCGGACTTGGTTGTATATTGACACAGCACAACAAAGTTATAGCATATGCCTCTAGACAGCTGAAAGTACATTAGAAGAATTACCCGACACGTGATCTTGAATTGGCGGCGACGGTATTCGCCTTGAAGATATGGAGACATTATTTGTATGGGGTCCATGTAGATGTGTTTATGGACTATAAGAGTCTACAGTATATGTTTACCTAGAAGGATCCAAATCATCAGCAAAGGAGGTGGTTGTAGCTACTTAAGGATTGCGACATGAGTGTCCTTTACCATAACAGAAAGGCCAATCTAGTAGTAGATGCACTTACTAAACTCTCAATGGAGAGTGTGTCCCATGTTTATGAGGGGAGAAAGGAGCTAGTGAAGGATGTTCATCAACTTGCAAGGATGGGAGTTCGGTTGGTTGACTCGACCGATGACGGTGCTATTGATTAGAATGGATCAGAATCTTCTTTGGTGACTGATGTAAAAGCTAGACAAGATGAAGATCCTATTTTGGTAAAGCTAAGGGAATCCGTTCAGAATCAGAAGGTAGAGGTCTTCTCCAAAGGGGGAGATGTTATGCTTCGATATAAAGGATGCCTGTATGTCCATGATGTTGATGATTTGAGAAATCAAATGTTGCACGAGGCTCACGGTTCCAGGTATTCAATCCATCTAGGTGCCACCAAGATGTAACGCAACTTACACAAAGTCTATTGGTGCAATGGCATAAAGAAAGACATCGCAGAATTTGTAGCTAAGTATCCAAAATGTTAGCAAGTAAAGGTTGAGCATCAGAGACCAGGAGGTATGCTGCAGGATATCAATATTCCTACTTGGAAGTAGGAAGAAATCAATATGGACTTCATCATAGGTTGCCTCGCACTCGTTTGCAATATGACTCTATTTGGGTTGTTGTAGACAGGTTGACCAAAGCCGCTCATTTTCTACCGGTCAAGACCACAGATTTAGTGGAGGATTTTGCCCAAACTATACACCCGAGAGCTAGTTCGGTTACATAGAGTGACCTTGTCCGTCATATCAGACAAAGGCATCCAATTAACCTCTCCGTTTTGGAAATTATTTCAAAAAGGGCTTGGCACTCAGGTTAAGCTCAATACAACATTTCACTCGCAAATGGATGGTCAAGTGTAGCGGACAATTCAAACTCTCGATAACATGTTGAGAGCATGTGTGATTGACTTTAGGGGTAGTTGGGATGATCATTTGCCTCTTATTGAGTTTGCATACATTAACAGCTACCACTCTAGCATTCAGATGGCTCCGTTTGAGTCTATCTATGGGCGGAGGTGTAGATCACCTATTGGTTGGTTTGAAGGTTGTGAAACTGCAATGATAGGACCGGATTCCGGTCCATGAGGCTGTGGAGAAGGTTCGGCTCATACGAGACAGGTTGAAAATAGCTCAAAGCCGCCAAAAGTCTTATGCCAACGCGAGAAGGAGGGAACTTGAGTTAGAAGTTGATTATTGGGTGTTCCTAAAGGTGTATCTTATGAAGGGAGTGATGAGGTTTGGAGCGAAAGAAAAACTCATCCTTCGTTACGTTATCCCCAAGCGAATTGTGAAGTAGGTTGGCAAGGTGGCATATGAGTTGGAGTTGCCCTCAAAATTAGATACTGTGCATCTTGTTTTTCATGTACCACTCTTAAAGATGTGTTTGGGTGACCCAACTCTAGTTGTCCCGTTGGACAGTATTGGTGTGAAAGACAGCCTTAGTGTGGAGGTTCTGGTGGAAATACTGGATCGTCAGATTCGAAGGCTAAGAAACAAGGAAGTAGCTTCAATCAAGGATTTGTGGAGGAATCAACATGTTGAGGGAGCTACGTGGGATGACGAAGAAAATGTGATGGCTAGATACCTACATTTATTCTCTATCGGCTCGGTTCCATCTTGAGGTATCAGTTTTTGCCCTAAAACTCTATATAATTTCATGTTCAGTTCATGTGCCCCAGTTTATTTCATGTTTATAGATGTACGTGTGATTCATGAATTCAGTTCAACCATGTAGTTTAAATCGAAGTTAGTCATTCTGTTAGTTTTCAGCTAGTATGATTAGTAATTGAGTATGATGATTGCATTTCTCTGTTTTCTGCATGTTTTCACATGTTTGAGGATGAATGTTCCCAAGGAGGAGATATTGTAATACCACGGAAGTGCACATGACTAGATCCGGGATTTAAAAATGAAAAGTAGCAGAAATAAGAAAAAACATCAGAACGGATCGTGGTACGGGTCATGGGTGCCACTAACGACCCGTAGGATGTGTCCATGGTTAGGTACTGCGTGTTCGGAGTTTGGAGTAACAGGTCAAGGAATGACTCGTGGTGTTATGTAACGATTCATTGGTCGTGGTCGTGGTGAGACTGGTCCTTCGTGTAGGGGGAAGCAATGAGTCATGAAACGACCCATTGCAGGTAAAAACGGGTCATTGTCAGTAGTCGTGAAAAGGAATCCCAAGTTAAGGCAGTGATGACGACGACTGGCAGCAATGAGTAGTTGGAGCTTGCAACGACTCGTCCTGTCTGATCATGGTGATGGATCGGAGAACTTAACTCAAGGAGTAGCAATGAGGGTTAATGACGGACCGTAGGACCCAACAACGCATCGTTCTGTCGTTAGTTGTCACTGGCGGTTCAGTTTTCGCAGGAAATTCATTAAGGGCATTTTCATCATTCCAAAGCTCTAAGGTCCTAAACTACGTCATTTTAGGCTCGAAATGAAGTATTTTTTGAAGGGTAAAGCCCTCATAGGCTCATTCAAATCCATGCATGCGAATTGAAGGCTTAGGAGGTGATCAAGTAAGGTTTTTCTTCAAGTTTTCTCACAATCTTCATTGGGCAATCAGAAAGGTGGTAGAATCAGATCCTATAAGGTATGTAGGGTTATGAATGGGTGAATCCATGCACACCCATGCCCAATCTCTCTTTAAATCATGAAAATTCATATGTTGATTCTATGGCTTAACCCAATGCATGAAATTCCTAGTTTTCTACATAGGTATGACCAAAAATATTTCTACTATTGAATTATGATTCATAGGAAAGTTTTATGTTATTTTCAATCAAAATCATGTCTCAAGCTTTATAAATTAAAAATTCCCATTTATGATAAGTTCGTGAAAGTTGAGATTTATGATGAATGTTCAAGTATGATGAGTTATTTATGATGAAAAGCATGTGTTCAAGTTACCCGTATTTATGATCATGTTTTGAAGTAAATTTTGTATTTTCAAGCATGTTAAAGTATTGGCAATGCCCATATGTTCAAGTATGATTTATGATTTTACGAATTAAGCTTACCACATGGTTTTGTAGCGAAGACTCCCATTTATATTCAGCTTGTGGTATGGTTGGAGCAAAGAGCTCCTCGTATATATGATTTCAGATTTGATATGTATTTGATTATTGAGCTTCGTCGGTAGACGATGGTAAGCTTCATAGAAAAATGATGGAAAGCATATGCATGTTTTTGGGAGTAGTGTCTAGCACCGAGTAGGCTTAGGGTCAATCACCCTATGCCTTAGAACTATGTGCCAACATAGGTTTATTCATATCATATATATACTTTGGGACCTACCTTATGAGCTATCCCCTGCCTCGATTGGGCCCTTGAGTTTGATATCGATATCATGGTATCGTCCTTATCCCAAGCAAGGCTTTGGACGGCTCTACCCACTTGAGTGTGATAGTTGGGACCATGTAAGCTCTATCGTTGTGTGTCAATTATATGACGAGTTTCCCATTGTTCCTCATGATTTCCGTTATGCATGTTTATCACTCATCATATATATATATATATGTTCTAAAGCAGGTTTGACCCAATGATTAGTTTTACTTATGATTATCAAATTTCAGCTTTGGGTCAATTGATTCATTCATGATGTTACGTTATGTTCAGATCATGATTTCAGAAAATAGCATGCAAGCCCTACTCTCAGATTCTTATCTTGTTCATATTCCTATATCTTGCATGTTTTAAATGATTTTAGTTAATTAAGCGGTTTTACTTACCTTGCATACTCGGTATATTCCACGTACTGACCACATACTCTATGTTGTATCATTTCATAATACAGGCTCTGATCTTCAGACACAACCCCGTCATTAGCTAGTCCAAGAGGTAGCATCCAGCATAGTGGCGAGTCCTTATCTCCCGAGGACCATTTTCTTTCACATATTGATGTTCTTTCAATTTTCAGACTTATCGGGTTAGTTGGGGGTGTTGTCCCATCAACCCATCAATTATGTAGAGGCTTTCAGACAGTCTGTAGTAATCAGCTCGTCATGTATTATGTGGAGTTCAGTTGAGATTATGTTATGCTTAAACTTCCGCCATGTTTATTATGTTAATTCTTCAGCTTTAGTTGATTGAGTTAGATGTATGTTCAAGCCATGGGTCAACTTGGGGTCTCCCAGGGATCCTTGTCTCATGTCTTGATCTGGACCTTTGTTCGGGTTGTGACAGGTCGGAAAGTTGCCCTACTCTAAACCCACATAACGGAGGACGCAACAACTTATTGGTTGAAACAACAGGTCATTACCACCTATCATTTTAGCCACTAGAATATTTGAAGGGTTTTGGACATGACCCTACGGATGGAAATGACGGCTTGTTGAGTGGAAAAATGGGTCTTTGTTGCCACTGGAAAGGATTTCTCATCTTCTATGGATTCTTCATATGACTCAACAAGATGGGTTGTTGGTTTCTTCCATGACCCGTTACTGGGCTCATTGGTCCAGGGAAGTTTTGAACATGGTTCTGAATTAACAACGAGTGATAGGATGAGTCGTTACTCCTGACAATGAGTCATTCCATTCCTCATTGGATCCTGACAGAAAACTCGTAGGGCTAAAAATGGCTCAGACAATGACCCATTGTTGCTGACAACGGCTTTTCTGAGGCATTCTGAGATACAATTTCTAGTTTCTCTTAGGTTTTTCATGTGAAGTCTTGGTTTTGGTCTACAAAAGTTTTGGGGTGTTACGATATCTACCCGTTGGGATCATTTGTCCTTGAATAACGACTAAATAAGCTAAAAGACCAGGGAAAGAGTTGAAATCCCAAACTAATATCTATAAATTGATTTCTTAAGGAGTGACTAACTCCGAACTGAGGCAGGTATATTAATTGAACTTATTCAACTAGGATGTACATTTAATCATGAACAAGGCTAACAAGTATGGGACAAAAGGGAGCACTGAGGAGGAACTTAATACCTGATGCTGAAGCTGAAATGGAAGGAAATAAAAGAGGGTATTTAGCTATAATGCCTGCTTCTGCTTCCCATGTAGCTCCCTCAACTAGCTGGTTCCTCCATAAGACTTTTACTGAAGCGACCTCCTTGTTTCTCAACTTACGAACCTGATGGTCTTGGATCTAAACTGGAACTTCTTAATAAGATAGACTATCATTTAGACCAACACTTTTTAAAGGCACTAGTGAGGTTGGGTCATTAATGCATTTCGTTAACATGGACACTTAAAAGATAGGGTGCACCAATGCTAACTCTGTAGGCAACTGCAACTCATAACCCACATTACCAATGCGTCTTAGGATTCTGTAACGGCCAATATATCTGGGACTGAGCTTTCCTTTATTCCCGAATCTCATCACCCTCTTCAGAGGAAATATTTTTAGGTATACTCAATCATCCACATCAAACTCCAACACCCTTCTCCTCACATCTGCATATGATTTCTTTCAACTTTGAGGTGTTCTCAGTCATTCCCTGTTAATTTTAACCTTCTGCATGGCCTCATGTGCAGAGTTCGGACCTATCAAGGTAGCTTCACCAACCTCAAACCACCCTATAAAAGACCTGCATCTCCTATCATGTAATGCCTTGAATACGGTCATCTGAATTGTTGGAATGGTAGATGTCGTTATACGCAAACTCAATGAGAGGTAGATCATCATCCCAACTGCCCATGAAATCGATCACTCATTCACTCAACATATCTTACAAAGTCTGAATATTCCGCTTAGCCTGGTCATCTGTCTGTTGGTGGAAAGTTGTACTGACCTTAACCTGAGTACCAAGCCCTTTCTGGAATTACTTCTAGAAGTGTGAGGTGAACTGAGTACCCCTATTTGAGATGATATACAAGGGAACTCAATGCAGTTTGACTAACACCCGGATGTATAGTTTAGCATATTTCTTTGTTGAATCTATAGTCTTAACTGAAAGGAAATATGCATACTTAGTCATCCGATCCACGACTACCCAAATTGAGTCATGCTGTCGGTGAGTGCAAGGTAAACCTGTGATGAAGTCCATATTCAATTCTTCCTACTTCCTAGTAAGAATATTGATATCCTGAGTCATACCCTAGGTATCTTGTGTTCAAGTTTGACGTTTTGGCATTTTGGGAACTTAGTCACAAATTTGGCAATGTCCTTCTTCATGCCATTCCACCCGTAGATTTCCCATAAATCACAGTTTATGTTGGTGGCACCTAGGTGTATAGAGTACCTGGTGTTGTGAGCTTCCATTAATATCCATTGCCTCAAATCTTCTACCTATGAAGCACACAACCTGCCCTTGTAATAGAGCACACCATCTCCCCCTTTGGAGAATTCTTCCACCTTTTTTCTTAGAATTGCCTCCTTCAAATTGAGTAGGATGGGGTCTTCATCCAGCTTTGACTTAACCTCCACCACCAAAGAGGAGTCTATCCGGCTCTGGATTACAACTCCACCCTCTGTTGAATCATCTAACAGGACCCCTAACCAAGCCAACCTGTGGATTTCCTTTGCAAGTTCTTTTTTACCCTTACCAATATGCGCAACACTTTCCATAGACATCCTGCTGAGGGCATCAGCCAATACATTAGCCTTTCCTGGGATATATAGCACACTCATGTTATAATCCTTTGATAATTCTCGCCATCTTCTCTGATGAAGATTAAAATTCTTTTGACGTAACACATATTTCAGACTTTTGTCAGTAATGAAAACATCTACATAAACCCTTAGAGATAATATCTCCAAATATTTAACACGAACACTATCGCTGCCAATTAGAGATCATTACTCTGATAGTTCATCTCATGAACCCTGAGCTGTCTCGAAGAATAAGGTATGGCTTTACCATGTTGAATAAGAACGCAACCAAGGCCAACTCTGGAGGCATCATAGTAGATCACAAACCCATTTGAACCTTCTGGCAGAGTCAGAACTAGGCTTGTAGTGAGTCGATTCTTCAACTCCTGCAAACTCTTCTCACATTCATCAGACCACTGAAACTTCACCTTCTTCTGAGTCAATTTGGTCTAAAGGGAGGCAATGAAGGAGAATCTTTCAACAAACTGTCTATAATAGCCGGCTAGACCTAAGAAACTCCTGACGTATGTCGAAGAGATGGGTTTTCGCTAGTCCTTAACGACTGGCGCTGAGTGGCCATCATTTGTGCCAACATAACAACTGCANATAATAGCCGGCTAGACCTAAGAAACTCCTGACGTATGTCGAAGAGATGGGTTTTCGCTAGTCCTTAACTACTGCTATGTTTTGAGGATCTACCTGAATACCCTCTCTAGAGTCCACGTGACTGAGGAAGGCAACTGATTTTAGGTAGAATTCACACTTTCTGAATTTGGCAAATAACTGACAATCCATGAGAGTCTGTAAAACTATTCTCAAATATTCTGCATGTTCCTCCTCTATTCTAGAATAATCCAAGATGTCATCTATAAAAACAATGATGAACATGCCTAGGTACGGCTTGAATACCCTGTTCATCAGATCCATAAAAGCTATAGGAGCATTGGTTAGTTCAACAGACATAAATACGAATTTATAATGACCATACCAAGTTCTAAAAGTTGTTTTTGGAATATCACATTCTTTGACCCAAAGCCAGTGATATCATGATCCGAGATCTATCTTGGAGAAACTAGTAGATCCTTAAATCATATCAAACAATTCATCATTCCTAGGTAGAGGATATATATTCTTCACTGTGACTTTATTCAGCTAATGGTAGTTGATGCACATTCTGAGTGTACCGTCTGTCTTTAATGCGAATAGGACTGGGGCACCCCACAGAGAGATAATGGGCCTGATGAAGCCTTTATCAAGAAGGTCTTTTAATTGTTCCTTCCACTCCTTAAGCTCAATCGGAGACATCCTATAAGGAGGAATAGAGATAGGATGGGTATCCGGAAGAAGATCCATTTCGAAGTCTACTTTCCATTCTGGAGAAGCTCTAGTGAGGTCTTCAGGAAACACATCATGAAACTCATTCACTATCGAAACTAACTTGAGTGTCGAGGTCTCAGAACTAGAATCTTTGACCCTAACCATATCGTAGACGTACCCTTTGGCAATCATTTTCCTGGCCTTAAGATACGAAATGAAACGACACTTAGGCGCTGAAGTACTACCCTTCCTCTCTAAGAATGGTTCATTAGGAAATTGAAACCTGACAACCTTAGTTTAGCAGTTGACTGAAGCATAAAAAGGACGCAACAAGTCCATGGTAAGGATAAGGTCGTAAAAGATCGTGCCTGTCTCTGCTAGATTGACTGAAGTGACTTTACTCAACACTGAGACTGGACAATTTCTGTATACCCGACTGGCTCTAATTGATTCACCAACTGGGGTAAAGAACGGAAAATGTTTCAGAGAGAGTTTCTGGACTAATATCAAGCTGAAAAGCAATATATGGAGTCAAGAAGGAATGTATGGCTCCTAGATCTAGTAAAGCATATACATAAATGTGGAAAGGTGCAACATACCAGTATCCATATCCGGTGAGTTCTCCAGATCTTGCCTGAACGATAGAGCATAGAAATGATTTTGGCGCTGACCACCACCTGTACCTGAAGTAATTCCCTATTGAGCAGATGACCTATCAGGGTTGCTGATGTAGAAGACTAGGTCATTCCCCTTCCTGCTGACAGGCACTCTCTCAACTAGTAACCCAGCTGGCCACAACCAAAACAACCCTCTTTGCCTAGATGGCACTAACCAGGGTGATTCTTACAACACTTAAGGACATGCTGGAAAGGTGCACCTGCTGGAGACATGGCTCTGGGACCTTGAGCTTGATCTCCCACCCCTCCTATCTTTGGGGGGCTTGGAAGGCAGAGCACTAGCTGAGGTGCTAGAGGCCTCTGTTGGTGCTAAGGGCGATTTCCACCGCCTGAACTCAGCTGGGAGTACTCAAACTGACTGTTTCTTGGCCGTTTGTTCTCCCTCTCTATGTCCTTCAACTTTTCTACCTCTATCTGCTAGGCATGAATATAAGACTTGAGAGGTTTATATCCTTGATGAGCGTAGCGGTCCTGCATTCTTTAAGTACCAAATCTGAGACTCCATTAACAAATTTAAGCATGCGATCCCTCGGTTCAGAAACCATTTCTGGAGCATATCAGGACAGCTAAGTGAACTTTAGTACATACTCCTTTATTGTAATATTGTTCTGTCTCAAGTTCAAGAACTCAGCATCCTTAGCTTCCTTCAGTTCCTCGAGAAAGAACTGGTCCTAAAATGTTGTAACCAATTCATCCCATTCTACCGGACTTGCTCCACTCTGTCTTCCCTCTGTACACTACTTGTACCAAATTAGAGCTACTCTTTTTAGCTAGTAAGCAGGCTGATCAACACTCTCTGTAGGAGTGACACCCATGATTTAGGTGATTTTTCTATATATCGTCCACAAACACCTATGAGTCCTCTTCCTAAAAGGAATATTGATAACGTAAGTCATACCCCAGGTCTCTAGTGTTCAACTTTTCCTTGTTGGTAGTTTGAACACCACAAATTTGTCAATGTCCTTCTTCATGCCATTCCACCAGTATTTCCCATAGAGCATGGTATATGTTGGTGGCACCTAGGTGTATAAAGTAAGTGGTTCTTTGACCTTCCATTAATATCTGCTACCTCAAATCATCTACCTCAGGAACACACAATCTTCCCTAGTAATGCAACACACCGTCTCCTCTTTTGGAGAATGCATCCACCTCTTTTCTTAGAATTTCCTCCTTCAACTAAAGTAGGATGGGGTATTCATCCTGCTTTAACTTAACCTCCACCACCGGTGAGGATTCTGACCCTCTCTGGATTACAACTAAACCCTCTACTAAATCATCTAACTGGACTCCTAACCAAGCCAACCTATGGATGTCCTTTGCTAGTTTTTTTTACCCTCCTTGACATGCGAAACACTTCTAATAGACATCTTGCTGAGGGCATCAACAACTACATTGGCCTTGCTTGGGTGATATAACATACTCATCTCATTATCCTTCGATAATTCTATCCATATTCTCTTATGACGATTCAAATCATTCTGATTGAACACGTATACTAGACTTTTGTGATCACTAAAAACATTTACATGAACCCTATGGAGATAATGCCTCCACATTTCCAAAGTGAACACTACCACTAACAATTCAAGATCATAAGTTGGATAGTTCTACTTATGAACCTTTATCTGTCTGGAAGCATAAGCTATGGCCTTACCATGTTGCATGAAACGCAGCCAAGGCCAACTCTGAAGTCTTCACAGTAGATCATGAACCCGTCTGAACCTTTTGGCAAAGTCAGAACTGGGCTATAGTTAGTCGGGTGTTCAACTCCTGAAAACTCTTCTCACATTCGTCATACCACTGAAAATTCACCTTCTTCCAAGTTAATTTAGTCAAAGGGTCGGCAATGAAGGAGAGTCCTTTAATAAACCATTTTACATAGCCGACCAGACCTAAGAAACTCCCGATTTCTGTCGGAGAGGTGGGTGTTGGCCAGTCCTTAACTGCTGCTATCATCTAAGGAACTACCTTAATACCCTCGCTGGAGTCCACATGATGAGCCATAATTCACACGCTAAATTTTGCGAATAACTGATGGTCCCTAAGAGTCTGTAAAACTATTCTCAGATGGTTTGTATGTTCCTCCTCTATTCTAGAATAAACAAAGATATCATCTATAAAAATAATGACGAACATGTCCAGGTACGACTTGAATGCCCTATTCATCAGATCCATAATATCTATAGAAGCATTGGTTAGTCCAAAAGACATAACTACGAATTCATAGTCACCATACCGAGTTTTAAAAGCTATTTTTTGAATGTCACATTCTTTGACCCTGAGCTGGTGATATCCTGATTTGATATCTATCTTAGAGAAACAAATAGCTCCTTAAAGCTGATCGAAAAATTCATCAATCCTATATAGAGAATATTTGTTCTTGAGTGTGACTTTATTTAGATGAAGGTAGTCGATGCACATTCTGGGTGTATCGTCTTTCTTTCGCACGAATAGGATTGGGGCACCTCACGGATAGATATTGCGCTTGATGAAGCCTTTATCTAGAAGGTCTTTTAGTTGTTCCTTCAACTCTGTATGCTCAGCCGGAGCATCGAGTAAGGGGGAATAGGGATGGGCTAGGTATTTGAAAGAAACTCTATTTCGAAGTCTATTTCCCATTTGGAAGGGACTCCAGGGAGGTCTTCGGGAAACACATTAGGAAACTCATTCACCATCAGAATTGGCTGGAGTGACAAGGTCTCAAATCTAGAATCTTTGAACCTAACCATATGGTAGATTTACCCTTTGACCATCATTTTCCTGGCCTTAAGGTATGAAATAAAAAGACCCTTAGGCGTTGAAGTACTACCCTTCCACTCTAAGATTGGTTCATTAGGAAATTGAAACCCAACAACTCTAGTTCTGTAGTTGACTGAAGCATAACAACAATGCAACTAGCCCATGCCAAGGATAAGGTCGAAGTCAACCATGTCTAGCTCTACTAGATTGACTAAAGTGACTTTACTCAACACTGAGACTGGAAAATTTTTGTATACTCAACTGGCTCTAACTAGCTCACCAATCGGGCTAGAGACTCAAAATGGTTCAGAGAGAGTTTCTGGACTAATATCAAGCTGAACTACAATATAAAGAGTCAAGAAGGAATTGTGGCTCCTAGATATAGTAAATCATATACATCAATAAGGAAAGGTGCAACATACCCGTAACCACATCTAGTGGGTTCTCCTGATCCTGCCTGAAAGATAGAGCTTAGAAACAATTTTGGCGCTAACCACCACGTTTACCTAAAGCAATGCCTTATTGAGTTGGGTGACCTGCCAGGGCTGCTGATGTAGAAGACTAGGCCATTCTCCTTCCTGTTGACAGGCACTCTCTCAATCGGTAACCCAGCTGGCCATAGCAAAATGACCCTCTTTTCCCTAATGGAACTCCCTAGGGTGATTCTTAAAATACTTAGGACATGCTGGAAAGGTGTGCCTACTGGAGACATGGCTCTAGAATTGGGAGCTTGATGTCCCACCCCTTCTATCTTTGCAGGGCCTGGAAGGGAGCGCACTAGTTGAGGAAGGTGTTGGAGGACTCTGTTGTTGCTAGGGGCAAGTACCACCGCCTCAACCTCAGCTGGGAGTACTCAAACTGACCAGTTTTGGCCCGTTCGTTCTCCCTCTCTATGTCCTTCAACTTTTCTGCCACTATATGCAGGGCTTGAATGATGAGACTAGAGAGGTTTATATCCTTGATGAGCATATTGTTCTTGCATTCTTTAAGTACAACTTCTGCGACTCTATTAGAAACTTGAGCATGCGAGCCCTCGATTCAACAACAATTTTAGAGCATATCACGACAGCTGAGAACTTCAATGCATACTCCTCTACTGTCATATTGTTCTGTCTCAAGTTTAAGAACTTGACAATGTTAGCTTCCCTCAATTCCCCATGAAAGAACTTGTGTAGAAATGCTGTAAAGAATTTTTCCCATTCTACTGGACGTACCCCATTCTGCCTTCCCTCCTTCCACCGTTTGTACCAAATTAGAGCCACCCTTTTCAGTTGGTAGGTAGCCCCCTTTTAGTTGGTAGGCAGCTAGATCATCTCTCTCTATTGTAGTGACACCCATGATTTGGGTGATTTTTTGTATCTTGTCCACGAACTCCGACAGGTCCTCTTCTACCTTAGACACGTGAAAAACTGGGGGATTCATTTGCGTGAAATCCAAACCTTGGCTATAGCTGCAGACCTATTTGTATTCACTAGCACCACGACCTGCTAGTTGACCTTATTAGTCATCGCCTATGCGAGTATCTGAATGGTGGCCCAAAATTCCACGTGGAGACCTGATCATCTGGAGGATCTGCGAAAGCTGGTGGGGCTGGCTAGTTAGCATCATTGGTCCTCCTTCCATTTTCTCTTCTGGGAGGCATCATTATCACTAAAAAGGGTAGAGCACAAGTTAGAAGAATTTATTAGATTCTAAAAATCTATGCATCATAAGATTTATGAATAAAAGGTAATTTTCCTAAAAACGCATCATAGCCTCCTCCTCATAAGTGTGGCGCGCTTCACTCCGATGAAAAGGATTCTATATGGAGAGGCATTCATACATCCTAGGACACTCTAAACCTAAGGCTCTGATACCATGTTTTTCATGACCCATATCTACACCCTGTACACAACACCGTACTTAGGGCCACAAGTGACCCCAAGCTAACCCATGGCAAAACATACTACTGAAATTCTGAATACTGAATGAAATCTAAGAGGATTCTTTCAAAAAAAACTAATTAAAATACTTTACCTAAAAAGACATTTGATAAGATACTGAATTACTAAGTCTATCTGAAAGCTATCTAAAAACTGATGAGTTGCTGGGACAAGCCCCCAATTAACTCTAAAGTGTAAACTGACATATCAAAATACAATAGTCTTGGAAGGAAACTCTAGCCTTTTGAAAATGAGGACTCACCACTGAACTCAGCTGATTTCCACTGGAGAAGGACTATTGACGATGCTGAGACTGAGAACTTGTGCTTGCATCAATACTTTTAATGTACTGAGTAAGTAAGATATGAAGTAAATGTAAAGATACTGAGATTTTGTAAGCTGAACAAATAAAATATGCATTGTCCATAACTGGAATCATAAATACTAAAGTATCTGAAAATTGGATAATAGTGAAAGTATTAGTAACTGTCTGAAGGTCATACACATGTCCTGAGTTCTGGAAGACTGAACTGAACTAGAGACTGTAACTACACTAGACTGAGTTGTTTTGTACTATAATGTGGGAGAAGCTATAATTAACATGTAACCAAGTGAGTTAGACGTAGGGTCCGATATAAACCCCCTATCGGAGAAGGCCCACTATACCTTGCCAGGGTATAGAAGTTGAGCTGGGTGATCACTGTCGAATGCCATTTGGGCTTATAACCTATAGTGACAATGTAGTTCTAGGAACCTGGGTGTGATAAACCCCGGCTCAACTCGGTGCTAAGTTCTACTTCCGCTGGAAATTCTAATTATGTCTAACTCGGCTAATAGCTTGAAACAGGTTTCCTAACACTTGTGTCAGGACTACTTGTCTGGAAGTGTATTGAAAATCTAAGGACCTGAAAGTAACTATGTTCTAAGACTTTGTAGAGCTGCTTTATCTAAAATTGTCATAACAGTCTAAGGAAAAACTGACAAACTGATAACTGGTGTTATTGAGGTTATTAAGTTCCAAAAGACTAAAAGTAATCAAACTGATCAGCTGACATTTCTACAGAACACTGAGGGTACTGAGTGTTGACTGAGACTCTAAGACTAGGTAAGTCAAAGATTAACTTCTAATCATGCATCTCTACTAATATTTTAGTTTGAAAGGAACTATTTTTGCCAACAACATTCATGTCTAAATTTTCAATTATACAAGTCCCATTCAAATCACACCTTTAGGCCTAAATTACATACTGGATGAAATGGAATACCAAGCATGAATTACAACTGATAATAATCTAGGAAATGTAAAGAATTATCTCAATAAATGAATTCATAAACTATCTGAAGGAAAACCCTTGTTTCAAAATTCTACAAGGCTAGACCTAAGGAGATTTCTACTAAAAAAATTGGGACACAAGGGTAAAATACAATCCCCTATTGAAATTCCACATACCTGAAGAAGAATCCTTAAGAAAGTTTGTGAGAATGAGAGGAGAAAGTTGAATGCCCTAGTTCTTGCTCTAAGAACTCTATTAGGAAATTTTATGTACTGAATTGGAGGATTGAGAGAAGAATGAGAGAGGTAAGTCAATCAATCCCCTTTAATTATCCTTCACATGTACTTAAAATGATGTAGTTTAGGGATTAAAATAACTAAAAGTTACAAATATGCCCCTGGGAGAAAGTCTGAAAAACTATTTGTCGGGATCCAGACAGGTAACACAATGGGTTGTTGGTCATGACCACGACCCACTAGGACTAGTCGCTGGTCCCAGATCTGAAAGTTTCCCTCTTCTGGAGCCTCACAATGGAGGACACAATGACTAGTTGGTTGAACCAATGGGTCATTGCCACATCTCTATCTAGCCATTTGAATTTTTAAAGGGTTTGGACTTGATCCACGGATGAAAACACTGACTTGTTGAGTGGAACAATGGATCGTTGTTGCTACTCATTGCCACTAGAAAGGATTTCTCATCTTCTCTGCATCATCCAAAGGCTCAATAGGACGGCTAGTTGGTTACTTCCATGACTTGTTACTGGGCTCGTTGGTCCAGTGAATTTTAAAAAAGATTCTAAATTGAGTAACAACAAGTAACAGGATGACTCCTTACTCCTGAAAATGAGTCATTTCATTCCTCATTAGATACTGAAAAAAAATAACAGGGCTAACAACGGCTCAAACAATGACTTGTTGTTGCTAACGACAGCTCATTGTTTGAGTCATTCTAAGACAAAATTTATGGTTCTTTCAAGATTTTCATGTTAATTCTGGATTTCAGTCTACAAAACTTTTGGGGAGTTACACTTACTGAGGAAAAAATTCAGTTTTCTACTGACTCATACTCCATATATAAGGTCTAGTCTTAGAAACTTTTGAGGTGTTAAAGAGATGTCGATACTTCAGCATTTGTTGTACCTTCAAGTGTACTATAGGGATGATATTTTGAGAAAGCATTTTAGATGTTAACCGTAGTGATGATGAATCAGAACTAGTAGTTGGAGTCAATAATAGGGTCCATAGGGAGTAATTGTGAGAGTTCATCATCACTCCCATGGAAGTGTATAAATTTGTTTTCGTTAGAAAAATTACCGATTATATGGCGCTAAAGCACATTTATATCATGTTAAACAAATAGATGAAGTTGAATAAGTATGGTTTAATATAAAGTGCTATCCGAAGAAGGATGTGTTCATGAATACATGGAACAAATTATGACACAAGGCAAGAAAAAGTTAAAGGTGCTATGGCTAAACTTACGCCTACCATGGTTTAACCCTTATTCGAGGATGAATATTTCTAAGTGGGGAGGATGTTACACCTCAAAAGATTTTTTGATAATTATTTCACGTTTGTATGTTATGTTAAGAGAAGTATGGGTTGTATGTTGGCCGTAGCTGGGGAGGAAAACATGTTGAAAGAAAAGAGCCAAAAGTATGTGAAGTTTATAAGTAATGGTCAATTTTAAATAATCATATATCACAGTATATAATGAGTTAAAATTTCTACAACCAATCAAATTAAATATTTTTTAGTCTAGTTTTCAAGACATGAAACTGCTCATTAATCAGAATTCAGAGTTAAAAGTTATAGATATTTAATGGAGGCATTGTCAAGCAGTGGTGGTAGGCGCACCTCCCACTTCCCCACCTCTTATTTATTTCAAGTCACAAGTTGCCCAATTCATTTGCAATGTATAAAAATGCGAGCATCTTGCTTAGGAATTATTTTCTCTCTATTTTCCAGCAAATGTGAAGGCTATAAGCCATTGAAACATCTCGGAGTCTCATGGAAAATTCCGGGATGAAGACCGTGAAGTTTCTAGGATCGTTTCCACTGAAATACTTTGTTGTATTGTTCTATTTTGAATTTTTTTGTGGGTAGAAAGGAGAGAGGAAAACACTCCTATCTAGGTGAATATATATTTCAAGTGAAGGTAAGTAATCTTGATTTCTTTGAGTTTTTGTGAAAGGAAATATGGAGAAAAGTTGTTGTATTATGTTGTTGTTATTGTGTGTTCTTGGGCGTGTTGTTGCCCAGTTTTTCCAGAACATTGATGAAGTGGGGTTCTTTATAAAATACATGTATTCTCTTTATTTTACATCTTATATAAAAAGAGGAAAATAAGGCAAATCATCAATCAAACCAAACTAAAACGCAAGTTAAGTGAAGAAGGTTATTTGTTAGTTGTGTGTAGTGTGTTGATGGTTGTTTTTGCTGCGTTCTGTGTGTGTTTATGGTGATCTTGCTGCTTTTTTTGGATAAGTAGTAAGCGTTATATATAATTACTCTTATTAGGTATTGGATACAATTACGAATATAAGGATTCAACCCTTTCAACATGCCAAAAATCATTGCTAAAAACTAGAAATTGAAAGTTATACTAGGCTGTTTTTTTTATGCATTTTTTTGCTGAAGTTGCAGCCATGTATTGGGCAGTGATGCTGTTGCGTCTGAAGCCATATAATCTTCCAAGATACTCAATATTAATAGGATTTGTAGGAAAGAAAAGGATAAGCATTTCTATCTATTAAACTTGCAAGAATTCCTTGGCTAAAACTAGAAGTTGAAGTTGATTTTGTGTCTCATTTTTGGTGTGATACTGGGTAAAGTTTCTGCCCGGTTTTGGAGGTCGGTACAGCTGAAGTTTTCATGAAAGGCACTCTATTATGGTGGGGATTTATCACATGAAAATTTAAGTAAGTTCTCCATTTCATTTCCTCTTAAAAGTTAAGGAAAAAAGCTAAAACAAAATGGTGATGTGTTGCCTTGTTTGGTTATGTTGTGGCTGCCATTGTTGTGACATTTTGGATTAAGAAATTTTGTTAAAATAGTCGTGCTCTATAGTTTTACCATTATAAAATTTAAGAGGGACAAGCATTTGTTCGTTGGAGGAAAAATCGACTAATGAAACTCATTGAAACAACGCATATAAAGGCACATCTATTCTTATTTTTTAAGCAAGAAATCTTGTTGTGAAAGGGCCAATGTCCCTATGTTTTTGGACTCCTATTGAAGCAGATATTATTTTTCCTAAATTGTTAAAAATAGAATATAACAATCTTTAAGAGTTGAAAGTGGTGGAAGAGAACGGATGTAAATGAAAGGTGAATTAGTTTTGGTTATTGTCATTGTTGTAAATTTAGTCTGGAGATCCCTCAACATGGGCACTATGATCTGGTCATTTGTACTATATTATATATGTGTGGTGTCAAATGTGTTTAACATTATGGTTGCTAAGTGAGATTTGAAAAAAGGGGCAACACAAAACCGCACGAACGAACTTAACACCAGAAAATAATTTTAAGCTAAATAAGGGTAAATGAGAATTATGAAATGGAAATTACTTACAATAGTTGTCCACCCTCTTATACACATGTTTTATGGTACATAAGGCTAGAGGAGATTCCTTGATCCCTCTCCTTTAAGCTAACCAACTAGTTAACGAGTTTCCGAACTAATCTATAAGTTGAACTTTGAAAGTAGAACTGGAGTGTGTAATCCATCGATATGGCTATGAAACCGACTTTATGGGCAGGTTATAAACATTTGTTAAGGTTTTCAGGTTATATGAAACTAAGAATATACACACACACACAAACATATTTATATGTATATATATCTTAAGAATATCACTAAGTTTATTAGAACTGATCTTGTGCTATTTGAACCACCCGAGAGTTGCTAAGACATTGAGTAAGCATGCTAAATTCTCTTTGAAAGTTATATATGTGTAGGCAATCTAGGTCTAAAGTGTAAAAGTTGAGATGTTAATAACAAAGGAGGATAACACGTAAATCACATACTCTGTCTATTAAAAACATTAGCAGACCTGAAATGATATTAAGTATATTCCAAACATGGAATAAATATAATAATTAGTAATAAGGTACGTGCGTATGAAGTTTAATGAAATGGTTAACATGAGAGCTAAGGTTCAAATGTAGAATGGCGTCGTGCAATTAAAACAAAAAGTCAATCTGAGTTGGATAACTAGAACTAAGGGATGTCAACTTAAAATGGTAATACTTGTGATAATGAACAAGCTAAGTAAAGTAAATGTGTAGTAAGATAAACCATATATCCTTGAGAAAAAGGAATTATGAATAAGATGGTTTAAGTACATTATGTGGAAAGATGATATATTAAATGTAAACTATCAACCTTCTACAAAATAATTACAGTTGAACGTTTATGATATAGTAACTCAAAGTTAAAGAGAAGCTGTTCATTATGTGTTCAAACAACTATGCTAAGTTATCTGTTCTACATGTTGAAATTATCTTTCTAAATCATAAAAACGGCTAATCCTAAAAGCTTCTTAGATACTTATAATAATGTCAATCTTTGTTAAGCTCCTCAGTTAATTGCAAAGTTTGTGTATGTCATTCCAATATTGTCCGAAATATGGTTGTGTCTTTATTTGCAAGGCTCCACTTAGCAAGTTGTTTATGAGTTTCCAAGTTAATGAGCTCTGGGTCTTAGATTCTTAAGTTATGTTGAAACATGTCATGCTAATATAAGAAGCTTTGAGAAATCATATTCTGAAAATCATGCTAATATCTTAGACAAGTATTAAATTGTTCAAAGGTTTACAAACTCAAATTTTTATAACCCTCTTCAGTGAAAGGTCTTAACATATACACGGTCCTTATGAAATACAAATAAATCCCTTCAGTTATTTTCACAACCGGAGCATAGACCCCAGAGGTAACATAGGACCTAGAACCACAAATGGCTACAAGCTAACTCATGACATATGCATGACATAATTTTGAGCATAAATTGAGCAGAAAATCAAACATATAATAAAGCATAACCAAAAGTATAGAATATCATGAAACATAACGGGACTATAAGTCAACACAATTGAATATCTAACATTGTCTTAAAAGCCTTTATTCATAAAATGAGTTATTGGGACATGCTCCCAACTAGATTGACTAAGTATGAAATGGGAAGACATGAAAATAAAACATAAGAGTAACTGATGTCCTCATATTATGAGGACCCACCCAAAGCTGAGGCTGGGCTGAATCGGAGTGCCAATTAATCTAACGACGGGGTTACGGCTGATCACCCGATCCTATATTATGAGACGATATAAAATAAAATTATGCGGTCGGTACTTCAAATGTACTGAGAATGTAGGATAATTAATACATGATAATAAAATGATATTCTAAAATCATGGGTATGAGATAAACATAAACTAAAACATGAGTTTCTAATCATAAACTGGGTATAATGGCTCAAGGTTCTCAAAACCAAATCACAATACTGGACATGACTGAAATCGTAAGTAAAATCTCATAAAGTGTATATTGAGCCAAAATATCATAAGTCATAATATCATGAAGCATAAACATTGACATGTGTAGAAAATCATGGAACCCAGCGGGCAAAAGTGGGGTATAATTGCNGAAGTGGCACTACAGTTTCTGTAGAAAGTGTAATTCAAGGATTCTAGATCATAAGTCATAATATCATGAAGCATAAACATTGACATGTGTAGAAAATCATGGAACAACGGGAGATTCATATAACTGACATACTCTAAGTGAGCACACATGGAGCCCAACTTGTAACCCCAGCGTGGAGATGTGGCCATACCTTGCCAAGGGTATAAACCATGAAGGCATGATATGACTCATGAGCACGGTAGTGTAAGGAAGACACTCTCAACTAGCATGGAATCCTTAGGCTAGGGGAAAGGGAGACACTCTCAAATGGCGGGAACCCTCATCTTATGGTTGCACGTAATTATGGGACTTGGGTTGCCAGAATCCGTATCTGCTCGGTTTTAAATGTTATTCCCAAAATGTACATAGTGCTCATATGATAATAATGAAACATATTTGGTTTTGCATGGGTTAGTTAGAAAAAGCATGAAATTCATAAATTGCATAACATACTTGACCCATCCATGAAAACAATGTCGGAGACCGGCCATGATACATAAGCTTGAGATTCATAAAATTCATGCATAATTGAGTAATTCATCATAACTTGAAGATATAGATTCATAAGAGATTTTAATAGAATTCATGCAATTATAATACTAAATAATGGATTGGATCGTAATAGAATTGAATTCATAAAAGATCATGGGAATTTTCATAAAAACTGGATCTAACCCTAGAGATTCATAAAATCATGATTGGAGACTTTAATTCATGAAATTTAGTTGAATTGCGTATGGTGGTGGAAGAAATACCCAATTTATGACTCTACATACCTATCATAAAGAGTTCCTTTACTTGATTTGGAGACCCAAGAGAATTTAAGTAGAAGAAGATGAAGAACCCTAGCTTTTCCTTTAGACATGATTTCGAACTTACAGCGTTTTAAGAGAATGAGGGTTTAGGATAAGCATAACCCTTCAAAAACCCCTTAATAAACCAAAAATGACCTCACTTGGGTGTTTAAAAAGATAGAAAGTTACGAGTATAACCTTAGAATATCGTATTTATAAAGTTTATAGGTGGAACCTACAGCCTAACGATGAGTTGTTGGTTCAATCAATGAGCCATTTGTCCCTTTATTTCTACCTGGAGTACTCTGAACCCTTTTTGGAACTTGATACAATGACTATAACCAATAAGAAATCCTACTAACCAACAGGTTGTCCCTTCAGTCATTAGTTCTGGGCAGATTTTCACCATTTTCTGAACCTCTAAAAAATAGGTCAAGTAATGACATATGAGCATCCAACAACCTATCCTAAGGGTCATACTGTGGTCTAGTGCCAACTCTTGTTTCAAGTCTCCAATCTTATCCTAGGGACTTTTGGGGTGTTATAGTTATGTTCAAATCATATGTTCCTATGTCCAACCCTTTTTGAGTTACCAGTTGAGTTCTCAAGTTTGATGAAGAGTGTCTATCACGTACATATCTCTCAACTGACTATGTAGCTATGATAATGAGATATGAATAAAATCCTAAATTTGAGCTAATATGTTATCTGTAATTCATCTCTAAGCTCTATGTATATGCTAAGCATTATGGCAAATAACTCCAAGTTCTAAGTTATAAGTTCTAGGTTTTCCTGCTGATAAGATAGATGAATTATGAACTATATGTGCTCATTGACGTGATATGTTTGATAATGGAATTCAAATGTTTAGTTGTCGATACATGTGAAGGAATCACCTTGTTGGAAACATATATGAAGTTTCTAAATATTAAAGCATTGTATAGAAATGTGTATCTAAGGGCTTCTAATCAAGTGATATGTTAAATCGATAAGATTATTTGTAGGACATTGCTTATAAGCCTACTAAAGTTCACATATTGTCTAAACCACCTGAAGGTCTTTCGAGTTATTGAGTCGACATGTTTGTATATAATTTGACAACTTAACGTGATATATGTGCACATTTGCTAGCTTTAGATATCATGTATTCTCACATGCGTTTATGTGTGTCACGCCCCGAGCCTACACCCTGTACGGGACATGGTACTTGGAGTCACAAGTAACTCCAAGTAAATCATGATCTATCATAACACTGTCATTCTGAATGAAATGTATTGGAAGCTTTAAAGTAATACTATAAAACATTTACAAAAATAAATCTGAATCATAAAGTTTTAAAAAACAACTGAAACAAAGTTGAAGGTTTGAAACTATGTTTGTGTCTGAAAACCAACTACAACTGGGACAAGCCCCCAGCTAACTTCAAGAATAAATAAAAGAAATAGAACAGAAAGAAATAATCCTCATCATCGAAAGATGAGGACTCACCAATGATGCGTCTAGGAAAGTCTGAGTAAGGTCGGCTAATGGTGCTGTGACTGAGAATCTGCAGTTGTATCATAAAATGATATAGCATAAAAGAAATGCGTCAGTACTTTGAATGTACTTAGTAAGTGAGAAACCATACACAAGGAATAAAATAATTGAACTGAAAAGACATGCAATGACCAATTGAAAATGCTGAAACTGAATAACTGCAATAAACTGAGATGGTCTAAATGACCCTGCTTGATGATCAAAGACATGCCTTAAATCTTAAATGCTAAGTTGGAATACTTTACTGATCTTATTTGAACTGTCTAATATGTGACTGAACTGAGCTGAATAGTTGGAGAGTCTATAACCGACATATAAACACGTGAGCTAAACGTGGAGTCCAATGTATACACCCCATTGTAGGACCCAACATACCTTGCCAGGGTATAAAGGCATGAACTGAGTGATCACAGGTCTGGGGCCACGAGGCCAAAAAAAATATACCCTATGCTGGCAACGTAGTTCAGAGAACCTTAGAGGGCTGGAACCACGGTCCACTTGGTGCTAAGTCCTACTCCCACTGGATAGTCCTAGGTTGACTACTAAGCTAATAGCTCGAAACTAGGGCCCAAGATTTCAACCGAGTCAGGGATACTTTCTGAGAGTACCTTGAAAGTCTTATCTGATTGGATTTTTTATTGGGTTTTAAGACTGGTCAGAGCTACTTATCTGTAAGCATCGTAACCGTCTAAAGAACAAACTATAATCTGAAGCTGGGGTCCTAAGGCTGGTCAAAGCTACTTATTTGAAAGTGTCATGACCGCCTAAAGTAAAACTAAAAACTGATACTAAGTCTAATATTAATAACTGGGAGATATCACGGACACCTCAAAGATTAAGTATAGTCAAACTGATCAACTGACATTTCTGAATAACACTAAGTACTTTAACATTTTGACTGAAATTGGACTGACATACATCTGACTAAGATTTCAATACATACTAACAATATAAGAATCCCCAATACTGATAGGATCAAGCAATTTTGATAACTGACCGATTATGTAGGACTCTACTTTTTCCGGCATTCAAGAGCTAGGACTAGAATTCACTTTATAGGGACAAGCATCAATATAGTACAAACTGGTGGAAAAATAACTACAATTATCATAAATAATATTCCACATGAATTAAACGAAGTCTGACATATAATTTCTTCATATTTTAACTGATAGAGTAAATGGAAAAGATTTTTGGGACACAAGGGAAGAACTATTCCCTTGTTTAATTCCCACATACCTGATAAAGAAGCATGAAGAATTTTCTTGAAAATAAAAAGAGAAGTGAACTGCCCTAGTTCTTGCTCTAAGCCTTTCTGAGAGAAATTTTACATTCTAACTTTTGAGGGGATATGAGAAATGAGATAAATTGTTGGTTACCCCCTATAAAACACCTGATTACAACCCAAAATGACATAGTTTAAAGTATACAAGGTTAGGAAATTACTTAAAAATCCCTAAGAAATTCGCAAGAAAAAGGACCCTTCCAGTCCCCACGATGCACTCCACGAGTCATGAGGTAGGGGACTACTCGTGATGACCAGTCCTGATGTGCACTGAAAAATTTCTATGGATTCCCCAACCTGGAAACGACTGACTTCATGAGTTGTCAGGTGACTTAATGACTCGTGAAGTCTCCTATTTCCAGTGAACCAGAATTCCTCTTAAGGGGGCACCACGGGCTACTAAATTATTCGTTATCGGTGACCATGACTCGTAGTCACCTCCCGTAGTCATCACTTTTGAAAAATCACCTGGGGGTCACCACAGGAAAAACCACGACTCGTGGTGTCCCAAATGGGTCGTGGTGAGGACCTGTTAAGTGCACTGCCCGAATTTATCCAACCTTCAGCAAACCTTTACCACGACTCATATAACGACTCATGGTCAAACCCCTGGGCTCTCAATTTCCCAACTTTTCAACAATGTCCAGACCCTTCCCCACGAGTCACTTCACGACTTGTGGCCTACCCCACAGGTCACAGGACGACCCATTATACGACCTGGTGCAGAAAATTTTATTTTCTCCATTTCAACTCCCGAGTCTGATAATAGGGTTTTCGGGGCATTACAATATCTCCCCCATGGAAATATTCTTCCGCAAATATTGGAAAACACACAGAAAAGCAGAGAATTGCATTCCTTATACTCAAATACTGATTGTAAAAGTTGAAAACCAATGGAATGGCTACCTCAAAACTGAACGGCATGACTGAACTCAATTCATGAATCATACACATATTCATTAACATAAAGAAAATCGGGACACATGGATTGAACATGGAATTGAATAGAGTTTTTACGGTGAAAATTGATACCTTAAACAGAAATAGAGCTGGAAGAGAATAAGTGTGGGTATCTAGCCATCATATCTGCTTTGGCTTCCCATGTAGCACCTTCTACATGTTGATTTCTCCACAAGACTTTGACTGAAGCTACTTCTTTTTTCCTCAGCTTACTCTGAACTAGGACCTCTTCGTAAGAGAGACTATATTTCACTCCCACACTGTCCAATGGAACAATTGAAGTTGGATCACCAATGCACTTCTTCAATAGTGATACTTGGAATACTGGGTGCACAGATGCCAACTTTGAAGGTAATTCCATCTCATATACTACTTTGCCAATTCATCTCAGAATTTTGTAGGGTCCCACATATCTTGGAATGAGTTTTTCTTTCTTCCCAAATCTCATCACCCCTTTCATGGGTGAAATTTTTCAGGTAAACCCATTCATCCACTGCCATCTCTAACTCTCTTCTCCTCACATCAACATAAGATTTTTAACTACCTGCGCTATCTTCAATATTTCTCAGATGATCTAAACTTTTTGCATAGCTTCATGGACTAAGTCTAGCCTTATTAAGTAGCTTTACCAACCTCAAACTACCCGATAGGAGATCTACACCTCCCACCATACAATGCCTCAAATGGGGCCATCTGGATATTGGAGTGGTAGCTGTTGTTGTATGAAAACTCGATAAGAGGAAAGTGATCATCCCAACTGCCCTTGAAATCGATCACGCATGCCCTCAACATATATTCTATGGTTTCAATAGTCCGTTGAGCTTTTCCATCTGTCTGCAGGTCAAAAGTCATGTTGAGCTTGACCTGGGTACCAAGTCCCTTCTGAAAGGACTTCCAAAAGTGAGAGATGAAATAGGTACTTGTGTTTATGATTAAGATTATGGAAAAGGGAACCCCATGAGGTCTGACAAACTCTACGATATAAAGCCTATCATTGTCTTAGGTGAGTCTGTATTTTTAACCGAGAGGAAGTGTGCTGACTTAGTCATCCGATTTATTATCATCCAGATTGAATCATGCTGCCGACGAGTCCGGGGTAGACCCGTAATAAAATCCATATTTATTTCTTCCCACTTCAATATGGGTATGCTGATATCCTGAGTCATACCTCTCGCGCTCTGGTGTTCTACTATGACCTGTTGACAGTTTGAGCACTTAGCTACAAATTCTACAATGTCTCACTTCATGTCATTCCACCAGCAAATATTCCATAAATCACGATACATCTTAGTAGCACCTAGGTGGATGGAATATCTCGAACTGTGTGCTTCAGCCAGTATCACTGTCTCAAATCACCCATATCTGGTACGCACAATGTACCTTGGTAACGGAGTACGCTATCTCCCCCTTGGGAGAATGTCTCCACTTCTTTTCTGAGAACCACCTCCTTCAGTTAAGCGGTATGGGATCTTCATCCTCCCTTAACTTAAACTACCAATGAGGAATCTGATCCCCTCTGCACCACTATTCCGCACTCAGCTGTATCAACCAACTGTACTGCCAACCGAGATAATCTGTGGATTTCCTTCACCAGTACCCTTTTTCCCTCTTCAACATAATCCACGTTCCCATAGACATTCTGCTTAGGGAATCATCCACCACATTGGCTTTGCCTGAGTGATACAGCACGCTCATGTCATAGTCCTTTAGTAGTTCCAACCACCTTCTCTAACGAAGATTTAGGTCTTTCTAACTGAACACATATTGAAGGCTCTTGTGATCTATGAAAACATCCACATGAGCCCCGTACATGTAGTGCCTCCGTATTTTCAATGCCAATACCACCGCTGCCAACTCCAGGTCATGATTCAGATAATTCTTTTTATGAACCTTGAGTTGTCTGGAGGTGTAGGCTATCTCCTTGACCTATTGCATTAGAATGCAACCGAATCCAACTATGGAAGTGTCGCAATACACTACAAACCCGTTTGATCTTTCTGGCAAGGTCAACACTGGATCGGTAGTGAGTCGAGTTTTTAACTCCTGGAAACTCTTCTCACACGCATATGAAAACTGAGATTTCACCTTCTTCTGAGTCAACTTAGTCAAAAAGGATGCTATAGAGGAAAAGCCTTCCACAAAATGTCGGTAGTAACCGGCTAGACCCAAGAAACTTCTGATTTTGGTTAGGGAGGTAGGTCTGGGCCAGTCTTTCACCGCTACTATCTTTTGAGGATCTACCTGAATACCCTCACCCGAGACCACGTGACCAAGGAAAGTCATGGACTTTAATCAGAATTTGTATTTGCTGAACTTGGCGAACAACTAGCGGTCTCTGAGTGTCTGAAGCACTATCCTCAAGTGATTGTTATGCTCTTCCTCATTTCTAGAGTATAACAGAATGTCATCGATAAATACAATGACGAATATATCTAGATATTGCTTGAAAACTCTATTCATTATGTCCATAAAAGCTGCAGGGGTATTAGTCAGTGAGAAGGACATAATCACAAATTCGTAGTGACCATGCCGTGTTCTGAAAGATGTTTTAGGTATGTCGCATTCTCTGACTCTCTGCTGATGATATCCTGACCTGAGATCTATCTTGGAGAAACATCTGGCTCCCTAAAGTTGATTGAACAAGTCGTCAATCCTGGGTAGGGGATACTTGTTCTTGACGATAATCTTGTTCAACTAACGGTAATCGATGAACGTTTTGAGGGTTCTATGTTTCTTTTGCACTAATAGTACTGGAGCACCGCAGGGAGAGATGTTGGGTGATAAAATCCTTATCAAGAAGGTCTTTTAGCTACTCCGTCAACTCCTTAAGCTCAGTTGGAGCAATTTTGGAAGGAGGGATTAGACGGGCTAAGTATCTGGGAGAAGGTCTATACCGAAGTCTATTTCTCACTCATGAGGGACTCCGGGAAGATCTTCAGGAAACACATTGGGGAACTCACTGACAATAGGGATTGACTGGATAGATTGGGTCCTAGAGCTAGAATCTTTGGCCCAAACTAGATGATAAATACACCCCTTGAAAATAAGCTTTCTGGCCTTAAAGTAGGAAATAAACCGACCCTTAGGTGCCGAACTACTACCCATCCACTCTAAAGCTGGCTCATTAGGGAACTGAAACCCGACGACCCTAATTTTACAGTCAACTGAGGCATAAACGGAGTGTAATCAATCAATTCCAAGAATGAGGTCAAAATCAACCATGTTTAACTTTACCAGATTAGCTGGAATGACTTTATTAAGGATTGAGACTGGGCAGTTTCTACACACCCGGCTGGCTCTAACTGACTCGCCAACTAGGTGGATACTAAGAATGGTTCTGAGAGGACCTCTGGACTGATATCAAACTGGACTGCTACATAGGGAGTCATGAACGATAGTGTGGTTCCTGGATCTAGTAGGGAATACACGTCTAGATGAAAATAGTGTAACATGCCCATGACCACATCAGGTAAGCTCTCCTGATCCTGATGAGAGGACAAAGCATAAAAATGGTTTTGGCGCTGGCCGCCATCGGTACCTATGGGGTTGGCCTGCTGAGTTGGTCGGCCTGCTGGAGCTGCTGAAGAAGTGGATTATGATCTCCCTATTCCTTCAGCGAGCATTCTTTAAGCGGATGACCAAGCTTTCCAAAACCAAAATAGCCCTCTCGACCCTGAAGACACTTCCCTAGATGATTCTTGCCACACTTAGGGCAAGCTGGGTAGCTATAGCGGTTGCTGGCGCTATGACTCTGGGATTGTGAGCCAGATGTTCCACCCTTTCGATCCTTGTGGGACAAGAAGGAAGGGGCACTAGCTAAAGTACGTACTGGAGCCCTCTACTGCTACTTCTGTTGTGGGCGGCTACTACCGCCAGATCTCTAATGGCCATAATCTGACTGATTGGTCCTTGCCCATTTGTTCTCCCTCTCTAAATCTTTTAATTTTTCTGCCTCAATTTGTTGGGAATGAACTATGAGGATGGAGAGATCGATGTCCGTGATAAGCATTAAAGTCCTGCACTCCTTGAGGACTAAGTTTGACACTCTATTCACAAATTTCAGCATACAAGCCCTTGGCTCGGTTACCATCTCCGGAGTATATTTAGACAACCTGGTGAACTCTAGTGCATACTCTTCCATTATTTGATTTCCTTGTTTCAGATTCATGAGTTCCACCACTTTTGCTTCCCTGATCTCCCGAGGGAAGAATCTTTCTAGGAAGGCTGTAGTGAACTCCTCCCATTCCATTGGTCCTGCTCCCGCTGGTCTCCCCTCCTTCCATTGTTCATACCATATCTGGGCTACCCCATTCAGCTAGTAGGCAGCCTAGTCAGAACTCTCCGAGGAACTTCCATCCATAATTTGGGTGATCTTCCCAATCTCATCCACGAACTCTTGTGGGTCCTCTCCTACCTTAGATCAATGGAAAACTAGAGGTTTCATCCGAGTGAAGTCCCAAATTCGGGTAGCTGCTACGGACCCATTGTTGTTGATCGGAACCACCAGCTGGTTCACCTGATTAGTAACTGTCTGCACAAGCAACTGAATAGCCGCCATGAACTCTACGGTGGACACTGAGTCGTCCCAAGGGGCTGCTGGAGTTGGTGGGGTAGGTCAGTGAGTCTTACCAACTCTTCTTCCGTTACCACATTGTGGAGGAATGATTTCACTAAAATGAAATATATCACGAGTTAGGAGAACAATTCTTGAATTGAATTTCAGCGCNAATTTCAGCGCATGATAAATAGTATGAACAAAAGGGAGTTTTCCTAATAACATCTTGTAGCCTTCCCATCCTAAGTGTGGGGCGCTTCACACCCATAAAAAGGATTCTACTCGATGTGACTTTTGGAATTCCTAGGATACTCTAAACCTAGTGCTCTAATAGAAAGTCTGTCATGCCCCGAGCCTATACCCGGGATGAGACATGGTACTTTGAGTCACAAGTAACCCCAAGTCAACCTTTGGTCTATCATAACATTGGCATTTTGAATGAAACATCGTGGAAGATTTAAAGTAATACTATAAAACATTTACAAAAATAAATCTGAATCATAATGTTTTTAAAAAAACAACTAAAACAAAGCTGAAGGTCTGAAACTATGTATGTGTCAGAAAACCAACTACAACTGATGACTTGCTGGGACAAGCCCCCAGCTAACTTCAAGTCTAAATAAAAGAAATAGAACTGAAATAAATAATCCTCGTCCTCGAAAGATAAGGACTCACCAATGATGCGGCTGGGAAAGTCTGAGCGAGGTCGGTTAACGGTGTTGTGACTGAGAACCTGCAGCTGTATCATAAAACAATACATCATAAAAGGTATGCATCAGTACTTTGAATGTACTGAGTAAGTGAGAGAAACCATATACAAGGAATAAAATAACTGAACTTAAAAGACATGCAATGACCAAATAAAATTCTGAAACTGAATAATTGCAATAAACTGAGATCGTCTAAATGACTTTGTCTGATGTAAAGGACATGCCCTAAATCTGAGATACTGGAATACTGTACTGATCTGATCTAAACTATCAATTCTGAGACTGAACTAAGCTGACTAGTGGGATAGTCTACAACAGACATATAACCACGTGAGCTAGATGTGTAGTCCGATGCATACACCCCATCAGTAGGACCCAATATACCTTTCTAGGGTATAAAGGAATGTACTAAGTGATCACAAATTTGGGGCCATAAGGACAATAAAAATACATCCTATGGTGGCAGCGTAGTTTTGGAACCTGGGTGCGTTGGAACCCCGGTCAGCTTGGTGCTAAGTCCTACTCCCACTGGATAGTCCTAGACTGACTACTAAGCTGATAGCTCAAAACTGGGGCCCAAGACTTCAACTGAGTCAGGGATACTGTCTGAGAGTACCTTGAAAGTCTTATTGGATCAGATTCTGTAACATGGTTCTAAGACTGGTCAGAGCTTCTTATCTAGAAGCATCATAACCGTCTAAAGAACATACTGTAATCTAAAGCCGAAGTCCTAATGCTGGTCAGAGCTGCTTATTTTAAAGTGTCATGACCGCCTAAAGAACCGTTAAAATCTGATACTGAGTCTAATACTGATTACTGGGAGGTATCACGGACACCTCAAGGATTAACTATAGTCAAACTGATCAGCTGACATTTCTGAATAACACTAAGTATTCTAACATTTTGAATGAAACTGAAATGACATACATCTAACTGAGATTTCAATACGTACTGACAATATGTGAATCCCCAATACTGAATGAATCAAGCAATTTCGATAACTAATCAATTATGTAGGCTCTAGTATTTGCTGCATTCAAGAGCTAGGGCTAGAATTCACTTTATAGGGACAAAAATCAATATATTCAGAAACTGGTGGAAAAATATCTACAATAGCATAAATAATATTCCAAATGAATTAAACAAAGTCTTACATATAATTTCTTCACATTTGAATGTTTCAAGGCTAGAACTGATAGAGAAAATGGAATGGATTTTTGGGATACAAGGGAAGAACTATTCCCTTGTTTAATTTCGATATACCTAATAAAGAAGCCCGAACAAATTCCTAGAGAATTTTAAGACAAGTGGACTGCCCTAGTTCTTGCTCTAAGCCTTTTTGAGAGAAATTTTACGTCCTAACTGTTGAGGGGATATAAGAAATGAGATAAACCATCGGTTACCCCCTCTTAAACCCCTGATTAAAACCCAAAACGATGTAGTTTAGAGTATTGAAGTTTAGGAAATTACATAAAAATCCCTACGAAATTTGCAGGAAAAAGGACCCTGCTAGTCCCTACGAGGCACTCCATGAGTCGTGAGGTCGGGGATGATTCGTGGTGACCAGTTGTGATGTGCAATGGAAATTTTCTATTGATTCCCCAACCTGGACTGACATTACGAGTCATTAGGAGAATTAACAACTCGTGAACTCTCCTGTTGCCACTGAACCAGAATTCCTTTTCAGGGGGTCACCACGGGCTACGATATGACTTGTTACAGGTGACCACGACTCGTGGTCACCTCCCATAGTCATCACTGCCGAAAAACCACCTTGGGGTCACCATGGGTGACACCACGACTCGTGGTGTCCCAAACGAGTCGTGGTGAGGACCCGTTAAGTGCACTACTCGAATTTCTCCAACCTTCAACCTACCCTTGATCACGACTCACATAACGAGTCATGGTCACACCTATGGTCTCTCAATTACTCAATTTTTCAACCAAGTACGGACCCTTCCCCACGAGTCACTCCATGACTCGTGGCTTACCCTATGGGTCACAGGACGACTCATGTTGTGACCTGGTGTAGAAAATTCTATTTTCTCCATTTAAACTCCCAGGTCTGATCTTAGTGTTTCCGCTGCATTACAATGTGTTACAAAAGAGGCATATTCTTGCCATACATTAAGAATTTGTCATTTCAATGCGAATCTGCTAGGCTTACTCAGTGTAAGCCCTATCAGCTTTATTTATTCTTATGATTTAGACTATTGAGTTACCCTAGATGGTACACGAGCTGGATGGACTTTACCCTGGTGTGGTAACCTACCGGATAGACTTCACCCTAGTATGATGCACCAGCTTGACAGACTTTATATGCACTTTATATGGACTTTATGACCCGCTAGCCGCTGACACCGCAGTAATAACTTTTTGTTGACCATTATTTAATTGCTTTTGCACCTCAGTATTGAGTAATTTTCAATTTTCAATTTCCAAAAGTCTAGGTTGTCTCTGTCCTTTATATTATTCCTTTTACCTAAGTTACTATATAAATCTATCTCATGCTTACAGTATTAACCTTACATAGCAAAACATTTCATTCATGCTATTGTCCCTTATGTGCCGTGGTTTTACAGCACTTTCAACGCTTGAAACATAGTAAAAATGCATGGTCTTAAGTAGGTTTATATAGGTATGAGGTTCTCTTACTTTGTTTTTAGAAAAATCAGGTTTAGGAGTTGGATTTTGGAAAAGGCAAAGAAAAGTGCATAAATTGGCTTGTTACAGGTCACAGTATGAGTCGTACCTGACACTCATAGAAAAACTTTAGAGAAAATGCACAAGTGTAGAGACAACATACGACTTGATGGTACAAGTCGTACCTTCTAGGTACGAGCCATACCATGGGACCATGATAGAGATTCAAAAGATGTGCACACGCAGAGATCATTGTACGAGCAGTGGCCACAAGTGATGATACAAATGTATGAATCGTACTAACAAACTCGTGGTGAGATTGAGAGGATCGAATACTTGGCATACTCAGGGAACGAGTGCATTGTACGATTCATATTAAGGACCCGGAATGGAATCATAAGAGGGCAAGATTGCTAAAGTCTAGACCACGACAGACTCTTATTGTCACAACTCGAACATAGGCCTAGATCAAGACACGGATAGAGAACCCGAGAGGTTCCTTGTATACCCATAGCATGAACATAACGTCTAAACTGAACATAACAAAATGGAAGTTTAACACACATAATAGTGGAAGTCTGCATATATATATATATATATCAAGCTAAAACTGAATCAACAAGGACTAGCTGATTTATATATAATGTCTGAAAAGCCTCTAACATAACTGATAAACTGATTGGACAGCACCCCCAACAAGCTCGACAATGTCTAAAACTTAAAGAACATAAAAACTTTGGTTGACTGAACATCCTGAAAGGATGACGACTCAACAATATCGGTTGGATAGGTCTTAGAGGGAAACATGTCTAATGATGCAACTGAGACTGATCCCTTAGACCTGTATCACGAAATGATACAGCATAGAGTATGCAGTCAGTATGTGGAATGTACCGAGTATGTAAGGCAAGTAAAACGGCTAAGTACATAAAATCATAAACCATGCATATCATAAAACATAATCAAGATAAGATTTTGAGTGTAGGGCTTGCATGCTATTTTCTGAAATCATGATCTAAACATAACTGAATATCATAACTGAATCAAATGACCCAAAGTTGAAAACTGATAATCATAAGTAAAACTTAATATTGGGTCAAACCTGCTGAAAACATAACATCATGATTAATGAACGTGCATAATTGAAATCATGAGGAACAATGGGAGACTCTTCATATAACCGACATTACCGCGATAGAGCTTAAGTGGTCTCGACTATCACACTCAAGTGGGAAAAGCCGTCCAAATCCTTTCCAGGGCTAAGAGCGCTACCATGATATCAATATCAAGCTGAAGGACCCTTGGTGCAGGGAAAGCTCACAAAGGAGGTCCCAAATAATCTGAACATACCTATGTCACACGTAGTTCTGAGGCATAGAGTTGACTGACCCCTAGCCTACTCGATGCAAAACACTACTCCTATAAACATGCATATGCTCTCCATCATTTTTTAACGAAGATGAACCATCATCTAATGATGAAGTTGACTCATAACATATATGCATAAATCTGAAATTATAACATGGGGATCCTTGGGCTTAAACCATACCACAAGCTAAAAATAATGGGAGTTTAGACTCCAAAATCCATGTGGTAAGCTAATATATGAAGTATAGATAAATTCATGAAAACATAATTGATCATATGGGCTTTCCAAATACTTAAACATGTTTGAAATAGACTTGATCATTCGAAAACATGAACATAGACATGGGTAATTCGAAATCATACTTTCTTCATAAACATCTTATCATGCTTGAATACATACATCATATATCTCAACTTTCAGGAACTTTCATGGATGGACATCATAAGTTATAAAATTTGAAAACATGATTTATAATTGAAAACACTATAAAATATGCCCATTAATCATAATTCAACATTAGAAACATTCTTAAATCATACCCATGATTGAAACATAGAGAATTCACATGTTGGGTTAAAACCCCATAGATTCATCAACTAGAATTTCATGTATTAAAGAGGAATTGGGCATGAGTTTGGATGGATACACCTATTCATAGCATTACATACCTGAAGAAATCTTATTTCACAACTTCCTTGATTGCCCAATGGAAATTTGGGGAAGAACTTGAGAAATTTAGGCTTGATCACCCTTAGGAACTTCTAGACTTTAATGCATGGAAATGAATAGGCCTAGAATGAACTTACCCCTCTAAGAAAACATTATTATGAGCTTAATACGACGTAGTTTAAGCCTTAGGAACTTAGGAATTACAGAAAATCCCTTAATAAATTCTCGAGGAAAAACACATTGCTAGTCCCAACGAGGGACTGGATGACTCATGACTCATGGTCTGCTCTCATTGCCAGCACTGGAACTCTGCCTTATGAGAGTCACCATGAGGAACACCGTGAATCGTGGTGTACCCAACAACTTATGGTGACCAAGTCGTTACCCACACTGCCCAAACATTAATTCTTCAGTCAACTCTTGACCACGAACCAATTGAGGAATCGTGGTGTTGACCATGACTCGTGGTCACAAGCATAGTTGCCTCAAAACTCCAAATCTCAACCATGTCTAAATCTCCTCCCCACAAGTCACTTAACGACTAGTGGTGCACCCAACGAGTCACTGGATGACTCGTCTTGTGACCTGGTGCAGAAAATGATGTTTCCTCTGTTTCAACTCCTAGGTTTGATCTTAGGGTTTTTAGGGTATTACACATATGAATCACAGTGGAATTGTACTAGTCTTACCAACCTCCAGTACCTGAGAAGATCAAATGTTGTCAAGTAAACCACGACGAGTCATTGGTCATCTTGGCAGCAAAATCCTTATCAATTAAAGATAGAATTTCATTAATTATATAAATACTTGTATTTTATTTTTCCCTAAGAGAATTTATTCTTTTTCATTGTAATCATTGTTTTTGGGTTTCCTATCACTACTTGGAGAACAAACACATGACAACCTTAATCTAGTTCATCATTGTGTTCGTGTTCGAGTTTATTGTGTAATTAATTATCGGGGTTTTCTTCCATCAACACTGATAGGTGTTTAATTATGGTTTCTTCTTTGAATTATTCTTTATTGCTTACAAACATGAATAGTTAAACGCTCCACAACTAGGGTTGTGGGAACCATGGTGGAATAACAAACTAGGGTTAACACATAGTGATTCTAAGACAATATGGATGCCTATATTGTTCTTTTCTTCATGATTAATGTTTCTTAACGGTGTGCAACGTTAGCACTAGCCCATATTCTCTACTTGCTTGAACCTAGAGAAGTAGAGATTAGGAAAAGAGAAGAAAAACAAAGCGTTGAAAGTTATTTTCATTGAATAACTTGAGTTGTGATTGCAGGAAAGTTAATTTGAAACTATTGTTAAAGGTTAATTGAAATTACTCATGAGACCTAACCCGGTGATTGAGTATAGTCATCTAATAGGGGCGAATCAACTGTTTGGATGAACATAGTTTTTCAGTTATACACACTAAATATTAAGATAGATCACAAGTGTAATAGCTCGATCTAGTTAAGAAGCCTTGGGAAACACATCGTAGTTATTTTCATAACATTGATAACAACACCATTCACAATTTCGTCAGTTGATTATTTCTCTGCAAACCTCCTTTAGGAAATACTTGAACTAAAAGACCAAATACTAGCATTAGTTTATATCTTTACCATATTTCTTGAGGGATCGACTCAAACTTTAGTTGGATTTTTTATTGACAACGTCCGCCTTATACTACTTTAAAGGTGTAATTTGAGCGTTATCAAAAAATAGCGCTATTGCCAAGGAAATACAACTTAGGATTGGATTAATTGCTTTTATTTATCTTTTATTCTTTATTTCCTTATTTACATTTTCTTTTGTCTTTATTTAACATAGGTTACCACTTGGTGAATGCAAAGTATTTAGAGGAGCAGAAACTCCCTAGTTCCAATTAACCAAGAACTCGAAAGGACACTACGAAGAATGGCTGGTATGGAGACCCTTGAACAGATGGAGACCAGATTAGCAGCTAAAGATCTTCAAGCTAATGAGTCCCACAAGGAATAATTAGCTCGATGAGCTTATTTTCAAGAGGCAAAGGATGCCTATGAAGAGGTTGACAATGTTGTTCGTGATAAAAAGGGAAAAAAAAGGCTTTGAACCACACTAGTTCCATAGAGATGCTCCTCACTTTGATGATGATGAGGACCGGGATATTGATGAAGCCGGGTAAATAGGAGCTATTGCATCCTCACTGCTACCTTCTGGGTAAAATTTGATATCACCAGCATAATGATTCAACTCCTTAACATGAAAGGGGTATTTAATGGTAATGTTGATGATGACACAAATCTTTCTGTTCTCTCTAGCTGGTGAAGCTACTCTATGGTTGATGTTGGGCATATTTCTATGCCCATTTGGCTTGTGTTTTCCCATCTTTTTCCTTTTCTTTGAGTTCATAATCCTTATGAAATGCATAAATTCATATGTTTGTGTGTTTTATATGTTAACAAATTATTTGAGGTGTTTTGAGCAGGAAACCAAGGAAAAAGGACCCAAATTAACCCAAGGTTGAAGGTTTGAGAAGCTGAGAAGAAGGTTCGGGGGCTATGGTTGGCGCCCAGCACCCATTCCTCAACTTCATGAGATAATTTAATCATTTCCAAGGCTATGGCTTGCGCCCCGCCCCAAGTACTTAACTTCAGAGGATGTTCATTCAATAGCTTGGCAAGATAAAGGGCGTCGAACCCCAAAGAATTCCAGACATAGAGAAAATACCCAAAATTCTGGTGAAATGGAGGGGGTTGTGTGCTAGAGGGGTCTTAATGATCATGAATTTTACTAACACTCTGGTGCTATGGTGAAAGTGGAACGCCAGAGGTGTTAGAAGTGCAGAAAATTTGCTAAGTCCTTGGAGAGATAGGTGGGGAGGTGCACCAGGCCTATCCCAGAGCTACTCTTCGGAGAAAATTTGAGTAACTCTATGATGAGATAGGTGGGCGACATTCTAGACCCATTCCAGAGCTGAAATTGCTGATTTTGAGGGCAGAAGTGTCATTTGAAGGCTCACTATAAATACATCATCTAAGGCATTTGTTAGGCATCTTTTGATCATTTTTATATTCCATATTTTATTTGTGGAGGCTTGTAAGCCTTATGGAAGGAAGACGAGTTCTACACTAGGTTTCTTCTCTTCTTTATTGCTTTACTTTTGAATGATGAGGATTAAGTATTCGTTTTTTCACTTGTCTATGAGTTGCTAAACTCATACTCTAGGGTTTTGGTCATGGTGGGTGGTTGATTGTTTAAAAGACTTATTTAATGTACATTTGATTCTTCTTTAATGGTTGCTTGTATATACTTGTTTTATTTACTTATTTATGAGACTGCTCAACTTGTAAGTAAACCTGTTGGCTTTCAATTGAACTTGGGAAATGAAATTGAAAGGGTTATAGGTTAATATAGAACAGGAATACAAAGACCCTTGAACCCATTCGTGAGAGGATAGAAGTTGTTGTTGAGGATAGGGATATACCCTTCAACCCTGTTTAGTTGAAATACAAGTAGGCATAATTGTTGTTTAATGTTTCTCCTGCTACAATAGGGATATAGGCATTAGGGTTCATGAAATAGTTCTTGGATGCTAGGGACAGTTAAAAGGAATAGGATAGTAACTTCAAACTAGCAACCATAAGAAGAATCTTTCTACTGTAATAACATCTTGAAACCTCCACGTGAAACCAAACAAGTGTCATTTAACAAGATTTTCATCATCATCAAAGAAAAATCAAGCTTGTGACAATCTTTAGTTAGTTTTACATTCAATGTTTTAGTAGTTAAGTCATCAAATCATTCCCCATATCTACTATTTTGTTAGAATAGCAGAATAGATTATTAACCTTATATAAATTAAACTGACAAGTCTCTATGGGTATGATAATTTGGGCTTCCAGTCCTATTTTACTTGATGATCACGTGCGCTTGCATGCACTTGGGCTACATCAAGTTTTTGGTGCCGTTTTTGCGGACTTGAATATTGTTTGATCATTTCTAGGTTAGGATTTTATTACAATATTCTATATTTTACGTTTTTTTCTTTTTTTTGTGAAGTTTACTAGGTTTTGTGCTTAGTGTATGCCAAGTACAAGAAGTTAAGAATCACTTTTGGCTTCTCTTCATTTTGAAACTTAGAGAACCTTCCAAATGATAATGATGGAGAATAATGAGCAGGTACCAAGCTACAATCAGGAGAGAGTTCTAGTGTTGAACTTTGCTAAGCCAAACATGGAGAACGCTTCTAAAGCAATCATCAAGACGGATATCACTTTGAACATTGAGCTAAAGGAAGGGACCGTGTGGTTGGTCCAAAACACTTGACAATATCACTGCAAGCCGCACGAGAATCCCCAGAGGCTTCTGATGACGTTCGTGGAGCTGCGTGAGAATATCCACTACTAGACAATATCATATGAATATGTTAAACTTACATTGTTTCTGTTCTCACTGCTTGGTGAAACCAAGGAGTGGATTCAAAATGAGCCAGCTGGTTCCGTCACCACATAGGAGACTCTTTCCAACAAATTCATCAATAGATTTTTCTCTTCAATGGAAACCAAGGAGTTGAGGGAGAAGATCTCCAAGTATGTGCAGAAGGATGGTGAAACCTTAGCTAAAGCATGGGGACGTTACAAAGGCGATTTTGAGAGATTGTTCGCACCACATGCAACCTAAAGAGATTATTGGACATAACTTCATAGAGGGTCTAAAGACCGAGTCAAAGATCCTTCTTGATGCTACTGCATAGGGATAGATTCTTTCAAAAAGCTATGATGAAATTGATGCTCTCTTGAACCTCATGTTAGCGGGAAGTTCAGATTATCAAGACTTAGGTAGAGGACTCGCAACAACTAAGGTGCCAAGGAAGCTTGAGGTAGATGGTGTTGAGGCATCAAAGTAAATATTAGCTAGCTGGGGAATATGATTAGCAAAGTTGTGACTACACCAGCAGGGAACCAAGTACAGCAGGTACATCAGTTGCAGGCTCCACCACCATCATTTGAAGCATGTGGAGAAGGTCATGCATATTCAGGTTATTCACCTAACTTGAATATGTACTTTTTGTGGGATAACAAGGTCATGCTTGAGGTTTTCAGGTAATGGCTATAACAAGGGATAACAAAATGCAGAAAATCCCTCATGGGGAGCAAACCAGAACTTCCAAAGGCCCCAAAATAGTTACCCAAGGCCTCAGGGCCAGCAGTTGAGCAGTTCTATTGAGGAGAAGATGAAGCATTGATTGTGCAATAGACTTAAGTGGTGATGACATGCAGAAGTCCTTCCATGAGCTTGAAAGGCAGATATGGAAATTGGACCTGCAGCAGACGAACAGACCAAAAGGGGAACTTCCAAGTAACACCAAGAAGAATCCAAAAGAAAATGTGTGCGCAATCTCTTTGCATAGTGGTAAAGAGCTGGGTAAGGTAATCTCTAGAGAAAAGAAGGTTGATGATGAGAAGGTTGAGAAGTCCAAGAGTGATGTCGGGGATTCAAGCAACTCACAACCAAAAGTTGTTATCTAGACCACCACCCCCATTCCCATAAAGGTTTATAAAGAAGAAGGCGGATACAACTTCCAAGAAGTTTCTTGACTTGTTGAAGCAGTTACATGTTAACATTCCATTAGTGGATATTTTTTAGGAAGTTCTAAATATGATAAGTCCCTGAAGAACATTGTGGCCAACAAGAGAAGATTAACAGAGTTTGAAATTGTGGCTCTCACAGAAGAGTGCAGTTCTTGGGTTCAAATAAAATCACTAAAAAGGTGAAGGACCCTTGGAGCTTCACCCTTATAGTGGTGATTGGAGACAAGGAAGTTGGTTCAACCTTGTATAATTTGGGTGTGAGCATCAATTTGATGCTTGCATCCCTACTCAAAACTTTGGGGCTAGGTGAACCACGTCCTACCATAGTGACTCTGCAGCTTGCAGACCGATCTCTAACCTATCCTAAAGAAATAATAGAGGACGTCTTGATAAAGGTGAGACCTTTCATTCTTCTAGTGGACTTCATAATTGTAGATTACAAAGATGATGCAGCAGTTCCACCTATTTAGGGAGAGGATTTTTTGCCACCACTGATGCTATCATGTAGGTAAAAACGGGCAAGATATCTATGAAGGTGGATGGTCAAGAAGATGTTTTTGAGGTTTTTTGAGAAGAAAGGATGCCTCCTCACTGTGAGGACTTCACAGTTAAGCCGACAGTAGAACTTGGAGGATGTAATCTATTAGTTGAGTAGCGTGGGCTCCATGAGAGTTCAGCAAATTGTCAGTTTGGTCACTATTTCACTCAGATCAAGGAGTGAAAGTGGCCATAGTCGTGCCGCGACATTAGATCAGCTGCTGCATGTGAGGCAACCCATGAATGTCGTGCCATGGCTATAACTATTGTGCTTTAGGAGGCAACTCATCTTTCTAACATTTTTATATTTTTCTATATTTTGTAGAGACGTACAGAGCTTTGGAGGAAAAAAGAGCTGGGAAAATAAGCTGAAAAAGGTTAAGTCGGGTGAAATATTTTGCGTGGGGCACTAGGTCTTAAACTCCAGAATAAAAATTCTTGCAGGTTGGTGCTATGGGTGACGCACCATGCCAGCTCTAGTCCTCGAAGAATTTGTTTTTCTAAATCTGTGGTGATATAGACGGGGCGGCGCGCTAGGGTTGTTCTAACCGAAAATATTTTTGGTCAATTGGGCCAATTTTGACCCAAAGGCCTTACAATTACCAAAAAAACTAGGCCCTACACCTTTATTTAGATTACCACTCATCCTTTTTCACCAAAATGTTTAAAAACAAAAAGAACATTTTTTTCTCTCTTCTTACTCTTAAACCCATAAGTCCCTCTTCCCCTTTTCCTTCCATTGTTGTCTTCTGCAAGGTTTGGTGAAGCACTCTTCTCAACTCAAGTAAGTATCTTCCTTCTCTATTATTTAGATAATGTTTAAAGCATGCTCTCATACCCTTCTTTCGTAAGATTAAAGGCCCAAATCACCTTTATTGTGAAAATCTTAAGTTTAACAATGTGGGTTTCATGAACTTTAATGTTTTAAATTCTTCCATGATAATGTGTATCCTTGTTAGGTTAACTTATTTATGGTTGAATAAAATGATTTTAAGTTGTGGGGTTAAAGGGGGATGGTTAATTGAATTCATGAATTTGGTAGATAGATGCATTTATTGTAGAGAAAGAAAGTACGTGGTTATTGAATTCTTGAATGTGAATAAGTTTGTTAAAATTTATGATCAATTCATTATGGATGGTAGTAAATTTGTTTGTTGGGTTGTAGAATGAATTGAATGATTCTACTTCCATGAATGAATTACTTGAATTAAGAATTGAAGAAGGGAAAGTGAGAGGAATGGCCAACTGAGGTATTCTTGAAAAGCTAAATATGAGGGGAGAGTTGAAAGATTCATGAACTTGGTCATAGTTTGAGTTGGTGAAATTTGTATTGTTCAGATTAGATGATGATGATGGGGGAAGTCTTGAGTACCCCCTTAGATAAAGTCTCATCATTATGCTAGCGAAATATGTTTGGGGTCAATTGTGCACCTTTAACACTTAATTAATTTGCCTTATTATTCATGAACTATTCTTGTAAATTTATTGATTTTTGTTTGACATGTGTCATGGCTTCGAAAGGTAGCAAAGGAATTGAGATTAAGGTAGCACACAAAAGCCTAAAGAGGCTCTAGAAAGGTATGAAGGGAGCTAGTTCATCAGCAGCCAAGGTTGGCCCTGTAAGAAGATTTGGAGCACGGGCTGTAGAGCCTCATGGACTTACTTGGTTCAACTTAAAAAAGGAGGCTAAGTATTCTCCTGAAAATTGGATAGGTGAGGGCTGCCTGGCACTTGATTTCCCGACCATCAAGGACAAGCTTTGTGAGTTGGGAATTGAATACATCCTTGCTGAGCCGGAGGAGTGCATCCTCACCTTGGTGAGGGAGTTCTACGCAAAATAGGACACATCATCTGGAGAAAACACCAAAGTAAAGATAAGGGTTCAGGTGGTGCAGTTCACTTACAAGGGGTTCAATTCTTTCATTAGCACAGTTGTAGTAGACTCTTCAGAGTAGTTTATCTTTTTTAGAGGCCTCTTTACCATGACATTCGTCACTCTCTATATGGCGAGCACTCATCTGCCCGATGGGAAAGGGACCATAAGGGAACTAACTCCACACTTTCGTTCTCCTACTTGAACAAGGACGCAAAAGTTTGGATGAAGATAGTTTCTATCGTGTTTCTCCTAGGTACTCACATGACAAAAATCACTAGAGAGCGGGTTGTGCTTATGTTCATGTTTATGAAGAGGATACCGATCAAATTTGGTGCGGCGCTCCGGACAATATAAGAGATCATGGGATAACTATAGGTGGAAATATTGTTATGGTAGTCTCTTGGCCCAATTTTTGTAAGAGGCTGGCATTGAGGAGGAAGAGGCAAACCTTTATCTACCTCTAAGAGGGAACATGGCAGGGAAGATGACAGGTAACAAAGTTGAAGGAGACCATCACTTCCACAGCTCAAATCCTCACCAAAGCTGACCGTCAGGCTTGTGATGAAAGCTGGCAAGGTCAGATACTTGGGATTCTTTACTTCCAGTTGAGGATAGGAGGTCGACCTGCCACAAACTAGGCGATGGTGGCCTTTGAGGATAGATACCCACTCATGGAGATTGTTATACAGATGTGTAGAATCGAACCTGCCTTTAAGGAGCCACATGATGATGATGAGGACACGATGCTCACTGACAGAGTTGATGATCTAGACAATGATGATGAGGAGGATAATGCTACTATTGGTGCCATGCAGGTGGATGGAAATGATGATGAGGATGAGGATCATGATTACAATCCTAATGATGATTCCTAGCGATCAAAGAAGTTCCTTTTACCCTACCTTTTGATATGATTTTGCGTGCACTGAAGGCAGTGTACTGTTTAAGTGTAGTGTGGAGGAAAGATTCTTGCTTGTTCTTTGATTGCTATATTTTTAATAGGCCGTAGCATAGTGTCATTCCCTATAGTAGTAGCTCTATGATTTTTTAGGCCTTGGTTTGTAATAGTTAGTATGATGTTGATGACTTGTGATGCCTTGGGATGGTGGATACTCTATTTGTCTTTAATAGCTGCCACAAACTGTAGCCATTTTGTAGGGAGGAATAGATATAGGTTGCGTGTCGGGAAGAAGGTTAATACCAAATTCAATCTCCCGCTCGGGAAGAACACCTGGAAAATCATTAGGGAAGACCTCTAGATACACACGTACTACTGAAACTGACTGGATAGTCATGGTCTTGGACTCAACATCCTTAACCCTAACTAGATTACACATACAACCCTTAGAAATCATCTTTCTAGCCTTAAGGTAGGAAATAAAATGACCTATAGGCACAACTGAACTACCCTTTCATTCTAAGAGTGGTTCACCCGAAAATCTGAACTCTACTGCTCGGGTTCTACAATTAACTGAAGCATAGCATGCAAATATCCAATCCATGCTGAGAATCACATTAAAATCGGTCATGGCTAACCCTATCAAATCTGCTGAGGTGACCTTCTGAAGGACTAATGCTGGGCAACATCTGTACACTCGTCTAGCTATAACTGAGTCACCTACTGGAGTAGAAACTAAGAAGGGTTCTGACAAGACTTCGAGACAGACTCTGAAGCTACTGGCGACATAAGGTGTCACAAAAGACAAGGTAGACCCTGGATCTAACAAAGCATAAACATTAATATGGAACACGTGTAACATGCCAGTGACCACATCAAGGGAGACCTCCAGCACCTGACGGGATGCTAAGGCATAGAATCTTTTATGGAGCTAACCACCAACTGTGCTAGTAGATGCCCCTTGATGGGCTGGGCATACGAGAGGGGCTGCTGAACTAGAAGCTGGGCCTCGGCCCCCAACCCGATCCTGTATCGCTGCTGGGAAATCTCTAAGAATGTGTCCAGACTTTCCACACCCGAAAAAATCACCTGAACCTGCCAAGCACTGGCCTATGTGTCCCCAACCACATCTGCAATAAGCTGGGATGCTAGAATCTGCGGGTCTACTGCTCTGACCCCTCAAGCTTGATTCTTGCTCTCTCTGATCATTTCTAGGCCTAGGTGGCACACTCAACATGAAAGATGCTCGAGCTAATGATCTCTGGTGAGTCTGTTGTCGGTGTCCACCACCTATCCTCGGCTGGGAGAATCTATGATCATCGGTCCTGGCCCTCTTGGCCTCCTTCTCCCTTAGATATGCCTCCTCCATCTACTAGGCGTACAAAACTATCCATGGGAAATCCATATCTTAATGTAGAATAGAGCTCCGACAATCCTTGTCCAAATAGCACGCTACTCCATGGACGAACCTACTTACCCACGCCCTCTGATCGGCTACCAACTCTGGGGCATATTTCGATAGGCGAGTGAACTCAAGTGCATACTCTTTTACTTTCATCCTCCCTTGCTTCAAATTTACGAACTCATATGCTTTCAGTTCCCTCATCTCACGAGGGAAGAACTGGTCTTGGAATTCAACATGGAACTCTTCCCAAGTGACAGGACCTGCTCCGGTGACCCTGCTATCCTTCCATTGGAGAAACCGGATATGTGCGACCCCCTTCAACTGGTATGAGGCCAACTCTACGCACTCAACTCCATTAATCCCCATGAATTCGGTGATCTTGAAAATCTCATCTACGTTGTCTACGAATTCATACGGGTCCTCATCTACCTTGGAGCAAAGGAACACCGACGTGTTCATCCTTAAGAAGTCTCTGACTCGAGCTGCCGCTGCATTTCCATTTTTCCGAACATGCGCAACGGCCTGCTGATTGAGCTGAGTGATCAAGGCATGTGCAAGCATCTAAATAGCGGCCCGAAACTCAGTATGAGAAACTGGCTCCGGTGCCTGGTGCTCCTTAACTGGTGGGCCTGCTAGTGCCCATTACCATTGCCATCCTCGTGGACTTCACCCTTCCCATTTCTCCTACCATTCATTCTTCGAGGACCCATGATTCTTCAATCGCGAATAGCATGAAATAGAAGTATAGAAATACTTTTCATCGCACGAAATAGATCATGAAAGAAGCAAACATTTTCCTAAATGTCTCGTAGCCTCTTCATCATAACTGTGGCGCGCTTCACACTGATAAAAAAGACTCTACTTAACGCGGATTTCAGACACCCATGGACACATCAAACCTATTGCTCTGATACCAAGTTTGTCATGACCCGAACGGAGGCCCGAATCATAAAATAGGACAAGGAGCCCCGAGAGACCCCAAGTCGACCCATGGCATAAGCATACAGATAATCTCAACCATGAAACTGAATAATTGATAAAATACTTACAGCGGAAGTCTAACTTGAATATAACATCAGAATATGAAATCCGAAGCTAAATACATATATATGTCTGAAAAGACTCTAAACATGACGAGTTGATGGGACAATACCTCAACTAACTCAATAACTGAAACTAAAATACATAAAGGCAAAGTTGAATAGTCTAGTCCTCGAGAAATGTGGACTCACCCACAATAATAGTGCTAACTTTGATATGTTGACTTTGAGTGGGGCTGAATCTGAAAGTTGGGTCATGTATCATGAAACGATACAACATAGAGTATGAGGTCAATATATGGAATGTACCGAGTATGTGAGATAAGTAAAGCCGTTAAAGTAAATAAAATCATTTTAAGACAATGCATAATATAACATAAACATTATGACTCTGAGAGTATGACTTGCATGCATTCTTTCTGAAATAATGATCTCTTCATATTATAACATAACATAACTTAATAACATCATAACTGAATTGATTGATTCAAAGCTAAATTTTGACACTTATAAGTAAAGCTAAACATTGAGTTAAACCTGCTTTAGAACATCAATTTATATAAATCTCATGAGTAATGAAACATGCATATCTTAAATCATGAGGAACAATGTAAGACTCGTGTTTTAACCGATATACCACGATAGAGCTTATGTGGTCCAACTATCACATTCAAGTGGGTAGAGCCGTCAAAAGCCTTGTTAGGGATAGGGACAATACCATGATATCAATATCAAGCTAAGGCCCATTGGGGCAGGGGAAGCTAACTAGGGAGGTCCCAAAGTCATAATGTATAAACCTATGTTGGCGTGTAGTTCTAAGGCATAGTGTGATCGACCCTTAGGCTATTCGGTGCTAGACATTAATCCCAAAAAATGCATATTCTTTACATCATTTTATAACAAAGCTCAACATCATCTATTGAAAAAGCTCAATGATAAAATACATCTCAAATATAAAATCATGCATATGAGAAGCTTTAGCTCAAGACATACCACAAGCTGAAAACATAATTGGGAGTCTTCGCTCCAAAACCATGTGGTAAGATATACATAGAAAACATTAACTCAAACATACCATAAGCTAAAAATATAATTGGGAGTCTTCACTCCAAAACAATGTGGTAAGCTTAGCTCGGGAAAATCATCATTCATACTTAACATGTGGGCATAGTCCAAATCTTTATTATACATAGCAATACTCAATTCTCATTGAAATCATAATTGTAAACATGGGTAGCTTCAAATCATGCTTTTCATCATAATATCTCATTATCATCATATATTCATTATGAATCTCATCTTTCATGAACATCTCATTTATGGGCTTTTAATTCATTGGACTAGAATCATGATTTTAAATTGAAAACATTATAAAATTTTCCCATGCTTAATATTTCAAAAGTAGAATCATAATATAATCATACCCATGTATATAAATAAAATATTCATACATTTGAGTTAAAACCCCATAGATTATACATAGGAATTTCATACTTTAGAGAGGGATTGGGCATGGTGTAAAAGAAATCGCCCATTCAAAACCTTATATATTTGTTGGTAGCTGATTCTAAGACTTCTTTAGATGCCCAAAAGGAAGCTGATAAGAACTTGATGAATGCTAAGCTTGATCTCTACCTTGCATGCATGAATGAATGAGGCCTAAAATGAACTTAACCCCTTTAAAAGTCACTAGTCATAACTAAAAACGTCATAGTTTAGGCCTGAGGAACTTAAGAATTACGGAAAAGCCCTTACTAAATTCGCAAAAAATAACTGTCATGTGGTCCCAACGAGGGACTTCACGACTCATTGTCCCGGGTCACGACTCGTGGAGCCAGTCGTGAGGTACACTGCTTGTGCCTTGACCAAAACTTTCCTTTCTTGGACCACGACTCACCCCATGAATCGTGGGGACTAACCACGACTCGTGGGTCCTTCCATGATGTCCACTGCCACCTTTTTCTTTTCTTTTCTTTCTCACCTCCCCACGGCTAACCTGATGACTCGTGGGGCCTGATCGTGATTGTGGTCGAGCTCGTGGGTTCTCACTTCCCTAGTTTTTAATTTTCTTTCCTGGCCTTCCCCATGAGTGACATCACGACTCATGGGTTGATCTCACGAGTCTCCCCACAACTCGTCCTAATTATACTGCAAAAGGATTTTGATACCACGAGAGGAAACAATGAGTCATTGTGAGGGACAATGACCTGTTAGTTTTAGTCAGGCTATGTTAGCAGTCTGGACCTTCCAGGAAACAACGAGCCAAGAGACGATCCTTTAGTAGTTGTGACAGATCATCCTGAAGGGTCGTTAGTTGGAGCTCAGAAAAGGGTTTGGTTTTAGTTTCAGTGACAATGGACGGTTACCATGAATCTTTAAGTGAAGTAACGACCCGTCGTGATGGTCGTTTGAGGGACCTCAAGATGAGGAAGCAGTGGTTACGATGGGAAGTAACAATGAGTCGTCAGATCAAGTAATGACTCATCCTATCTATTATTGGACGAAGAAGTAGAATCTAGAAAAAGGACCCTAGAAGCAACGGACGGTCCCCATGAGCCATGGTAAGGACCAATGACTCATGATGAGGGTCTTGGTCACTGATCGAGTAGGTTTTTAATCTTAAGCCTAGGGGTATTTTGATAAAGTCCTATGCTCCCAGTTCTTAAATGGCATTGTTTTGGGTATTGTAAGGGTTGAATTAAAGTATTTTCACTAGCCTAAGCCCCTCATTCTCCAAAATTCTTCCGTAAGGTTTTCTTCTTCTTCTCTCAAGATCAAAAGCATCTAGGGTTTCTTTCAAGAGAAACAAGCTTCAAGATCTATAAGGGAGCTATTTTAAACAGGTATGTGGGACTTCAAGAAGGATCTCCTTACATCATCGTGTCCCAATTTTTATACTAAAACCCCAAACCCTTGATTTCTAGAAAAGCATGATCTAAGGTCTCAATTTATGCATGGATTATCATATGTCTTCTATGGATTTTAAGACCCATAATGATTTATAGATGTGTATGCTTATGAAATTACATTCATGTTCGCGAATTATGTACATGGTATGTTAATAGCATGTATAAAATTGTCACCATGATCTAGCATAAATTTAAAAATGGGGTTTCATTAAATATCCACATGCTCTTAGCATGAACTCGTTATATATGTTTAAAGAATGAGTCGATCATATAGGTTTTCCATAAATCTAGAATATATGATTTAGTGTATGTGTTCAGGTATGATTATAACTTATGGGCTAGGATGGATATGAAATATGTATATGCCTTCACTAGGATTTCGGGTATATGTTAGAGTATGACTTGGACCTATGGGTCTTACATGAACCTAGAAAATATGACTTATACTATGAATTCGGGATGGGAATGCTATGAACTTCGAGGAAAAAGCATGATAATGATCTTCCAGACTTTCAGGCTTATTGATAGTAGAAAGTAGCCTTGATCAGACTTTAAATGAATTCAGTATGATGTAATTACTTGAACACTTATGTCTCTGATTAGATAAAGAGGTTAGACTATATGAATGACTGTCATATTGGTACCTTCATGTAAAAGTTTTATCGGGACTCTCAATAGCATAGAATGTTTCCCACAATTCAGTCAAGGAATCTCAATAGTAGAGAATGTCTCCCTTAGTTAGTCCGAGATTCTCAATAGCAAAGAATGATTTCCTTAGTGAATTTGGGACTCTCAATACCAGAGAATGTTTCCCTTAGCTCAGTCAAGGACTCTCTTAGTTGAGAATGTTTCCCTTAGCTCAATTAGGGATTCTCAATAGCCGAGAATGTTTCCCTCAGTCAGTTAGGGATTCTCAATAGAAGAGAATGTTTCCCTTAGTCAATCAGGGACTCTCAATTGCAAAGAATGTCTCCCTTAGTCTACGATATCAATTCAGCTCAGCTCCATATAGGTCTAGAATTCATTTTAACTAAGTCTTAGAAAAATTCAATCTCAGTTATCAACAGATAATCAGTACAGTATATGATATTAGTTATAGTTTCAGTTCTCAGTATATGTACAGTACATGACCCTTATGCATCAGTTTGATTACACTTCACTAAATGTTTTCAAACAAAAGCTTCAAGACAATATTTATATATCTCAGAAAGGGTTATTGTATTTCAGTTCAGTTATATGCTTAGTTATGTACTCAGTTTACTTCCTTCCAGTATACTTACGTATTCTAATTTCCGTACATTTCCCCCATACTCGGTACATTCAAAGTACTGACTGCATACTTTATGTGCTTTAAGGTTTTATGATATAGATCAGGTTTCCAAACTCAACCCCGCGGTTAGAAACGCTCTATCTCAATCTCAGCTGATTGTGGTCAGTTCTCATCCCTCGAGGACGAGATCTATGTTCTCCTATTTAAGTTATATTTCAGTTTTCAGACTTAGGAGTTAGCTGGGGGCTTTTCCCAGCAACTCATCAGTGTAGTAGAGGCTTTCAAACTTATATAAATGAATTTAGCTTTTGTATCAGATTTTTATTAGATTATGTTCCTATGGATTTTGAATGGACTCTTTCAGTTAGCTTCCGCTCAGTTATGATTCTTTTAGCTGTTGTCTTTCTAATGTTATGTTATGATGATCCCATGCATCGACATGGAGCTTCTCAGAGTTCCTTGTCCCGTGTCTCGATCCGGGCCTATGTTCGGGTCGTGACACTAATATATCAAACACCCACTGCATATAGCATTCCTAACAAAAATGAGCACCCACGCCAATATAACTACCCCCAACACACCCACACCATGAGAATCATACCACAATGGAAAAGTACATTATGGGAAATGGGAGATAAGGACACAGAAAATTCCAAATCTAGCATGCGTAATCTTTAACTCTCATTTTCAAACATCAAGCAAGATAAGAGCACAAAGATACATACCGATTGAACAATGAGAACAAAAATCACTTAGATTTGAGCTTGGTGTCTTGACCAAAAATGGTGTTTCTAACAATGGGAACTGCTTTTTCTTAGTGAGAGTTGTGTGAGGTAAGTTCAAATAAAGAGAGTAGGAATGGGAATTTTATATTGTGAAGAGAGGGAGAGTGATTGGTTAGTGAGAAGGTGGCTTTAATGTGGGAAATTATAAAGGTAAAATTGATGGAGAAATGGGTCATTGGGAAAGTGGAAAGGTGAAAATGAAGAGTTTGTGGGGATTTAAAAAGGGTCTGACCGGTTCTTTATGAAAAGCCATGGGTCGGATCAGTCAACAGGATGGTAAATATTTTAAATAAAATATGTACCTCTACCTGCGACTGCCAGTGAGTATAGATTTTTTGCCACTTTAAGTGCAGGTGGCCTCCACCTATGTCCAGTTCAATATTTGCAAGTTATGTTTAATCGACGGTTCGCGTGTTGCCACCTGCGTTCTGCCGGTAGGTTGGAATTCATATTTCAACTCCCATTTTTTCTTAGGTACACTGCCTGAAATCAGTGTCGCACTGACGCTTCATGGCTTGCTACCAGCATTTCCTTCTTCAAGCACCAGTTCTTATTCTTTTTTTTTCTCAACTTTCTGCCTCTCTCTTGTGCTTGGGAGGCATTTCACGTTTGAGAACCTGCATTTCATTGGTCTCTTACCGCCAATGCCTGTTTGTATTTCAACTCATTCTTCATCCAATCAATCCTACAAAACAAAATTAACAAAAACTTCAAAGCATCAAATATAAAAACACTTGGGTTTCCTCCTAGGAAGCGCCTTATTTAACGTCGTGGCACGACAAGGGTGTTTTTTTCTGTGACTGCTCATCCAGGTATGAAATCTTCCACCACATTTATGTCTGCCGACACTCCCAAGTAATTTTTTACCGTTGGCCATTCACATTAAATCTTAGCACATCAGCTTTTTCAAATTCAATAGCTTCATTCTCAAAAACTTAGGACACTTTAAAGGGACCCAACCAATTATATTTAAGCTTCCCAAGGAACGACCTCAGCCTAGATTTGAAGACTCGTACCCAATATCCCGGGGTAAATTCCTTTTGGAATATTTTCTTATCATGGTAGTACTTCATTTGGACTTTGTATATTGCATCATATTCATCGGCCCTAATCCTAAGCTTGTCGATCTCATTGAGATTCTCAACTTGCTGCTTAATTTCCTTCCCCCAATCAAGGTTCAAACTCTTCAAAGCCGACATGGCCTTATATTCCAATTCCACATGTAAGTGGAAAGCTTTGCCAAAAAGCAGTTGATATGGGAACATTCCAATCGGTGTTTAGTATTCGATTCAGTAGGCCCACAGAGTGTCATCAAATTTCCTTGCATAATCTGCTCTATTGACATTGACTATTTTAGTCAAGACGGACTTAATTTCCTGATTGGAACACCTCTTCTTGGCCATTGGTATGAGAATGATAAGGGGTAGCAACTTTGTGTTCACACTAACTTTTCTAGTAAGGCATTGAACAATCGATTGGAAAAGTATGATCCTCCATCGCTGATGATAGCTCTAGGGGTGCCAAACCATGAGAAGATATGCTTTTTTAGGAACGCTATTACACTCCTCCCCTCATTGTTGAGAAATGCCACAACTTATACCCATTTAGACACATAGTCTATCACCACGAGAATATAATTATTTCCATAGGAGCTAATGAATAGCCCAATGAAATCAATCCCCCATACATCAATCATATCCACCTCAAGATTTGGTGTCAAAGGAAGCTCATGTCACCCAGAGATGCTACTGGTGTGTTGACATTGATCACATTGCTTAATGAAGTCATGGGCATCATGATGGTGAGGGGGCCAATAAAACCCACATTGTAACACTTTCACAGATGTCCACACACTCCCATAATGGCCTCCTGCTGACGATGAATGATATGCCTTGAGGATTTGAATCATTTCAACCTCTGGGATAGAATTGCGAATCATTCCATCCACACTAATATAGAAGAGATATGGATCATCCTAATAGAACTTTTGGACATAATAAATAAACTTCTTCTTTTGACGGAAGTTTAATCCTTCAGGAGAGATGTTACTTTCCAAGTACTTAGAGAAATATTCAAACCAAGGTATTAAGTCATAGGAGGCAACCAAAATGTGCTCATCAGGGAAGTCATTATCACTATGCTCACTTACCTTCGGCTTACCATATGTTTCTAGATGAGAAAGATGGTCAGCCACCTAATTTTCGCATCCCTTCCTATCCTTTACCTCAAAATAAAGTTCTTGGAACAAAAGGACCCACCTGATCAGCCTTGGTCTAGCATCTTTTTTAGTCCTCAGATATCTTAGTGCAGTATGGTCCATGTGCACCACTACCTTGGTCCCTAGCAAGTACGCTCGAAAATTTTCAAACGTAAACACTACTATGAGAAACTCTTGTTCTATTAGTGTATAATATTCTTGCACATCATTCAGGGATTTTTTGCATAGTAAATTGGGTGAAAAATCTTTTCCTTTCTCTATCCAAGAACAGCCCCTAATGCTACACCGCTAGCATCACACATCAATTCGTAGGGCTTCAGCCAGTCTGGTGTGGTGATGATTGGAGTGGATACAAGCTTCTCTTTCACCTCAATGAAAGCCCTCATACATGCCTCGTCAAACTGGAATTTTGCATCTTTTTCCAACAACCGGAACAAGGGATGTGCTACCATGGAAAATTCTTTGATAAAATGACGGTAAAACCTCATATGTCCCATAAAACTCTGAATGCCCTTCATTGTCTTTGGCGGGCGTAAGTACGTGATGGAATCAATTTTCGCTTGGTCTACATCAATCCCTTTTTCGTAGATCTTGTGCCCTAGAACAATCCCTTCTTTTACCATAAAGTGACACTTTTCCTAATTAAACACCAAGATAGATTCCTCACATATTTTCAACATGCGGTAGTCCTATTACGCCCCACCTAGGGAGGAATGACTGGCACCTAATGCCATACTGGAATCTGGGCTGACCTTGCTGGGCATAGGCACCTCTGGTGCCTACCAGCTACTCAAAATCAGGAAAACAAACATCTATATCTCAGCTGTAAACACAGCCTCGGGCCAACAAGGCCACGCAACACCTGTAAAAGAAACAGCTAACCCAACAAACGTAACCATAACAGGGATCCAATGTGGGCCAATAAGACAACCATTATGTCTAGTAATACAAGGAATGAAAACAGACAGCAATACTAGGCCCTACACGTCCAACACATAAAATAAGACATACATAGGCCACACACGGCCAACGACAACCAAATAACTAAAAATTGTAGTCTGCAAGCCTTTAAGAATAGAAATAATGGTCGGGACAGGGCCCCGACCTACCCAAATTCTATATAAATGAAAGAATATAATATCTACAACCTTGCAACTCTTAATGAAAGGAGCTGACCAAACTACGAACTCTGAATAGCTGCTAATCGAGATCCTAAACTCTGTCTGTCTAAACCTGCAGGCAAGGAATGCAGTGCCCCATAGTTGGGAGACATTATAATGTGTACCGAATATGTATGGTAGCAATAACAAGCTAAATAGAAGCTGTTAAAGACTGAAAGTAAGTATAAAGAAGGGGAAGAAACATTAACCTATAAGCTTGCTTATTCGTAACCTGCACCTAGAAAAACACTATATATATATGAGCTAAGACTATACAATCATATATTCATAAGCTATAACTAGCACACAAGAATACAAACAAAAACCTAACTTGGCCCCCATAATCCTGGAAGGTACAAGCAACACTAAAATAACCTACCAGAGCACCCATAAGAACTTACAAGTACAATGCAATCTATATACCCCTATCCAAGTTCTATAATTCTACTGGTGCTATAGCTAACCTACATGGCTTCTAGGTCCTCTTCTGAGCCGCTGGACTCCTGTAACTGTGTTAGAGCACGGTGGGCTCCTATAACTGCACCCTGGGCACTAGGCTCGATGAGGGTTAGTGATGCCGATATGGCTTAAAATAATAATCCAGCCATGGAATGGACTTCAATTAGGCCTTGGCCTAAATGTAGTCCCTTGGGACATCACATAGATCCTTGGAGCAACATCATATAGGCCCTCTGGGCAACATTATATACCCCCGTAGGTGATGACATAGTTAGCAACCCTAAAGTTGTGGATGGAAGGCTATCCTTGGTGAGGGAAACTCCAATCAATGTGCTATACTTAAAGCCTCAACCTAGCAACTAAAAAAGGTGTATCTGGCCTTCTAGGCCTAACGTGACCACTGCTCGCCCCTACAATAGTCTATATAGCTTCTAGTAGGCACACCCCGAGCACCTGTATCTGATCAGAGGATCCTGATAGTGATTCTAGACCGGCTAGGGAGAGGTCCGGAGTGGCCTAAGAGATATTCTAAAAGTTATGGTTGGATAACTATAGCTCATAGACAACTGTAGGGTCGTAGACGAGCAATTACTTTGTTCCCTTGCTTAGAACAACTGTAAGGCTGCTACTGATCGGGCGTGCTTCTGAGCAGTTAACCCCTAAACTCCCATAGCTGGTTTACCATAATTCTTAGCCTAAAGGTAATACTGTACTAACATGGTTCTAGTCCATTGGACCTTAGCTTGGTCTGTTAAGATTTCATATGCCTTCTCTGGGTGATTTCTAACATCATAGGTATGTTTTATCTACACTTAGTGATCTTGGGCATAATTACGTGCCCACGTGCTATTTTATAGATTAATTTAGTCAGGTTGTCGAATTATACACTTACATTCTTATGTGATTTTGTGTAAATTTTGGTATGCACTAACCAACATGATTAGTCCTTATTTTGTAGGTGTAAAATGCATATGAGGGACTAAATAATTATGGGTGAAGTGAAGGACTAGAGTTAGAAGTGAATTGCAAAAGATGGCAAGAAAACATGCCATGGCAAGGCTGGCCGCGCAAGGCAGCGTGCCACACTGTGCGTGTGCCGCGCCCAGCGCCATGCCACGCCAAGGCCATGCGCGTGAAATGCTTCCTACCAAGGCGCCTGCGCGCCAGCGTCCATGCCACGCCAGGCACTTCTGCGTGTCGCAGGCCTGTCACGCTAGCCGTCGCACGAGAGGAGCTCCATGCCATGCCGTGTGTCGCGCAGGCACTTCGCGCAAAACCTGCAGAGGATGCAATTTTTAGTGGGCTTTTGCGTTACCTCCGTGGCACGAAGGCAAATTGGAACGTTCACCTGCATGCCACGGAGCCATTCCTTGACAGGCAAAAAATTGCAAATTTCCTATTTACTATAAGTTAAACCCTTAGCTTCTAAAATCATTTGTCACGAAATATTTTCTGGAAACCGTAGAGGAGCGAAGCGAGAAGTGAAGAACTCACCTAGGGTTCACTAATTTAATATTCTCTTTTAACTTTTATTGTAAGTACTCTACTTTAACTGTGTTTTTAAGTTATTATACGAACATGAGTGGCTAAAACCCTTCCTCAAGGGTTGAGGTTATGTGATATGATTGTAATGCATGAATTTGTTTTGGTTTGAGTTATTAATTGTTGTTTTGTCTTACATTATTTACTATGGTTGTTTTTATGCTTGATCACTATGAAAATATACATGTTAAGCTAGGTAAAATCTTGAAAGAGTAACCCTGGGAAAGAACATAGGAATGTAGGGAGCAAGTTCTTATCTTAAGATAGGATTTGCGGTTAGGATAGAAATTATACCTAATTCGCCTGGCTTGGTTGATAAAATGGGATAATAGCAAGACACTGACTTAGTATTTTCACTCCACCACTCGTAGACGTAGTTGCGAAGCTAAGTTAGGTTAAATGATTAGAGGTATGAAAGTCCCTAAGCAAGAGCACAAACCCCGTAAAACACATCCATGTAGTTGAATTGCCCACAAACTAGGATGTCACATCCCTGCTCACTGATGTAGTTGTGAAGCTAGTTTGTTGTGTTTAGAGGCTCGAGAGACCATGAACATTGCATTTTCCAACTATATGAGACAACAATTGATAATTTCATACATGAACCATTAAAAGTGTAGCATTGCATGATTATCCGTCCTTAGCTCTAGTTGCTTCTTATATTTTTTCCAGATTGTTTTGTGACCACCACAAAACTTATTTATAATTTACCGTAAACATCTACAATCAACACTTGTGAAGGATAATTTTACACGTGAACTTGATAATTTTCTGAATTAAGTCCAGTCCCTGTGGGTTCGACATCCGACTCTTAAAAAGGGCCACTGTGTTAATTGTACGACCGCGTACGCTTGCGTGTGCGCTGGGGAGCAATAGTTTTTAGCGCTATTGATAGGGAATTGGCGAAGTTTAGTAATGTTTTTTGTTTTTGTGTGATTATTAATTTCCTTACGTGTTGAGAAACTTGGTCTTAGTCTGATATATTGCAGGTGACAGGTTGTCCTTACAGAGCTGGCAAGGAATAGAGAGCTAGTGGAACCGTTGCTTGAACCTAAACGTTAACTTCATTTACGCAGGAGGGAAGCTATAGAGCAAAAGCTAAAGAGACTTCAGGAGAGGTTAAAACAACACCCACCATTAGGGAAAGCGAAGTAATTACCTGAAACCATGGCAGCCCGATAAGTTCGCGAAGTGGCGATCCCACTAGCGACAAATGTGTCCTCTAGTATCCGTAAATCGGAACCTTGAGGGAACATTGAATTGAAACAGAATACAATGCAGCTATTACATTCTAGTGGCCAGTTCACTAGGATGACTCATGAGGACCCACAGCAGCACTTACAGAACTTCCTTGAGATTAGTGACACGTTCGTCCCTACCAGAGTATCCACATATTATGTTAGACTTACCCTCCTCCCATTCTCATTGTTGGGAGAGGCAAAATGGTCGTTGAAATCTGAACCACCGAATTCAATAGCTTCTTGGGACGATTTGGCAAAGAAGTTCCTCATCAGATTCCTCCCTTCAGGCAAGACTACCAAACTCAGGAGTGAAATATTAAGCTTCAAGCAGAGGCCGGAGGAGAACTTGTATTTGGCTTGGGCGAGATTCAAGTCATTATTGAGAGACTGCCCCCATCATCAGTAGTCCAATGAAGTGCTAGCCCATACTCTTGTGGAAAGTCTAGAACCACACACAAAAATTTTACTAGACTCTGCATCAGGTGGGCAAGCATTAGAGAAGACTTATGATGAATTGTACACTTTGTTGAATAGGATTGCTCAGGGAAATCCAGAGTGGCACAACGATTCATCAAGAGAGGCAGGAAAGAGAACAGCAAGGCTGATAGACGTGCATGGTGTAAATGCCTTGGCTACTCAGCTAGCATCATTTCAGCGTCAGATGATGACTCAGTTCAATAAACTGAGTATGAACCAACAACAGGGATAGGTAAATGCAGTTCAACAAGCTCCTAGTTAGTGTGAAATCTGCGAAAATAATGGGCACAATGTAGAATCCTACGGGGCCAATCCTGAATCGGTTAATTTTGTTTTGAATGTTCAGAGAAACAATCACATTTTTGGGAATAATTACAACAAAAATTGGCAGAGCCACCCAAATTTTTCTTGGGATGGAAATCAAAGTGAAAGCTACCAGCAACCTCAACAGCAACAATATCAGCAACAGAACAGGTAGAATGGTGGCCAGTTGAGCAGCAACATTGAGGAGATGTTACAGAAGATTATGGAGACACAGGCCTAATTGGCAGAGAATCAGGCGAGGATGGTATCAGATTTGAAAAATCAGCAGTTGGACACCCGCAATCTAGAGAAGTAGATGGGTAAAATAGAAGCTGATCATCACACTAGACCGCAGGGAGGATTACCTAGTGACACAGACACAAACCACCAACAGGTCAATGCCATACGTCTGAGGAGTGGCAGGCAATTGGCTGATGCACCACCAAAAGAGAGAAGATATGAGGTTCAGCTGAAGTTGGTTAGAAAGGGACCATCTACTGACAAGGGAGAGAATCAGAGTGTTGTGCAACAAAATGCACAATCATCATTGCAGCCAGCACAGAGACCACCACCACCATTTTCGTAAAGACTCAAAAAGAGCAAGGAGGAGGAATGCTTTAGAAAGTTATTCGATATTTTCAAAGAACTTCACATAAATTTGCCTTTGCTTGATGTTTTGCAGGGAATGCCCAAGTATGCGAAGTACTTCAGAGATGTGGTGACCAACAAAATAAGATTGGTGGATGTGCAGACAGTAGCACTGACTGAGGAGTGCAGCCACAGGGTAATGAGAAAGATACCTAAAAAGTTCAAAGACCCAGGGAGTTTTACGCTCCCCATACAAATTGGTAAAGCTGAGATGATAAGAGCTCTGTGTGATTTTCGGGCAGCAATTAATCTAATGTCCCTATCTTTGTTTAACACCTTGAGATTGGGTCAACCGAGACCAACACGATTGAAGCTGCAGCTGGAAGACAAGTCGCCAGTGGCACCAGATGGAATAATCGAGGACCTTCTCATCAAAGTGGTTAAGTTCATTATACCCGCTGATTTCATTATATTGGATTTTAAAGTGGATGACAAGGTACCCCTGATCTTGGGACGGCCATTCTTGGCCACTGGAGGAGCGATTATTAATGTAAGAGTAGGGACCCTGAAAATGAGGGTCAATGATGAAGAAGAACTCTTCTGGGTATACCAAGAGATTAACCCACCCACACATTATAGAGACCTTTGTAAGGTCAGTGTGTTATCAGAGGCTAAGAGTGGGGTGGAAGATTCCATAGGTCCATGGCCACAGGAGATGATTACTTTTCAGCCCAAATCTGATGGAGGGCTTCCGTTACAGAAGGAGTTGGAGGAAGAGAGGGACAGAGTGGCGATTGTTCCCTCGAAGAACAAAAAAAGAAGAAGATGGTTCTAGAAAGGGAACACAGATATGAGGATGTCTTGAAAAGGATAGTCCACGTCATGCCGCGACGTACAATTAGGCGCTGCTTGGGAGGCAACCCAAGGGTACCACAGGTATAATTTTAATTTTTTTTCATTTGTGTTGATTTTGTCTATTTTCATCTTGTTTTTGTTTTTGGTGGAGAATTAAGCACAGATGGAGGGGAAGTCTAAGTACCCTTGGTGGAGGAAGCTAAGAAGCATGAAAGAGGGAAAGTGTGGGATCGAATACCCACTTGTTCAAAAATGAAGAAAAACATGTTGGTAGCAAGGCCTAGAGGCCCTAGGGAGTATTTCTCACCCTTTTTGAATTTTAATTAGATGCTTTTGGGACATAGCATGATTCAAGTTTGGGGTGAGGGAAATTTTAAAATTTTTTGCTTAAGGATTTTGGGTGAATTTAGTGCTTGATAGGTATTGGTTGAGGGACATATTTTTAGTTGAGCATGATTCCCCACCCGTTGATTTTTCTTTTGGGTTCTTTTCCGACGGGGGACACTTTGAACCAAAGAATAAAAAATTTCTTTGTCTGTACATAGTTATTTTTAGTCATAGTTAGGAACTATTCCTGACGATGGATGGATGACGACCGTCTTGAGGAAAAATTAGTCAATAGGTTTTGGTTTTTGAACCCTTAGCTAATTGATAGCTTGATGTTCTTGTTATGTGTTATACATGATTGTGAGATGTAAATGTGGTTAGTGTTGAAGCATGTAAGAAGTTGTATAACTCTGTTTGAGACACCTAGGCTCTTGAATGTGGCTCTATGTGCTTAAAGCTTAATTTTGAATTCTTGTGATTAGCTGAGTTAAGAGTCTACTGAATTTATCTTGAATTGAGCATGTGCTGTGAGTGTAAGGTTTTTGAATATTCCATGATATTGTGTAGTGTCTAGAACTTGCCTGGTGTGTATACAAAACGAAATGAGGGATGTCGATTATAGGAGATGATTTAGGCATTTCTTTGAATGAGCCTAAT